>CP136061.1:204551495-205012412 GCA_032622095.1 Siphonodentalium dalli
AAATATTTCCACCCGTAAAAAACCGCCACAAACAGAAAGAACAACAAAATGTAGACAGACTTTGTCCGTATACAAATAAGAAATATCGCATAAACAGTATGTTATTGTCATATTTTTGACCATTGTTATGTAAACAAAAGCATACAAAGTTACTTTTCTGGTGTTTGTTTATATTATGATGGTAAACATAAAGAGCGTTCTTTGTGGGTGAATTCCTGATATGGAACGAATAAAGAGCGTTTATGCCATTTGTGTGTGATTAGCCAGCAGCATTATGTTGTCTTCTGTAACACAATCAGGCTCTTGCTTAGGTAAAATATAGTAAATCTTTATGATAACATGATGTTTACGCGATGGTCATGGTATATATGAACGAAACTGTATGCGTTTAATGTTTTTCTGTTTACGGTGATTGGAACAAATATGAATATTTTTCGACAACTAAGGCCTCACGTGCCTTTAAGGAAATGACCGCTATTTATTTTACAACCATCAGTAAAACAATTATTTTCGAGGCAATACATTATATCACTTAATTGAGTATTTATAGTGAAGATCTAATGTATTAACCCTTTCATGACTGGAGCTTCCTGAAATTTTGCGAGAACCCGGTGTAACTGCATTCTCTTATATATGCGAGTCGCCCACAGGGCGCCTCGCATACATAAGAGCATGCATTGGCCTAACAGTATTTACCTTGATCTTGTAAGCCAGTGCATTCTCTTATATATACTATGCTCCCTATGGGAGATTCGCATATATAAGATAATTAATGCACTGCACTAATATGTGAAGCTCCCTAAATAAGAGAATGCACTGGCAATCGCATTTATCGACGTAATATGGATCCACTGTAAGAGGGTGCGTTCACACGCTGGTAATTTGCCTGCCAATCTAGCATGCTTACAAAGTTAGATGGTTGTTTATATAGTTGTTGCCTTCAGCTGGCATTCTGTTTTTGCCTTTTGTTACTACTGTTCGAAGAAGACAGCTTGTCCGTATCCCACGACCGATCACACGATGGTGATCGGTCGTGGGATACGGACAAGCTGTCTTCTTCTGCTCCAATTATGTTTCGGAACAAGATTAGAATAGGTCAGAATATTCGAATACATGTAGTTGGAAAGCCTTTTATGTGATAGAAAATTCAAACCATAATTAAAAAAGACCAATCACCATCTCGCATAGCCATACTTATCATGCCGATCTCATATTCCATTATATCGAGTGACTGTTAACAATTCAGCTGTAACTATCACGTGACACCACTGTAGTCCACTGATTAATACTAACGCTTATGTGTCGCAAACTCAAATACGCTCTATACGGTCCTAAACGCTGGTTATTAAAACAACCCTATATGGGTCTACATGTATTTCAATATGAAATTAGGCTGTATTATGCTTATTTTTACGAGAAAAGGCTGGGAAATAATACGAATAAACCACCTCATGACTGACCAAATTTACGCTCTTTATAATGTGTTTTCACTGTGGCCCGCGCCATCCAAGCACGGCGTTACCGTTTGTCGCGTTAAACTCCGAGGCGACCGGATTCCTCAAATCCAGTGTAAACAACCGAGCTAAAACCTACGCTGATGATCCAACCAAACCTGGTCAAGGAGGGCATTTGTAAATCAGTGCCTAGCTGATTATGCGAGGTATGCATGCAATCTCGTTTGAGATTGAATCATTTGTGGCATGATAATACCAAGCCGCATCTCTCATCTTACAGACAAACGATCTATCGATATTATGTGCAGCTCCACCCATGTCAACATCGGTCCAGAAAAGACTAATTCGTCATCTCAGGTCTTGCCTCCCTAAACCGGATTTATCTGAACAGTCGAATTATATATATGGTTTAGTTGCCGGTTTAAGGTTATAAAATATCGCAGTTTACAAAAAACATGTCGCCATACACTTTACAGGTATAAATGCTTCTCGCTTATAAATTTCAAATCAAAATTCAAAATCTGCCCGTTGTGGTAAAATATCGATTTTATCTGCGGGGCGGTCCACATTAGGCAATTACGAGCAATTAGCTCGATGATACCAAACACTACTACTAAACCATGTGTATGGCTGGACCAGGTTTAAACCAGGCATGACGAATGCGTCACACAGATTCAGATGCGTCTCGGATTTAATTCACGGAATTAACTGTCAGATAGAGGTTGATTCCTAGAGGTTTACTTTTACCATGTTTAAACATGAGATGACGAAGCCGGCCCGAAGTAAGAACAAGGATTCTAATCGTGGATAATGGTACATATATTCATGGTCTTCTTGGGTGAATTGGTGCATCAACCAGAGGCTGACATGACGCGGGGGGATACATTATATATACCAAAATAAAAAAATCACATGCATATATAATACTAATAAGTGACCCAAACGCACACGAGTTGCTAAGATACTATGCAAAACATACCAATGTTAGGGGTGACGACAACTGATACACTATCCAGCTCTCGTGTGCTTTCGCTGAAACTTTGACTGTACTTCTCCACGGCCTGTAGCAGTGTTCCTGCTACATTCTGCTGTATGATAATGTAAGTTATACGTATTAACATGCATACGTTGACTGGACCATATTTACCGATCACATTACAGAGTGCAACTGTCACAATGCTTGCTTGGTGATCTGAATGTCTACCTTCCCAACTTCAAGGCAATTGATGGCCATCAAATACTGACGGGAGTTATGTCGTTATACGTGTGAACACTTTCAATATCACCTTTCATTAACATAGTGTAATCATTACTTGACAAATCAAATACGATATATCCACGAAACACTACAGAAAGCATTCTCATAATTCACAGCAGGACATGAAATCTCGATAACATCGATCTACAATATGTGCAATAACACCGGTATTATGGGTTATCCAAACAAATGCTTCATTCAAAAATTATTTTCCACCAAGTGTTGTGAACCTACACCTTGGTCGTTGATTGCCGTCTGATGTATTAAACATGTTTTCTAGATGTAGCTAGTTAAGATACTAATGTCATAACACCTAAATAGTTTCGTTTAAATTTCTGACAAATATTGGATTCTTTTCAGAAGGCACGAATAATTTGAAGATTTAACCAACCTTATTCAATAAATCCCAACTGGGCATAATCTTGTCATCAATTATGTTGCTAGCGGTTCTGAGAAAATCCTGGAATAAGTCAAACATATTAGTAAAGTGCAGCTGCCGTGCTGTCACGTCCAGTAAATATACCCACCACTGCAATTGCGACAGTCGTTCACACAATGATCTACATGTATACATGTGCATGTGTAGAGTAATCATCCCTACCGCTTCTTATTCAAGTGACGTGATAGTACATACTAAACATCCATCTTACCTATGGGGGAGACAGAATATAATCGAACTATAGTGACCCCAACCAAATCGCCAAGGTCATACTCGGAGAGGCCGCGACCTATGAGTTATGCAATACTAGCCACAAAGGAAAGAAGTTCTTATGTAATAATTCCCAGTTCACCCATGGGTCAGTACAGACAAAGAGATGCACTAATGACGGCTACCAGTCATTAGCGATATATAAACCAGACATTAATCTACTCTTCAATTAGTTTCGGCTCTTCAGACTAATTGGCAGGCATCAACATAAGGCCGCTAATTAATAAGCGACGCTTTCGGTCGTTCTATGACATCTATGATTGATTCACAATTATGTATCATTTACCATCACAAGCTGTTGACTATACATTGATATTAGATGTGAATAAATGATATACAAGAACAGACTTCATTCTTCCACATAGATGAAATGGTACCGTTAAGCAGTTCTGCGTCTCACTACGACACAACGAAGTCCTAACGATCACAGCCAAACAAAGAAGAGAAGCATGTATAAATTACTACAGAAGATTGCAGCCAAAACAAAGAAAAACTTTATAAATTGCTACAGAAGATTGCAGCCAAAACAAAGAAAAACTTTATAAATTGCTAAAGAAGATCGCAGCCAAGACAAAGAAAACTTTATAAATTGCTAAAGAAGATCGCAGCCAAGACAAAGAAAACTTTATAAATTGCTTATGAAGATCGCAGCCAAAAGAAGATAACATAGACGAAAAAGAAGAAGAAAAGACGACATAAACATTTCCAGCATAATCCAAAGACAAGAACAAAATAGACAATTTGCACTCGACAGTTGTGACAGTCAGTTATTCATTGGATTCGGTGAGTCAAACTTTTTCATTTTTGCCAGATGTGCGTTTTCACACCTTGTTAGAGGCTTGATTATTAACACCCAATTCCACCCTAAATTTTTTTCGCGTGGTATGGCCTTTGTCCCCAAACAATTTTCAAACAAAACAGATAGCAGATTTAATTAACTTTCATGGAACCACCGCCACCCGAATCAGTGGAATATTCTAATCAAGATAGTTTATTTAATCGAACTTTCAATATGGAACGAGAATGCCACCTACACGCGGCCAGTAATCCAAACATGCAAGACATAAATATACCAAATCCATCCTTTCAAATTCCGAGCGCACAAGACACACAGAATACCCTCATATCTCAATTAACGCGAGAAATAGGTCAATTTAACTTGACAATGCGTGAAACTTCGGCCGCCACCCATTCACAGGCCACAGTATCTGCCATTATAGGCATGAACGCAATGGTTACATCATTTGATGGCAAACCATCAGAATTTTCAAATTGGATGCACGAAATTGAGAAATATTCCTCGACACTTGGGGCAGTGGACGAAACAATAATTAAAATAGCGGCCCAGACAAGTCGTTCATCTGTTTCCGAATTCGTGCAACGATACATCAATGACAATACGGTTAACGGCACACTAACGGTCACATGGCCTGATTTGAAAGCGCAGTTGCGATCCCGTTTCAGCGCGATAAGTGACGCACCACAGGCTCTGGCCATGTTGCGAACATTAAAACAAACACACCAGGAAACACTACCTATGTTTGCAGAGAGAATTCGATCACTCGCAAACACTGCCTTTATTAATGAAATAAATACACAGGCGGTACAAACACAATTGGTAACATGTTTTGCGGATGGAATACGCGATGACCATATCAAATATACCTTAATTAAAGATGACCCAACGTCGCTCGACCGTGCCACAGAGATCGCAATGAAACAAATGAACATTAAACAGAGGTTCAAACTTCGCTATGGTGATAGAACATCGAGGTCAAATGAACAACACCAAATACACGACTCCTTCCCACAAACCATGGAGGTTGACCATTTTGGCGACGTCCCATACTATGGAGACCGCGCAATAATATATCTAATAGCTATGCAACTAACAAACCAATGCACCGCGCAAATCATCAGCAAAACCCCCCATTCAGAATGCCATCCAATTTTCAGAATACTAACTTTAATAAACAAAGCAATTACATCCGCCAGGATCGAGTAAACAATATAGACTACAACTCAAACCGGCCAAACTTCTCAAATCAAAGGAAACGCCAGTTCTGCACACTATGTAAGATGAACAACCACGATATACGAAATTGCCGAAGACGGATCGCCAATAACAAACAATATTTAAACATGTAAGAATGTCTTTGAAGAAGCCGCAAGGACATTCTAAAAATCATAATCATCATCATCATAATACATCACATCAGAGCGCGAGATATCAAACTAATACCGTATTCAAAACACCGTCAAAACATATGACCATAAATAAATGTGCACCTAATTACCAGAAGCTAAGCAGTTATGCAAGTAAACCAGTGACTGGTACCCTAAACACCAGAGTAGCACGTGCTACTACAAACGAACAGAGACGTCGTTCAGACCAGACCAATAAATCGAAACCTAATACATCTTATGATGCTGATACGAGCATGAACAAACACGTGCATTCCCCAATGATAAATATAAATCCCGCTGGTCAGGTTAGAACATATATGAATAAACGATTACATAACACCGTTCTCAAACAAAAGGACATTAATAGCGATGCAAAAATTCAAAATCAAAACCAACGAAAAGCTAATCGAAATACAACAGTTTACCAAAATAATAATAATGAACCAAGTAAAAACTGTCAAAGTATAAATAACCAGTCTGAACAGATGCAATTGCATACATTACCTAAACTCAAATACCATGCAGAGATTGCACAATGACTGCAACAGCAAACGCCTTGTTCAACAATTATTAAAATTGGTAACCAACGCATTAGGGCATTACTTGACTCTGGGGCAAGTACAAGTTGCTTAAAATATGACGTATATCGATCCCTTCCAAATAAGCCCCCGTTAATAAAAGAAAAAATAATTCTGACCTCAGTAACAGGCCAAAATATGCAAGTATACGGCAGTATACATTTGCCCTTCAAAATTGGATCAATGTCATTAGTACATAAATTCTTTATATTACCCAACCTAGCAAGATCAGCGATTTTTGGTCGCGACTTTTTAACAGACAAACATGTAAGACTCTATTTCGATTTGAATGCATTTAGAGTAGGCAACAAAACATTTCCCATGTTACAGGATTTACATATAGCATCGTTGCTACGTTCGCGGCAAGATATCAAATTACCACCCCATTCATGTGCATTGGTGAACACAAAAATAATTGGTACACCAGACATGTATGAGACACCATATCTTGGAGTAAGTCACGCCGATATCGGCATATTTAAGGATGAACCTAATGTGTCCATTATGGACGGGATGGTTTCTGCATCAAAACGAGATATACCGGTCATGATCATGAATAATTCAGACTCGTATATGTCTATATTTAAAGGTAATATAGTTGCGAAAACACATGGCCTAAGTTCAGACCAGATCTGTTAAACAAAGGCTAAGGTACCCACCACAAATAAAATGAATGATTCTCAAGAAGTATTTAGTATAGAAAATCAAACAAAAATATCTAAGGCTGGCCAGAAACCATTCAAATTGGACGATATATGTGCCCCCGACCACCACAAAATTGAACTACTTGAACTGGTCTCCCAATATCAAGATGTGTTTACAAACGATCCAAATAAGGTAGGATTTTGCGATAAAATAGTCATGCGTGTGGATACCAAACCAGATGCAGAACCTATCTTTTGTCGTGCGTATCCTACTCCATTACATAGACGCGAACACATGGAAAAAGCACTTCAAAAATTATTAGATGCTGGTATTATAAAGAAAACTACAAACGCGAGTTGGTCATTCCCTGCCTTATTGATCCGTAAGGGAATCGTAGATCCTAATGGAAATCAAAATTATAGACTATGTATAGACCTGAGAAAGTTAAATAAAATCACCGTCCCATTACGATGGTACCTCCCCTCTTTTACCGAAGTTTCCAGCCGCCTCCAAAAATCCAAAGTTTTTTCCACAATCGACATTAGCCAAGCTTATCATGTCATCGGTGTTCTCAAAGAACATCAAGAAAAGTTAACTATGAACACAGATTTCGGATTGTTTTCTTTTACAAGGGCCCCATTTGGCTATTGCAACTCGAGCGCGACGTTTTTGACATTAATCCATAAAGCATTGGAAGGGTTAAGTTTTGTTGACAGCTTCGTCGACGATTTAATTTGTCACAGCGAAACGGAGGCCCTCCATAAACAGCACCTCAAAATAGTATTCGAACGACTCAGAGAGTATGGATTAGTAGCACGATTAACAAAGTCCCAATTTTATATGAAAGAAGTAAATTTTTTAGGGCATATCGTATCACAAAATGGAACCCGCCCAGATCCCGCCAAAGTTAAAGCCATACAAGATATGCCAGCCCCAACATCAGTGAAAGAAGTCCGTAGAGTATTAGGGATTTTTAATTTTTATCGGAACTATTGTAAAGATTTCTCCGACACTGCTGCATCATTAATTAAATTAACTGCTCGTTACGCAAAATTTGCATGGTCCGAAGAATGTCAAAATGCTTTTGATACACTAAAACAAAATTTGCTTAAAGTACCTACTCTGGCCTACCCTGATAGGAACAGGAAAATGATCTTATATTGCGATGCATCAATGCATTCAGTGGGGGGATCATTAGTCCAGCCATACCCAGAAAACAAATTAGAAACTGATATCAAAACCCCGGAATTTCCAATTTGCTTTGTTAGCAAAAAGTTGAATCACTCTCAACGAAATTACAGTACTACAGAGCGCGAAGCACTCGCCATATATGTATGTCTAAAGAAACTCAATTTCTATCTAGAAGGATCGGACGTAGAAATACGAACAGATCATTTACCCCTAGTTTCTATGTTTCAAAATACTCAGATGGCTAATAAACGTATTCAAAAATGGTTTATTGAAATTTCCGCATACAATCCAAAACTTACTTATATACAAGGGTCTGAAAATATAGCCGCTGATTTTTGTTCTCGTGTGGACCCGACAAACCAACAGAGTATGTCAGAGTGTTCAGTGGAGAGCGAAGAGAAAACGCCATACGACATAGCGATCAATGACGGATCACTAAACATATTAGATTCACAGAAAATAAAAAATTACGTCAAGACAATAGGTAAACAAAAAGTGCATACGTTGCCCGACACTATATTAATTTCCGAAAATGAACAACTAAATGTACCTACCAATATCGAAGAAATGCAAAAAGAGGACCATATTATATCAGACATAATTCGCAAATTAAAATCCGATAAACCACCCGAAAAGATAACAAAGCAATATATATTGAAAGACGGAATTCTATACTATATGTCTGTATTTAATGAGCAAGCATCGGAACGCATTTATGTCCCGGAAAAGCTGACTAAGCAGATAATTTCTGAATATCATATTGTCGGTCATTATGGATCCCAACGAATGTACCATACCATACGTTTGCGATATTATTGGCCACGAATGTTCCCAATGATAGTCAGTTTCGCCAACAATTGCCACATTTGTAAACAAAGAAATCAAAACACTGCCCGTATTCCAAATCAAATGACGGACATACCGAGCCGACCAGGGGAAATGATCGCGATAGATTTAATGGGAAAATTTAACCCACCCACAGCCAGCGGCAATTCCTACATTCTAACGGTCATAGATTTATTCAGTTTACACAAAATGGCATATGCGCTTCCCACAAAACATGCCGAAGTGGTCGCTGAAAGACTTATGACTCAGTATTTCACCATATTTGGTTATCCTGCCTGTCTGGTCTCAGATAATGGGAGTGACGTGTGCAGTGAGGTCTTCAAAATAATATCTAACTACTATGTTATTCAGCATCGCAAGACCTCGTATTATAGTCCACTCAGCAACGGATCAAGTGAACGATCTCATCGCGACTACAATGGAATATTAGCCAAATTAACTGAAGGAAATCCAACATCATGGGACCTATTTCTCAATTTCGCATCAGAAGCCATGAATTTTCATGTCTCAGCAACGACTCAATTTTCTCCATATTTTTTAACTTTCTGCAGACACCCCCAAATAAATATTGACAAGATACTGACACCGCGACAGAAATACACGGGTGAATGCCTCATTCAACAGTTACTAGAGAAGCAGCAGTTCGCATTTCAATTAGTTAAACAAAATATGAAACAAGTCAAGACGAAACGAAACGAAAACAGTAAAGGTAAAATACCGGAATTTCCCATAGGTTCCCAGGTCTATGTTAAGAATCACAGACAAACCCATAAACTAGGTATGAAATATGATCCATTTTGGGTGATACTTAAACAAACAGGACCAGTTTCGTATGTAATTCGTAATCAAATTACAGGCAGTTTATCTAAAAGTCATGCCAAACATTTAAAATTAGCGACGACTAAATGGCATACACCACAATTACAGGAGAACCAGTAAGTTCGGAAAAGCAGATTTGTATTCCCACATAAGTCATCAACACAAAGCTCCGATGCTGACAAATCGAGTAATAGCAACAATTCGGACACCGAAAATGAGAACCACGATACAGCCCCTTTAACACAGTTAATACGACAAAACCGCGTCATCCGGGACGGATCGGATTCAAATGAACCAGTGCCCCTACCAGAGATGGCACATAAGTTGATAGCATCAAAGCGCGAACATGAAAAACAATCATTTTCATCAACCGAACCATATAACCCTTATGATATGCTAACGCAAAACGATGAAGCAAAAATGTACAATGCAAGTTCATCAACCGAGCCATACAATCCGTATGACATGTCAACACAACAATTAGTACAACAAAACAAGCGTAAAAGCAAGTCCAGTTGCGATACATATAACATGTCAACCGAAAATTATGATCCTTTCGACATAACCACTCAAACCGACAAAAATACCACAGACGAACAGAGCATGTCGATATAGGAAAATAAAATATGTAAACAACTACCATAATTAGATAACATACATAATCATAAAAGCAACTAACCTCATACACTCAACTCTATATCCAAAAGCACGAAACGAAAACAGCTCACACATGTATAAACTTTAACTGAATAAAACTCAACAACTTAACTCCAGGAAACAAACTGACAAAGTAAAAATTACCAATTTCTAACAAAGACGACCAGATCTATACCGCGCGAAATGCAACGAATATTATTGGACAATCTCCACCTATCATAAATAAATAGCACCCTGTCGTAAAAAGACACAATACAAAGAGAGAATTGTCATCGCGCAAAACCAGGACTGCCAGACCATGTGCAGTGCATGTAACACGATATGGCAATCACACACGCACCAAGTGGGTGACATATTTCTTTTCACCAACCCGCCCAGATGCACAAAATCGAGGCTTAATTAATCAAAGAAACCGATCTGAACTATACAAAGTGGGTTGGCCAATAATACAGAAATTTAACGCCATGTACCCGTATATATCACGCACATGGCCCCCTCACAGCAAGGCAATATTTCATCTCCAGCAAGTTATCACCTGGCGGCCAACACGCTTTATTATCGCATCAATCAACAATTCGGGAGACGCGAATAACTTCGACCTCTTCAAATTTCAGGCGAATCGCATGCATTAATTTAAATGCTAAATCAAAGCAAGAAACATGAAGCATTTCCACTCATACAAGTTTAGATGCCAAGTTCATAATTTGTCAGACAGTTTTGACTCATTAGCACTCAGATAATAGCATGTGTCACGGCGGACACAGAGACTAATTAAATTATTCACGCCCCATCTTCGGAATAATTATCACAGACACCGAATAAGCAATTACGTCATAATGAATCGTGTTAATCACCCCAACGGTAAACCCATAATTTGATATCATACACTTAATCACGCGTAGTTACCACCCTGTGTTCAATCCAATGCAATAGCGACGATTCATGCGCAAAATCATCGCTAATCTGGCCGGGTAAAAAGTGGATCATTAAATGGATCCCGTACAGAAGTGCAGTCAAAGTCTGATCAACTTTGATTCCACATAGATCAAATGAACAAGTATAGAGGCCAGGAAACGCATCTCAACACATACGCGTAACTACTCTTCATATAAACATATCATGATTCATTATACTCCCAAAGATAGCTTTACCGGTTCAAGTTATCCAAATAATCACAATTATATACCGCTTTTAAAATATCTTAATCTCAAGTGTCAAAATCGCCCCACGCTACATCGACAAATACAATTGTCACATGGCGGGGTATGACAATAACATAGGCTGAAATGATGGCCTACATTAAGGGACAAGCGCATATATCTCAGAATATAACTTTAATTGTGATGTAGCAATGCCAAGCATCAATGATGACCGAATCAATCGATATTTTAACCGTACGCGCGCGATGTAAAACTTCAAACCCAAGTACCCAGTTGATATCGTACTCCAGTATAAATCATACGACATTATGTGAAAACAAATTTATTGCTATCTCAACCACAAATAAATATCACATGAATGCAAATGGCAGCCCATGTTTGAAGCAATCGCACAAATCCCAATATTTTTATATACAAAGCACGACTAACAACAGAGCCTACACCCCTCCCTCAATATTTAAACCAATTGAGTCCCACCCGAATCATTTTAATCATGTAACAGTTCTCCCGATTTTTTTTTATTATCATACAATTTTAATCATTATTTTCCAACCCCATTTCCAAGTCATTACAACCGAATGCCTCCAAAAATACAAGCTTTGCAAACGCACATCTTATCGCAATAATGAAACAGTTTGTCCACAAGCCAGGAGCCGGAAGTGGACATTAGCGCTCGCCAATCGAGCACATCCATGAACTCTTGAACGAGTATCGTTCACCCACTGATTGTTCAACATAATTATTATTGCATTACATGTATTCTAATGTCATTTATATTGATACCCTTTATATTATCACACTTATGTTACCTCATCATGCCAACCCTCTTCATAATGCATATGGCTTCCACATGTACATAGATATATATATTCAATTTATACAATATTTTTATGACAACACGCCGTAACTTATATGCACAGGCAACCCTTGAATCAACTCTACTCATTGTACAAGCATACCGAAGTACCAAACCCCTAGATTTTAACACTAGTAGTCAAAATCTGAAAATAAGGGGGACCCTATGTAGAGTAATCACCCCTACCGCTTCTTATTCAAGTGACGTGATAGTACATACTAAACATCCATCTTACCTATGGGGGAGACAGAATATAATCGAACTATAGTGACCCCAACCAAATTGCCAAGGTCATACTCGGAGAGGCCGCGACCTATGCGTTATGCAATACTAGCCACAAAGGAAGGAAGTTCTTATGTAATAATTCCCAGTTCACCCATGGTCAGTACAGACAAAGAGATGCACTAATGACGGCTACCAGTCATTAGCGATATATAAACCAGACATTAATCTACTCTTCAATTAGTTTCGGCTCTTCAGACTAATTGGCAGGCATCAACATGAGGCCGCTAATTAATAAGCGACGCTTTCGGTCGTTCTATGACATCTATGATTGATTCACAATTATGTATCATTTACCATCACAAGCTGTTGACTATACATTGATATTAGATGTGAATAAATGATATACAAGAACAGACTTCATTCTTCCACACATGCAACTATTCATTTGCAATTAATAGGAAATGGGTTTCACCCCATGAAGTGGGGAAACTGATAGAAATCACGACGTTGCCACAATCGGTATGTTTGCTGGATTTAACCATGCATCTTTGATCGCATTGTTTGTGGCCATTAAGATTGTGGGTTAATCAGGAAAATCGCAATTAGTAATTTTCACTGTATTTCCATTAGATGGAGAATGGCGCTACTTTGAAGTTTGTAGTCAATAAAATATGTACCAAAACAGTTCTTCCTTGCGACATAAATATAACAAGGCACCAAATCGTAGCAAACTGAATTGTAGCCATTCAACTGAGAATGTCACTCAATTATATATCCTATTGATCAAGTATACTATTTATATGATCTTGTTTTATCATGTACATATTGTATTGTGAAAGAAATATTATCTACATTGTCTCAGGCGACTTTGCAACATATCCACGCGCAAATACGCATATTATCGACATATAATGTGAAATAGGTACATAATGTGATTATTTGATAATGAAATAAGCAGATAATGGATCGTATCCGTTATTTGTTTTATGGCGCAGTGAATACAACTGTTAATGAGCGTACACATGAGAAGTCACGAGTTGGCTTATTTGTGTCATTGTGCGCACATGATCTGCTTAGAATAGCCTCATTGTTAGTCGATAATGTAACTAAAACGTTGTCATTTTCAGCGCATTATCGACTCGAAATGAGGCTATTCTAAGCAGATGATTATCTACATAACATACATGTAAGTTCTATTATAAGCAGATAATGTGCACCTTTTTGGGAGAACATGCTGTCCTTTTGGGTGTCCTATCATTCTATAACATTTCCTCGAACACGCTCATATGTCGCCGAACAAGGGGTGTTGCATCATTCGCATTCGCAGTTGCGAGAGCAATGTTTATCCCGACGATATTCACTATCTCGTAAAGTATCTCGAGTCCATCGAATACATCACAATTCCAAGTTCCCTATCAATCGGCGGCGAGTGTCGCTTTCAACTCAGATTTGTGTTCCGGAAGCATGCGCGATTGTGTATCAGTTTCCCTTCACGGTAGGCTGTTTGTTACCACCTCCAAGCATGGATACTGGGACCAACACTTTCACAATTTATAGTTTGACCGATATGCATATGGTAGGTACCACATTGCCCATAGCCAATTAGTGAGTGTACCGATAAAACGGGCGGAGGACAGTAGGACATGCAGGTCGTCTAAAATAGGAATCAAATCATGACGCAGACAATATCGGGATCATCTCCCTCAGAATTTTGACGTCAAGAGAAACATTATACAATTGCTGATCGGTTGTGCATAACGTGAGCCAACTGCGTGAGGTGAGACAGGGCGCGTCGGCACAGTAGTTATAGCTTCAGTTTTATGGTAAATACACTAGTTGTGTTGGACATGTAAATAAACGTTACAATTGGTTTTGTTGATTGCATGGTTTTAGACAGCGTGAATTCTCCCATAACCTGATTGGGATATTGCGATTCGTATCACGTTATCACGGTAAATGTCGCATTATAAAATCATTATAAAAAAAGGATAATCATCCAGATAGATGACACATTTGAAAAACTAAATAAGTTTCTGAGCAATTTGTTTCGATGTAATCACAATGCCAGCAATTAAGTTGCGTGCGGCTTTAGTGATATGTAGCGTTTAAATGGTACAGGCTACGGGTGTCCCTGGAAGTTGGCTAATTAAATGAACCACCTCTTTAAAGATCGTCCAGCCTTAGGATTTCTGCAGTTGATATTATATATGATATATTGACACAATATTAACATCATGGCATTCATACAAACATACTTGTAAACAAAATGCAGTATACTTAATAACGACTGACTTTTCGTCCATAACAACCAACGGTAGAACATCATGACCTCCGGTTGTCTGATATATATACATTCGTTGTTTCCCAGGTGTAAATTGTATGTAGCATAGGACACTGCAACTGGTGTGAGTCTCGGTATCGTTGGTACTAACAATGGCAGTCATTTCGCTACGCAGGACAGTATCGATTTTGAAGAGTTCATCGTACATGTGCATGCAACAACATAGTTACTGGCTGATTTTTGCCGATTATGTGGATATCTGTGATGCTCTTATTTCACATATAATGACATAAGTTACGATGAATGCTACAAATCAACGATGCCGAGAGAGAACATTTATACTATAAAATATAAATGAGCGCAGGAAACAAATATATGTATGATTGACTGTATTAAGTGCAACTTGGAATCGCAAGTGTTTCTATACCGATGTGTATTTGAATAGTCCTGAAACAATAAATGAAAGAGTTTTAAAGCTGTTTTGTTTTACACATACGGTAAGGAAATATTTAATGTTTTATTAAAACATTGCTCGGCTACATTTCATTCTGCATTATTCTAAGAAATTGAACTTTCCATAATCATTTACAAATTAGTAGATCAAGCCAGAATGAATAGTTACTAACAAAATTCTTAAATAAAAATATTAGATTTAATTATGAAACTATACTTGACGGCAGCTGTCAGCCCAGCGTAGGGTATGGATGGGACGGTTTGTTCACATGCGACGCGCTTGATACGTGACGGCATTCGACCAGCGACCGATTAACAAAACGAGAACTGAAAAAAGGTAAATGGCAAACAAACATGTACCCTTTCTAGCCATCAAATGCCACAATTAATCGCCATTGTGTACCAACCTTATATTACTTGAATCCCCAATACCACTTAAAACGGGGGCACGAATCCAGAATACCAATTAACAGCAGGGTATCAATACCGTGTACCGGTATCCGCGAAATAAAAAATAAGGGGTGGGTGGCGCCCTCCAATATTGGTAAGTGTGATCAGTGTTGCACTATTACTATAAGCACAATTTACCTATTGCGTAATTAATAAACATAACAGCGTCATGTGCGGTCAACACATTCGAAGAAGGCGAGGGTAAATGAATTCCTGAGAAAATATACCAGACTGCATTTTCTGGCTGGTTTTGATAGGTTAACTAACGTAAGTTATGTTTGAAGTTGCGTTGTTCAAGCCCTCCGTAACGATTTCCGCAAGTTTTGAGAGGATGCTGATGGTAGACTCGATGTCTCCTGAAGTAAATCCTCTGTTCTCGAGATCATTTGTGTTGGTTTCCTCCAATTCATCAGTGATTTCTTCCAGTTTGTAGTCTGTGACCTTTTGATAAACCTGAAACTATTAACGGATGCACTTAATTAGCTGACTGGATTATGACATACATTCAGGTTAAATGTGTAACTGATTTTTAACCTGAAACATAGTTGCATACATTATGCTACGTAATTACACGCACAGATATTTCGGTCGATTAGCTTGGACAATTAAATGTATGTCTGGTTTACGTGGCTCTCGCGTGTACCCTCACACAGGGCGAGCTGTTGTCGGGTAACAATTATTATTATATGCAAATTAAAGATTTTCTATTTCTTCCAACAACTATAAGCACGATATGCATTGTTCACAAACAAACAATAGAACTTGTGTTTCAATATATTTCATCTAAAAGTGCATTAAAGGATGGACCTCCAATCATAAATAATCTTTTTATACTGAAGTAGCCGCAGAAAAAATGGGGTAAACATATTTTTCAAGTCAGAGAAGACATTGACTGGCCTCTATGCCTCAACAGTATCATGATATACCCCTGAAGCTTTACATTCAGTCTCTGGAGTAGATACGCCATATTTAGATTACCAGTCATACTTTCTTTGATGATTGCGATTTGGCTATGGCAATCTGAGCTTGCATAGTACACTACCACCCACGCATCATGGTGACAAGCCAAGTTATAACGACACCTGTTTGAATTCCTTTCCTGAATAATACACTTCTATGACATATATATATATATATATATATATATATATACTATACGCAGACGTATCCAGAGCACGGGAGCTCATCAATAGCGTCACAAATTTAAGAAGTGGGAACAAGTGCAAATTGCTGTAGATAAGTTCTACCCTATTTTGAAGGTATTTTGAAGTATTACTTGCCGAAAGGGTGACTGCATTTGGGTCAAATTTAGAAAGTAATTGGCACAATGGAGTCTCGGGTGAAAACACTATCTAAAGTTGTAGCTGAACATTTTGGTTATACACATACAACTTATATTGCTTTGCTTTATGTCGTTCGTTGTAGTTTGCGTCAGACAAATTTATTCACATACAAGTTTGAATATTTACCCAGGTATCGACGGCTTTCGTAACCTCGCTTGTACACGACGAATAGTCAGGGTCCTCCCAGGTACCTCCGGTGCCACAAGTCCGACTGGAAACGCCTGTAGTGGATATACCATGACATGTATTTCTGCACAGGCTACGCCCACAGAGATCATATTCCATCATACAAAACCTGGTAACTTTTTGAAGTTCTTATCTATTATCTGATGTGATACATGCCTGTTGTCTTTCTTGCGAACGTATTTGTCTGCGTTCGCTATAGAAATTAACCGTGGATCATCTAGATGGCTCCAAACTTGCTAAAGGGACGCTGTCTGAACCAGGTATGGAATATGGATGGACACCAATATCGCTTATCTCCACCATACTTATATATAGTCATCATCAGGATACCGGGAGTCTAATGGTGTGGCTTTGCATACTCCAATGTGGTGCTGTCCGCGAGTCCGATCGGGCGGGGGCATCAAAATTAGCAACTTTAACAGGTACTTCATGTTTAGATGCAGACACTGTAAATGAATTTGTTGTATCACACAGCCATTGCATATCAAGCCTCAATTGGTCGATTGATTAGAAGATTATCGCACGGATTGTCCTTTATCGAGTAGATTATGTAAAGCGAAATTATATCTGTGCACGAAAGTCTTAGTCTTAATGTTTAATAATCCCAATCGTCGTAATATTGCCAAACGAAGTTTTTGACCTAATTGCATTTTAAAGATACGGTAAGCTTTATCATTGGGTATACCATTAAAAGAGCCAGAAACAGAAAGACTATTATTTTATAGACAAATTGTGTTCTTATACCAATCATACATATCGCGCAAATTACATGTTATTGTCTGCTAGTACTCAATGTTATGTAAACAAACGTCATGTAAACACACATTACGTAAAGATGGTGCAATACGCAAAACACTCAGCACTGGGGAGACCCCACTAAAACTTTGACCCCCACTAACGTACAAAGTCCGCATGTTTATTGTGGATTGTAGTTCGTAGTTATTTAATAAACTGGCATTTGTGGAAGATGTCCAATCAAATTCATGGTTCATACTGTTTGGTAGATTACATGTGGAGTAAAATATGATGATTAACGTTTCGGATATGTAACAAAGGCCTCTCTGCCACAGAGTCCTCCGACATGGTGGCTTCATTTAGAGAGGAGGCTTTGTAGAAATATATTATATGGAATGAATACTTGTGCAATGTCTTATAACTGAGATGCATACAAATAATCAAATCTGAAAACAAAAATTTTTAAAGTCAAAATATAACCTGAAAATGGCGCAATATCAACATCATTCTATGAATACAGGTTCGGACAAAGATGCATGCCAGGATATACAATTGTATGTCGAAAAATGACTCCGATTGAAGTAAAAATCGCAGATACGCAGGTTCCCATACTGGTTAAAATCTGTGCCAAGTCTAAAACAATTGACTGGAAAATGACAGAATACAGACTCGGACAAAAGATGCATCCCAGGACGTATCATTCTATGTCGAAAAAGGCAATAACTCCGCCAAAATGAGTCGGACCGAACTCAAAATCGCAGGTGCGCAGGTTCCCATGCTGGTTGATATATGTGCCAAGTGTTTAAAAAAAATACCCGAAAATAAAAGAATACAGGCTCGGACAAAGATCCGGTCGGGCGGACGGACACACGGACGCACACACATTCACGGACGAGGGTCAATACTATAGTCATCCGGCGGAATGTCGGGGGACAATCAGTGTAACGATATGTTCCCTGGTTGAAAATACTTAGCTGTCGTATTAATTGTCGCTATATGCTGCCAGTTACCTTACAAGCGACGCCAAGCTAGACACCTCTTCAATATCTCACCCGTATATCCAGTTGGACACTCGGTCTGCTGTGTGGTTCCACCAGATGTCGTTCTCCAGGTCGTGTTGCACGCAGCATTAATTTCGTCTGGACATATCACTGAATGTTATGGAAATTCAACCATTATCATCAATCAAACAGGACATTATTATTCACAATGCTTCCAATTTAAAGGATTGTTATTCTGATGAATGCAATGATAATTCGAAACTACTGACATGGTACATGTATGAAGTTATACCATGTCACTATACCGGAAGTTTGTGGCATGCGAATTATCGCCATGTTAATACATTGCTGCATTTTGTTCGCTTCCAGTTGAGAAATGTGTATATTAGTAAATAATAATGTCACACTAACAATTAAAGCTATGCCACAACTACACAAATCAATTGAAGTAGAAATTGGAACTGCTCAATGTTGATCAACTGGCGATTTTTTATATATAAAGACATGCACTTCAAAAAAGTATGCATGTGTATAAAGAACGCTCTTCTTATTATGAAATTACTGCTCGATGTTAGTTTCGATAATATCCTGTTCGAGGATATAATCTTGACGTCACCCTTGTTTAACAAGCCTGCGCGTTTGTCATATTAACGACAAATCGGTCCGACGTTTGTTGCAATTCACATCACTCTATAACTGTAATATAGTTTTAAATTGCCAGTATGCGACTACATGTAGATATGGCAACAGTTGTCATTTAGGAGTTTATAGCTTATCACCGAACCCGAATATTTTATCATGTTTCACGATAAATCATTCGTTCAAAACTTTAATTTTGCAGCGTTTTATTTCCTTAGAATTGTCGACATGGTAAATACGTCATAGTTTCTCATGTAAGGTATGCTTGAGGACTGACGAACCACATACTAGTGCCAGTTTCTAGGTATTGACCCATGACTCAGCTCATTTATATACGTGAGTTGTGTGAGAGGAAATTGTACCAAACATTGTCAGAAACGAATCTACTACAAACTACACACAAACGCAAATAAACATGACTTACCTGTGTCTGTATTCAAACGTGCGTCAGTAGTTATATTGCGGGATTGCGGCCCTGAAACAGGACACAATCGGAAAGATAGTCTGTACTGAAATTATGGCTTCATTATCTAGTCGCTAGAAAGTACCCGAGAAATAATAAATAATATCATCGTTAAAATGGATGATCACTATAGTTATTACGACAGATGACTCAGTTAGTATGGTGGATGCACGTATGTAATTCATGTTATACACATGGGGAATGTAACACAAAACCTGACGTTACCTTGGCAATCTTGATCGATGGGCAACTTTGTCGGTTGCTTGCATGCACATATAGGTCGATAACTTATACATGTACGCGAAAAGACGGAAACGCCAGGATAACATAGCCGTACAAGGTCTCGCCTAAAAAAACAGAACTGATAACCTCATGGGGATCTGTCACGACATCCCTATCACCCATCGCCTATGGGTGATGGTGATGATTGAACATAGTTCGTTCAATGCAAACATAAGTGACGTTTCGGTAGATATATCGAACATATTTTAAGTAAATGTAGAACAATCATAGTATGTATAAATTATGAATGTAACCAATGTATTCTCTAATAAATATTATAATTGTAGACTTTAAATACCCGGTTTATGGGAGAAGCACCCCCGTGTGGAATCTGGGTAGAATAGGCCCCACTGCGAGGGACAGCAATCCCTTATGTTTATCCTGAAATGAATCCAGTGAGGTGTGGTGTATGTGTCCTGGTAGTATTTGGACGGCCGTATCACACGAGACCACGACATGTTTTCGCTTAGTTCATGGTCCAATTCAGTCCTACATCTATCATGATCCCGCCTCAATCACCAGTTTTCATAGTGGTAAGAAAATAGTGTAGTATCTGTTGTACAGTTTGCCGTTTTATTTACTAATGTATGATGTTTTTGTCTTCTAATGTGTCTTTGCATTACGTCTTCATGATTGCTGAACGATTGGATCTTGTATTTTTCACGTGTCACCGCTCGATGAATATAGTCCGAGGCGGCTTCTGGGCTAAATTTGGATTATTAGCTCTTCATATAGCAACTCAAATAAAATAAAACGCATTGAATTGAGGAATTTCGTCCTTCTCACTTCCAGCGATGGTGATTGTTATTAGTATTGATCTCATTATCAAAAATAATACGCTTCGAAGTTTTCCTGGACAACTGAAATATGTCAAGCCAATCGGCACTTGGCCAATAAATGAGTAAATGGCTCCCTCTTATGTTCAAAGAAAGTTCAATCTGGCGATCATCTGCAGTTAACATCTCTTGCACAAAACCCTGTTCTGGTAACTCAACATAAGACACTGAATAGCAACAGGGTTGTGCTGATTCGCCCGAGTCTGATATGTTGGCTTGTTGCCTACTCAGGGAGTCACACGTATTCATAGGATGTCCAAAACAAAGTACATCATTAAACAGCTATGTTCTGACCTTCAATCGGTTTCAACACTCACGGAAGTTGTGGGTGGGATACATGAACATCCAAGTGACTACCATTTTATCATCATCTTTGTGGTATTTTAAATGGCTATGGCCAAGACAATTTCAAGAAAAAGGACACAATATGTGCACGATGTTCTACCCCATTCCATCGACACGCGTACTCTATACTTGTTAAAACGTTCTCGGTGCACTATGATCAATGGATCGTTCATGTCCCAGTTTGGACTATGAATTCTAAGTACAGAATAATAAAGCTGAGAAACAACTCTCATATCTAGACGATACCGGCAGCTGGAGATAGCACATTTTCATCAGATTGACTGTCAGAACCATGTTAATATTCGAGTTTGCAAAGTTTGACACGGTGCTTGCAGAGATATGTTTAGCTTTGAATGACACCAGACAGTATAGATTGATCGATTGAAGCTGCTGGATTAGTGTTATGCGACCTTATGTATCACACGCCCGACCGTCAACGCATTCATAAAGGCAAACGCATCAATCAGAAAATATCAGCATTATCTTCTACATGCAAAATCCGACAACAAAATTACTTTTCATATATCGATGTGAAGCCTTGGAAAATTGTATTAATTGCTATTGACAATGTATTCCACTTGTAGTTGTATGCTAATTATGTGTATTTTATATTATATGTTTGCACACTAGTCAGTTCCTTAAGTTATATTCTTGACTTCAAGCAGAAACATTTCCCCTTGGGGGCTTTATATGTGTACGCCGCTCATTATTTTAGTAAAATCCACTATCCGCTCTATATACACAGTTGCTTCGCTGCGATAGTTTTGTCTGGCTGGTTCTGTTCTTAGTGATAGGGGCTAAATTATTATCAGTCAATCAATAATTATGGGGCACATTTCATCGATACTGTTTTATGCGCACGAATTATATAAACATCATGGAAAAACCACCATCACACAAGTAGCTGTACTATATCCTCCTGTTCGTAGAAGGGGATTAAATTCGTCTCTACCATTTGAGAGTGTTTTTTCTCGAAATTATTTTCCATAGCAACGACATCACTTTCAAATTTAACAGCATGGCGGATAACAAAGCTGACATAGTTCGTTTTCGTATGCTATATAATGTTGGAGAAATAATTAAACTTAAAAAAATAAACCCCTTGTTTAACTAAACTAAACTAGGAACTGCGCATACGTATACCAGCCTTGAATATGGTGTGGGAACACGCTGAGCTAGCAACTCACCATTCAGACCGAGAAAACAGTTGTTTGTTGGCTTCCTCGATAAAAAGCACTCATATCGTAGACAAAACGCACCCCACTGTATGTCACTAAGCCCTATGATGGTTCGATCAATAGCACACTCGTGGGTTAAGTCACATTGTATTTTTACAATGTCGGTGATCCTGGTGTGGTTGCAGGCCAAACCAGTTCCGCCCCCACACACCGATATCTTGATTATTACTAAACCCGAACTGCAACCAACTACTAGTCGATTCTGGTGCAACGATGCGCACAGCCGTCGACTCTGCCATGACATCGTATCTGCAAAATAATTTTTAAATATAAAATAAGACCTCCCACATTATTAGCATTGTTCGTGGAGTAAGCTCATATTGTCATTATTTAAATATGATATCAGACCAATATGGACCTAAACGATGAGAGAAATATGACTTATATTAATTGAAGTAAGTTCATAGCGGCCTTTATTATATTTGATCCATAAACGGAATAACGGGTGTATGTCCACTATGGGATTATTTCAGTTTCAAATAAGTTCAGTATGAACCTATGTGAATATATAGGTCCAATATGATCATATATGAATATCAAAGTCCAATATGAACCTATTTGCACGAGAATATGTTGCTTGACTATTCCTGAGATCACTGTGGCAATTAATTCTGACACGATCTATTCAGATATCAGCCTATAATCTAGGCGTCGTAAGCGGTCATAAATCCCGATGTTTGAACTGAAGATGACGAATCTATAATATGTTTTAAAACATATAATTCATGGGTCAGAATACGGCGATATGGCCTTGATTTGAAAACAAATATTTCCAGAAACATAACTAAATATAACTATAGTTGTATCCTTAAGAAAATGTGCGCAACTGAAATGCGGTAGCCTACTGTTATCTAGGCCATTTGTTGAACTCATTATCTGAACATACCCCACCAATAAATTTGAATCAATCAGCTCTTCTATTATCATTTCATCTGTCTACCATCGACTCAGTTTCCATGAACAACCATCCACATGAATAATATACCATTTCATTATATACTTTTATAACTTGGGAGATAACATTTGGTTTTGAAATGTTAAGTAATTTTTCAATTGGTTCTGAAAGATTGATTTTGTTGTATTGTATGCACTGGATATTCACCACAGTTATATATATTATTATAACAATGTTATTAAGCAAATCACCTATATTAATACAATTGCTGCTAGCTATGTGACTGGAACCCGCGTCAACCCTTTCTACACTAATTACTCATTGACCAGTAGTTCCCGTAGGACATTCTCCGACAACGGCATTTGTTGCACTTATTGTCTTAACTTCCCCCAATAACGCAAACGAGTCCTTCTGCACTGACTTGTATTATATTTTCGCCTTTCTGTTATCTGCTAATATCTCCTGAACATCCTTTCAAATGAACAATATACAATTCAAATGACCACTTTTATAACTGAATGACAGAATCCATCGAGTAAAGAAATGGTTAAACCAGTATCACGATCTTACCAGATGTTGTTGTTGTTGTAACACATTCATAGCTAAGGCAGTAGGCACTCCATGGTTTATCGCCAATTTCTAAAAGTGTCCCGTTCAAAACACAGTCGTGTGCGGAATCACAAAGCCGACTCACAGAAAGACTGACACGGGCGTGGTTACAGGAATACCCGTTGGGACCACCACACAATGATGTCCATGTTATTATCGAACCCGATCCGCAGTTGATATGTAGTTGATTCTCGTGTGATAGATACCGACCGTTTGATGTACACAGCCACCTGGGCCATGTTATTTCATCTGCAAAAGACAGTGATTAGTAGTAATGTGATCCATGATTTGTACTGCAATTGAGAAACTGATTACTGATGGGACTATTTCGTAATCTCACTATTGCTACATGCGGGTCGGACTGTGTCGCTGTTTTGACATATTTTAATGTAATATACATGTAATATTACACGTGTATGGAACCCCGGGGTGACATCTGATTTTTTTTATAAAATCGTGGCCACGAGAATGAAGTCGTGGCCACGAGGAGAAAGTCGTGGCCACGAGAATATGAACTCGTGGCCACGAGAATATGAACTCATGGCCACGAGAATAAAGCCCCTATTCCATTATCGATTGGACAAATTCAAAGTTGACGACGAACATAACATATATACACATATATAGGGTGAAATGCGGTGTGTTTGTGTTTGATGCCAGACATTTGAGATAGTCAAGAATTGCAGCATGCGGGATGATAATTCAAGATGATATTTAGAGGGGTCCTAAATAAATCGTTTCGTTAGTGAAATGTACGGATGAACAAATTGGAGAAGAATTTCATTTCGTCGACTCGATTCTGAAGGCAGCACTGTGAGTAAGGAGGATATGTCAGTTATTATAAATTGGTGGTTCGCTATCTTGTCGAACAATTCTCATCAGTGGGCTACACAAAGGGTGCACTCAAAGACATAACGAATTATGCAGTGTAAGATGCTTAGTTGTCTTGGACCATTAGTACAGAATTGGGAGTTTTCTTGGGTGGGTCAATGAATTTCAAATTAATCCTAAATTCAGAAAGAGTACTTACATTTGTAATAGGCTTTGACAATTTATTCCAAGATTCCAACAACATAAACAATAACCATTTTCGTACTGACCATTCACGGTGGGATAGTCTTTATAGTTACATTCAGGTACGATTAAAAAGGGAAAATGTCATCGGATACAAAGCTTATGTGCAAATATTTATGTTAGTTCTGAATTCGTGCGCCAATGAGCGCGAATTAAATGTGCGCGAATTTAAAGCACAGTGGAAAATAGTATAATACACGAATTTTAATACGAGGAAGATACCTGAAAATGTAATGAAGATTCGTGGGGGATAATCGATCCTAGCAGTCGAATCGTTTTGGCCGCATGATTTCATCATAAGAACAATTAAGTTACAACATGTCTATATTTATATGTTCGGAATAAAGTGACTCTATGTTGGTGCAGTCGGAGGTGTGGATTACAACGCACTTACCGCGACAGATGTAGCTAACGTCAAAAGCGCTGCACCTTAAAAGTGCTGTTCTACTATTGAGGCTGCATGTATCCTGTCCCTCGCACGCTCTGCGCACGGCAGCTGTTACATCCTTTCTGCACGGAATTCGTCTGCACGGGCAATCCAGCGACAGCAGCAGACATGAGGCATGTTCGATATGCATTGCACCATCACAAGAGTAATGATACGGATACTCCGTGGTTAGATCTACAAAATGTGCGAATACCTATTATTAGATCATGGCTTGTATTATATGCTAAGCTATCAAATAATAGTATTTTTGCATCAGATAAAACCCGTTATCCGTCTAGTGAGATATCGATATCTCATTCGCATCGATCCGCGCTAAAATTAAAGGTGATTCGGTTCTTCTTGATGGAAGACTGTGCTAATGTCCCTGAGTGTTCATGGTGAAAACAATGCAATATAATGTGATCAATTTAATATTTATGTTAAACACACTACGATATTATCCCCTTTATCCTCAACCAATCTGTCTGAAATTTTGAACTAGTTTGATGTGCACAAGCTCATTATAATTTTTTTGTCATCACTCATGAGATAATTCCCATATTCAACCAAAAATATATCCTGTACATGTACATATTTCTACTAGCTAATCACGTATAAAGCATATGTCACTAGTCCAAAAGCTGAGAACATCTTAAAGTCCTGTCGGGGAACTTTATAACATTGAACGAAATAGCGCAGATGATATAATGATGATGGACAATGTACAAAGGCACGAGAGGCTGAGAAAATGGATTGTTTTCATCTGAAAAGTTGGAAAACCCAGAGATGAGCGTCCAAAAATCAGCAAGTTATCCACATTCAAAGTTACAAGAACCGACAAATCATATTATAGGTACACGAATCTGCCATTTTGATGCTGAACTGGACGTGAGTGACAATGTCCGCAAACACACCATTCCACTTCCCTCTGGAAAATGTGTTCTAGTTCTTGGAACAATAGTTCCATATATCAAGAAGAAATAATCCAAAAAACATCAATTAAGATTTTTGTATCAGTGAGCAGACCTCCAGCTTGCCCTTGATCCTCGCAATTTCAGTATGATTTTATAACAGATACAACCGTACGCTCTATATATGTGTATCGGAAACAAGATGCGATATAATACGATAAGGAACAACAAATCGTGAACAACAATATGGAGTAGGGTTAGTTTTAAAGTTGATAATAAAATGAGATTGGATCTCCCCCAAGCCAGCGGAATGGCCTACTAATGATCAACTACTGTGTTAGACGCAAAAGTATTTCATCTTCTTAATGATGGCGTTGCCCAAGGAAGATTATTAATCTCACGTGGGAGAATGTTTGTGAATTTGTGTTCGTGATATGTGATGTATGTGTCCCATCCTCAGTTAGTTTTTATTATTTTACACATACATGTACACAAAATGGGATTGGATTAGGATCGGCGTGTCAGTTGTGCTAAGATATGTTTTAGGATAAGGCAACATATACCAGTGCACGTGTGAACGTATTGGCATTGGGCGCACATCATGCATGCATGTCAATAGGTTGAGAAAAAACGTACCAAGGGAACAAATCTAAAATAAACTATTAAAGCAACTGGCTTACCGGTGTATGTATCCAAACCATTGCCAGTAGTTGCATTGCGCTCCAGCGACCCTGAAACCGAAAATAAATGTGGACAGAATTAACCTCAACGAAATTTCTGGCTTCGTTGTCTCGTCGCTGGAAATACGATACCCGACCCATCCTGAATAATATTATCGTTAAAACGAGGACGAAACTGAAAACAAAATTGCCAACTCAGAGAATCAGTGCAAGAGATAACGTAAATTTACTGTGAAACACAGAAGAGATGTGACTAACCAATTGGTAGAGACGGATGAAATCAACCGCCCGTCTTGTAGAGACAGTAGGATTGAATTTGACAATGAGCTAATCCGTACCCGCATGTCGATGCATCCCTCACGTGATGCGGCCGCCCTAATACACCATGAATCCTACACCGCACCTTACAGGATGCACACCAAGGCAAACTTGGTGCCATATTAAGGGTTTCTTAGCCGCCGCAGTGTGGATGTTGGCATATTCTACCCGGGTCCACACACGGATATTCAACCATAAACCTGACATTTTAAATGTGCAACGTTTACACATGTTAGATAGTAAATTGCTACATGAACAATTTATACATACTATGATTGCTTAATCCGTGCACTATAACATGTTCGATATATCTGCCGAAAAGACACGTTACTGTTATTTCAGGATTAACTCAGTGATATATTTTTTTATGTATAGGATAATGGCTGAAAACTGTACATTATTTCAGGGAATGGATCGATCGAAACCACAGGTCGAGATCGTTCCATTCGCTAAAATAATGACCAGTTTGAAGCTGTTATCTCACTTAAAACATGGCCGAGTCCATTTGTTGGATGCGTCACCTCTTTATCAGAATGGATTAACCCGAAATTGGGTCAAGACACCTGAGTTGTACCATGTGTTCGGTAGTATCCACTCGCTCACTCGCTGCACGGATGGCGTGACATCTTAACCCATTGTCAACTTAACGGACAGGCAGAACACCATTGTGTTTCCGACCGTTGAATGAACACGACGTACCGACACTGAGTCATTTCTGCGATAGATTTACGAATATCATCGAGAGTTTTGCCTTTACATTTTGGCATTTGTATTAAATTATTTATGCGGCATATTTAGGATTTTGCGGAGAATTATACATTGAATGGCAGATTGGTGCGAGCGGTGTGCAAAATCGGAGATTTGGCGATCTTGTAGTTTGAGGTCGCGGGTAATACTGAAGATCTAAGGACTACATTTACATGTAAATTACTATATATATTTTACGTTTTATCGTGAGTGGTGCTACAACATGCCACACGGGAACTGAATCAGATTCGAGAAATTATAACAGTTGCAAACTTAATGCCTATTCACGAAACGACATGCCTGGAATTTAAAGTTGTACCCCCCCCCATTTCACCCCAACCCGAGTGGCGAGGCTCTCTCTGTATATACATATAGGTCTGCCCTGTTTGAAAAATAATGTACGATCTCGACAACAACCATCCATTATCCTATAAACTGGACTCGATGAACAAAGAACTGACGTCATAGCCATGTTTTAAAAGTGGGATAACGTTGGAATTGGGAGATCTATCGACGACTATATAAGATGAAGTTATAGCCGTAGTCGTGTTCTTGTATTGGACAATGACAATAAACTACTAGTATTGGTGGGAGGCACTTGCAGTTTATATAACTGTGTTGAATGTTCCATGCATAAAATGCAAAAATATCTTTCATATGCAAAGTTGCAACTTCAAGCTAACGAATTGACATAACACTTGTATTTACATGTAGTAACGGAAGATTTAGCGCCTCGTAAACATAATCCTCCGCATCTCACTTGAGGAGAAAAACCGTACAATACTCAGAACTATTGTCTGTGTATGTATTCTTCGTTGATAAGACACTACACAGTATTGCTGGAGAATTGTAATCAGTAAAGGCAATCTGGACTGGACTCTTTTCTGATAAAAAAAAATTTCAAAGCAAGTTCAATCTGATGTTCTCTTTCAGCCATCAGCGCTTGCACAAAAACATGTTATGCTTACTTATCATAATCCATTTAATAACAGCAGGGCTGTGTTGAGACCCCGTAATATATGCGACTCGTCAGAACCGAAAACTTAACAAAATAAAGATAGAGTTGTATCCTTAAGAAAAGTAGAAAAAACTGAGATGTGGTACCAGTATGTAGGCCGTTTATTTAACTTAATATCTTAACATACTCCATCAATGCGAATCATTCTGTCCTATTATAGTTTCGTCTGTGTGTTATCTGCTCATTTTCATGAACTCCACTTCAAATGAATAATACACCATTTCGTTGCATACTTTTATAACTGGGGAAGAATCCATCGTTAGCAATGCAAATGTTAAGTAATGTTATTAGTTTTAAGATGTAGATTTGTCTATGAAAGAGGTTTTGTTTGAATTTCACACATGGATCATTCGCCACAATATCAAACACGCACGAACGCTTTATTTACTAAATACTCCTTGCCGACTAGTTCCCTTTGGACATGCTCTGATAAAAGGTTCAACAAACGCCGTGTGTTGAACTTATTGTCTGAACATTTCACACAAACGAATATTAGTCCTGCGCTAACTTTTGTTAGTGTTCGCCTCCATCGTCTGATAATATTCCATAAACATGCTTCCAAATGAACAATAGACAATTCAAATATATCCTTTTATAACTGATTGGGATAATCCATATAGCACCTACATGGTTAAACTGATCTCACCATCTTACCCAGTGATGTTGTCGTAATACATTCATAGCTAAGACAGTAGGCACTCCATGGTTTATCGCCAATTTCTAGAAGTGTCCCGTTCAACACACAGTCGTGGGCGGAATCACAATGTAGACTAACTGTAAGACTGACACGGGTGTGGTTACAGGTATACTCTGTGGCACCACCACACAATGATGTCCTTGTTATTATCGAACCCGATCCGCAATTGATATGTAACTGATTCTCGTGTGATAGATACTGACCGTTTGATGTACATAGCCACCTGGGCCATGTTATTTCATCTGAAAAAGACAGTGATTACTAGTAATGTGATCCATGATTTGTATTGCAATTGCGAAACTACTGATTACTGGTTGGACCATTTCGTAATCTCACTTTTGCTGCATGCGGGTCGGACTGTGTCGCTGTCGCTGTTGCTTTGACATAGTTTAATGTAATATCTACATATCATATTACACGTGTGATCGGGGCACAATTCTTTTTGAGAACTTACATCCGCCCCTATTGCATAGTCAATTGGACAAATTCAAAGTTAATGGCTGAACATTCACGGCGGGATGGTCTTTTTAGTTACATTCGGGTACGACCAAGAAGCGAAAATGCCATCAGATACAAAGCTTATGTGCATATAATTATGTTAGTTACGTTATGAATTCACGCGCCAATGGGCGCGAATTTAAAACTGAGCGAAAAATAGTACTACGCGAATTTAAATAAACTCGTGGGGATAATCGATCCTAGAATTCGATTAGTTTGGTCGCATGATGATCATAGGAATAATGTAAGTTACAACATGTATATATATATGTGTGTGTTCGGAATAAATTTGATGTATGCTGGTTCAGTAGGTGGAGGTGTGGATTACAACACACTTACCGCGACAGGTATAGCTAACGTCAAAACCGCGGCACATTGAAAGTACTGTAGTATTGAGGTGACATGTATCTTGTCCCTCGCACGCTCTGCGCACGGCTGCTGTTACATCCTTTCTGCACGGAATTCGTCTGCACGGGCAATTCAGCGATAGCAACAGACATGAGGCATGTTCGATATGCATTGCACCATCACAAGAGTAATGATACGGACATCCCGTGGTTAGATCTGCAAAATGTACGAATACTTATATTAGATAATGCTATGTATCTCTACTAACAAATACCGTATATATCATATTTCACTTGTCCAAAAGCTGAGAACATCTTAAAGTTATGTCACGGAACTTTATAGCATTGAACAAAATAGCGCAATGATATAATTTTGATAGAAAATGCACAGGCACGAGAAGCCGGTGAAATGGATAGTTTTCATATGAAGAGTTGGAAAACCCACAGATAAGCGTCCCAAAATCACAACAGGCCGCATGTTATCAACATTCGAAGTTACAGGAATCGACAGATCATAACACGAATCTGCTAATTATATGCTGAACTGGACGTGCTGACTGACAATTTTCGTAAACACACCATTTCACTTCACTCTTGGAAATAGTGTTCCAGATCTTGGAACAATAGTTCCAAGCATCAAGGAGAAATAATCGAAAACACCAGTAAAGCCACTCGACTCGAAATTCATATAACGCCAATTTGAAATTATGTATTCATATATGTAGTTATATTTAAGAAGTTTAAGATGTTACAAAGTATGAAACTACTGCAGGCCATTGACATTGCATTATATCAGTGATCAAGTATATCTAGGTGCACATCCAACTTCATAGAATTAGTGAACAACGGTTCTGCATTTTCTACGCCATGATGACTATCATCATTCTGATGTCCTTCGATTCGTTCCAAAACCTGCTTAAACTAAAATGGGCTATCCCGACATTAATTTAGCCGATATGCAAACATACTGTGGTCAGAATTTCCCGTGATGGTCCATGGGAACGAATGTTTTCCTGGGGATTAGCGCAATGATTCAGATTTTGTATCAGTGAGCAGACCTCTAGCTTGCCCTTGATCTACGTAAATTCAGTATGATTTTATGACAGATACAACTGTTGGCTCTATATATGTCTCCGAGACAAGATGCGGTAATAAGATAAGCAACAGGAAATCGTGAACAACAATATGCAGTAGTGTGAGCCTTAGAGTTGATGATAAAATGAGATTGGATTTCCCCCAAGCCAGCGGAATGGCCTACTAATGATCATTAGTAAATATCTACTAAGTTACACGCACAAGTATTTCATCTTCTTAATGACGTCAGCGATAGCGTTGCCCAAGGAAGATTCTTTATCTCACTTGAGAGAATGCTTGTGAATTTGTGCTCGTGGTATGCGATGTCTGTGTCCAATCCTCAGTTAATGTGTCCCATCCTCAGTCAGTATTTATTCTTTCACACATACTTGTACACAATATGGGATTGAATTAGGCTCGGCGTGTCAATTGTGCTAAAATTTGGTTTAGAACGTCGCACCACATACCAGTGAACGTGTGAACGTATTAACATATGGCGCACATCTTACATGAATGCCAATAGGTTGAGGAAAAATGTACATAGGTTGTCAAATCTACAACAAACTAATGAAAACAACTGGCTTACCTGTGTATGTATCCAAACTAGTGTCAGTATTTGTACTGCGCGCCTGCGGCCCTGAAACCGAAAATAAATATGGAAAGAATTAGCCTCAACTAAATATCTGGCTTCGTTATCTCGTCGCTAGAAATACACTATCCGAACCAAAAAGCCTTTTGTATTCGTCATTGATAATACACTACAAAGTATTGCTGGACAATTGTAATATGTCAAGCCAAATGGGGACTGGGCACTTTCCTGATAGAATGTTCAAAGAAGTTCAATATGACGCTCTCCTTCAGTCAACAGCTCTTGCAGAAAACATGTGTTGCTAACTTCTCATAAGCCATTTAATAACAGCAGGGATGTTTATAACCCGTAATATATATTCGTCTGAAGAATTGCAAAACAACTTAACAATATAGAGGTATAGTTATCCATAAGAACATTAGAGAAAACCTGAAATGTGGTATTATTTTATCGGCCGTTTATTGAACTTACTTAATATCTGAACATATTGCAGCAATGAATATGAATCATACTGTCCTAGTATTATCGTTTCATCTGTCTGTTATCTGCCCATGTTCATGACCTCCCCTCGAAATGAATAGTATTCCATTTCGTTGCATACTTTTATAAATGGGGAACATTTCGTTTGCACTTTACACATTCACAGTTATATAACATATGTTACGCCGAGTTATGTAGTAACTGACGAGTTTTGTGGTAGCTCACGAGTTATGTAGTAACAATCGACGAGTTTTGTGGTAGCTCACGAGTTTTGTAGTAAAATCGACGATTATGTAGTAATTTTGGTTACGAGTTTTGTAGTAAAATATCGACGAGTTTTGTAGTAAAAAACAAGCTAACGAGTTTTGTAGTAATACTCGTCGAGTTTTGTAGCAACAATTTTTAGTCAGTTTCATGAGGCGGGTTTGGACTTAATAAAATCGTATATAGTAAATGCAATGTTTGTTTGTGTAAGAGTTTGTGTGGTGGACGTTAATGACGTTGTAGCTCATTTGATGTTGGTCCCTCGTCACTGCTGCGCCGTTTCTCCTCAGATCTGAGCCAAACTTCGTACCTAGAAGTACTATCGCCATGTTATTAACTTGAACCTGGCCCCCATTACGTCAAACATCGCGTCCTGATGTTAATGACATTGTAGCTCAATCCGATGGTGGTCCATCGTCATTCATCCGCTGTTTATTGGCAGATCGGGACGAAACTTGATACATAGACGTATTTAGGCAATGTTATTAATGTGGACCTGATCCCGATTACATCAGACGTCGCGTTCTGACCTTAATGACGTTGTAGCTCAACTTGATATTGGTCCCTCGTCACTGCTGTGCCGTTTTTCGGCAGATATGAGCGAAACTTCGTACATAGAAGTACTATGGCCATGTTAATAACTTGGACCTGGTTCCCATTACGTCAGATATCGCGTTCTGACGTTAATGACATTGTAGCTCAACCTGATGGTAGTTCATCGTCACTCATCCGCTGTTTATCGACAGATCTGGACGAAACGTGGTACATATACGTATTGTGGCCATGTTATTGATGTGGACCAGGTCCCGATTACGTTAGCCGTCGCGTCCTGGCGGCAATGATGTTGTAGCTCAACCTGATGGTGATCCATCGTAACTCATCCGCTGTTTCTCGGCAGATCTGAGCTAAACTTCGTACCAGGAAGTACTACGGCCATGTTATTAACCTGAACATGGTGCCCATTACACCAGACGTCGCGTTATGACGTTAATGACGTTGTAGCTCAACTCGATGATGGTCCCTCATCACTCCTTCGCAGTTTATCGGCAGATCAGTTCGAAACATGGTACATAGACGTATTGTGGCCATGTTATTTATGTGGACCTGGTCCCGAGTACCTCAGACGTCGCGTTCTGACATTAATGACGTTGTAGCTCAACTTGATATTGGTCCCTCGTCACTGCTGTGCCGTTTTTCGGCAGATATGAGCGAAACTTCTCCCCTAGAAGTACTATGGCCATGTTATTAACTCGGACCGGGTCCCCATTACGTCAGATGTCGCGTTCTGACGTTAATGGCGTTGTAGCTTTACCAGATGGTGGTCCATCGTCACTCATCCGCTGTTTATCGACAGATCGGGACGAAACTTGGTACATATACGTACTGTGGCCATGTTATTGGTGTGGACCAGGTCCAGATTACGTTAGCCGTCGCGTCCTGGCGCAATGACTTTGTAGCTCAACGGATGGTGATCCATCGTCACTCATCCGCTGTTTAATGACGTTGTAGCTCAACTTGATATTGGTCCCTCGTCACTGCTGTTTTTCGCCAGATATGAGCGAGACTTGGCACATAGAAGTGTTGTGGCCATGTTAGTAACTTTGGCCTGGTCGCGATAATATCGGATGTCGCGTTCTGACGTTAATGACATTGCGCATCAACTTGACAGACCGGGGAGAAACGTCGTATCTAGAAGTAGCATGGTCACGTTAGTAACACGGACCTAGTCGCGATTACGTCGGACGTCTCGTTCTGAGGTTAATAACAGTGTAGCTCAACTTGGTGTTGTTCCACCGTCTCCCGACAGATCGGGACAAAATCTTGTATCTAAGGGTACTTCGGTCAGATTAATTGGATGGTCTTGGTAGCGATTGCCCCACACGTCGGGCTCTGACGTAAAATGGCGACCAACAACAACATGTTATTTTGACGGCGGAATGAAACGCATTAAGACAGCATATTAATGGCCCGCATAGGCAAGTAATGGTCATCACTCCGATTCCAAATATGCAGCAGATGAATATTGCCCGACAATTGGTGTTTTGTGTGTGAAAATCGCCGTTTAAAGATATCTTGAACCTCTGAAGTTGTCGCGTGCAATTCAGGCCACGCCAAATTAACTATTCAACAAATATAAATTCGTCCACAAAGTGTTTCAAAATGATCGGTGACGATTCAGCTATTTCGACAGTTCAACCAAAAACTCTTCCAGAAGTATCAAACGATGAGTTGAAACAACTAATCGTCAATATGAATAAGACACTTGCCACAAATTTTGAAACTATTAACACAAAATTTGTAAATATTTCAACAGAACTTTCTAAAATCAATAACAAAATTCATAACATAACTGATGAACAAATTGAAAACAGAGCTGCATTATCATCAATGGAAGAAAGAATATCAGATATAGAGGATAGTGTTATTCCACAACTTGAGAAGAAATTATTGGCAAAACATTCTGAATTATCTGAAAGGGGTCTCCTCAGAGAAATCCATGATAGAAAATACAACATTTTGGTATATGGTATAGGGGAAACGAAAGGTGAGGACCCATATGATGTGATCAAGAACCTCCTGTTAACCAACCTGAAACTGGATCCTTCTATCGCGGACAAAATTGTCGATCGTTGTGTAAATGCGCATAGATTGCCAGTAGCACGTCCAACAGGAACACCACTCAATATGAAACCTCCAAATCCGTTTATAGTAGTGTTAGCTACAGACAGGGACAAACAGAGAATTTTACAGGCAACCGAGCACCTCTCACCACATAGTAAAATCAGTATCAGAACTGATCTTCCTCCAGAAATGAAGCGTGAACGTGGTCGATTAAGCAGCATGGCATTTCATATTAGACAGAAGGAGCATATTAAAACCCGGATCAGAGTGGTTGGTGTCAGAGTAATCCTGGAAACTAAGGATAGTACTGGAAAGTGGGTAGAAAGAGATACACGATCCTGATATGTACCTTGTAGGATTGTATACTTAAATTGATCATATACACCACTCCTTTTTCATGTGATATGCACCATTATTGATGTAACCTATGCTAGTATTTCAGACGTTTTGGGCTTGCTTGGTGAGTCGACCATTGCAACTTTAATTCGACATATACTTCTTAGTATTCAAATATCATGAACTATGATGAATCGGACACATGGATCATATAGTCCAATATAACCTTTTTGCATAACTTAAAACCCAAGAAATTTATCTGGAATCTCCTATATGCATCTTGTATAACTTGGATATACTTACTTTGATTACATACTATAACTTGCCACACTTCTTCATGTGATATGCACCATTTAGATGAACCTGGATTGGTATCTCTGATTTACTACCCTTGTAACTATAATTTGATATATACTTCTTAGCATTCAAATATCATGAACTATGATGAATCGGACACATGGATCATATAGTCCAATATAACTTTTTTGCATAACTTAAAACCCAAGAAATTTATCTGGAATTTCCTATATGCATCTTGTATAACTTGGATATACTTACATTGATTACATACTATAACTTGCCACACTTCTTCATGTGATATGCACCATTATAGATGTAACCTGGACTGGTATTTCTGATTTACTACCCTTGTAACTATAATTCGATATATACTTCTTAGTATTTATATATCACGAACTATGATGAATCGGAAACATGGATCATATAGTCCAATATAACTTTTATTTATTTTTTTTATTTTTTGTGCATAACTTAAAACCCAAGAAATTTTTCTGGAATCTCCTATATGCATCTTGTATAACTTGGATATACTTACATTGATTACATACTATAACTTGCCACACTTCTTCATGTGATTGTGATATGCACCATTTTAGATGTAACCTGGATTGGTATTTCTGATTTACTACATGGGCTTGCTTGGTGAATCGACCCTTGTAACTATAATTCGATATATACTTCTTAGTATTCAAATATCATGAACAATGAGGAATCTAACACATGGATTATATAGCACAACATAACTGTTTTGCATAACTTAAATCCCACGAAATTTAACTGGAACCTCTTCGTGTGTGGTTGTATTGGTCTCGGTCCATACCTTATAGGGCTAAGATTCCTTTTATCGCCCCTTCCATTACCCTTTCAGGAAGGGGTGAGTAATAGGGGAAATCTTACCTCTGTCTGATGGTTTAATTTTCAACCATACGCAGACTAGAATGTGGACCGACACCACTATTTTGCACTGAGTGGATCTCCATTTCCCTAATGTCTCCTCCACTCAGGAGGATGCATGTAACGGGATCAGGAGTTCCATTTATTTGCAAGCACCTATACACTTGGATATTCTAGCTTTGTCCGTGGCAAAATACAGGACATTATACACTTGATATAAGTGGCGTTACACCCATTTGTTTATGTCAAAATAGCATATACTTAATTATTATACATATATTATATGTCTATATCAGTTCGCCCTAACATCATACAGGTATAAGCATGTTCCACTGATAGTTGAACGCTCGTAGAGTATGACCTACTGGCCGGCAACAGTAAATTGTCATGAACAGTCCCCTTGTATGTAAACCTAAGTACGTCTAAAAATAACATCGAATCACGACAGCGTTCGACATCGCTGACAAGCTGACCTGATAATTGTTGTGCGCTCATCCGATAATCATGAAATGTCCCCACAGGTATCAGTACAATCTCATATCGCTACATAATTAAATACATTTGGCCTCAGCGCTGACCCAGAAACAGTGACCACACTAATGCATGGTTGACCACTTGTACAACTTATTGGATAATAGGACACTGTCTGATATAGTTTTTGGAGTTATCGAACACTACCCGTAACGCAATATAATTTTGCTTGTATATGGTTGCCTATTTAATTGTTTAACATAACTGCATAATACGCCTTGTTGTTGGGTCTCTATAATGTTGGATCCACACGGTGGGTCCGCTGTGGTCGCGACCTTGTGACTGGGCGTATATAATATTATGATTATTTTCAACGCACTTGTGGTGCATTATGTCAATAAAATTAGCCCACAAATATGGACTTACTTGATATTTTCAATTTATTATTTATTATTCCTTTATTTTATATACTGTACTGATTGCATGTACCATACTTACGCGGTCTCTCATGAAACGATAATTCGTTCTACCTTCTATGTCGTATATTGGTAAACACACAATTATATAGCTATAATATTTGCAGCGGAGAACTCTTAATTAAGGGTGCTCGGTCCGATCGGGGGACCCTGTATTGCTATTTCCTTGGTTTTTGGTGTGGGGTGTTTTGTTCGGGTCGGGGAGCCCGCCGGTCGGGGCTAGGATGGGTTGGGTGTCGGTATTTGGGGTCTGTTAATTTTCGGGGATCTATCCCGGGAGTTGGTGGTTTCGCGTGGTCGGGGCGGGCGGGTTGCGGGTGTGGGATAGATGTCTCTAGAATCGAGTGATTATTATTGTTAATGGTAGGCACTTGGTTTTGGAGTTGTCCGTCTTGTGCCCGCGATTTGTTCGCTTGGATCGGGTGGTTCTGCTGGCTTGTGGGGGGTCTCCGAGGGTTGGTGGACTTGGGGAATCGATAGCTGATCGTTCTGGGCTTTGATGGGTGTGTTCCTCGACTCGAGTCGGATACCCCCCCCCCGGGCCTGGGGTGGTGTTGCGGGGACCTCTGTTCGGATTGAGTACCTTTAATATATAAACACAATGTTACAAGTAATTGGTCTGATAATTGCGTTGTTGGGAAGATTCGGTCTGGATTTCGCGCCTGGTGTGGTGCCCATAACCGGCAGTGCACGGCCGGTGCTTCCGGGTGTGGGGGTGATTCCGGGTGCGGAACTTTTTCGGAATTTTTTCGGATTATTTTTGTTTTTCGAAACCATTCATGTACATTGTTGCTGCTATACCTATTAATACCAGAATATAAACACTAGCAAATTTTGGATCATATCATTAATAGAATTTACGAAAAGCCTCAATTGATATAAACTAGAAATACGTGTGCTGTCAGCGTAGCATTTTGTTACCAAAGTGACATATACTTAAGTATGGGATATTATACTTGGATCAATAATTGCTATATTTTTGGCATACTGGGCTTTGGGGGAATGATAGTTTACTTCTATATTGTCTTGATTTTTGCAGAAAATACGACATCTTCGGATTATAGGCAATATCGAGTGGGGTACCTGGAGGGTGGATTTTGTCATGCTGGCCTGCTTTGTGGGATAGCGTCGCTGAACTTGCCCTCTGGGGATCTCATTCTGCAAATACCATGCATCATGTTTTGTACCTCAATTACTATATTTGATTTTTATTCATTTAGTTCTAGACATTCAATATTTCACTACAAGTTCACTATAACAATAGACTGTAATTGTTATATTCTTGACAATGGCTGAGACTAATTCAGAAAGCACTGTGGCACTCGGCACGCTGGATGAAGATCCCAATTATAACCTGAAAAAAATTATCTCTGGTCCAGGGGGACTAGACTTTGGTGAACAAGAAGATGAGAATATCTTACAAATACCCAATTGTCAGTATTTTTCTCCAAAATCGTTTCATGATAACGTATCTACAAGTGATGACTGTCTATCTGTTTTTCACCTGAACTGTCAAAGTCTTAATTCGCACTGGGATGATTTTAATACTCTAATGTTTGAATTACAAAATAATAAATCAAAATTTGGAGTTATTGGCCTAACTGAAATCTTCAGGACTCCGGATAGTATTGATTTTCCACTTAATGGATACCATCCATTAATTAAACGGTGCCGTCCGGATGGAGATGACTGTCACGGCGGTGTTGGCATGTACATTCGAAAAGACTTATCTTATAAAATCAGAGAAGATTTAACAACATTTATTCCTCATGTATTTGAGTCACTTTTTGTTGAAGTGTTGACAAATAAAAATAAAACGTATATAATTGGAACAATTTATAGGCCTAATACAGCACCAAAAGCGGACCTAGATAAATTTATCAACCTTATGAATGAGAAAATGGACCAAACCAATAGAGAACATAAAAAAATAGTTTTGATGGGAGATTTCAACATTGACTTATTGAAATACGGTAGACATGATAAAACTAACAATTTTCTTAATTATGTCTTTGCCTCTAGTTTCCTCCCAACAATAACAAAACCAACTAGAGTGTCAAACTTCACTGCTACTCTGATAGATCAGATTTTAATAAATGATCCAACTATTGATTATGAAACGGGTATTATACTAAGTGAGATATCTGACCACTTCGGTACTTTCCTCTGTTATAAGAGTAACAAAAATAAATCTTGCCCAAAAGCTAAAATAGAATACTGGCGGAACTATAATGATGAAAATATATCATGCTTTAAAAGACTACTAGGAACGGCTAATTATAATAGTGTTGTAGGACGAACGTGTCCACAGGAGTCATATAAATCATTTATGGAAATTTATTTAAATGCCTTTGAAATAGCTTTTCCATTAAAACGATCACGATCAAAATCCACCAAACAGAAACCATGGATTACCAAGGGAATGATGATTTCATCTGAACATAAAGCTAAACTTTTTACCACAAAGCTTAAGAACCCTTCCGAAAGTAATGTAACAGAATACAAAGAATTTTGTAAACTTTTTAATAAAATAAAACGAGCAAGTAAGACCTTGTACTATAAAAATATGATAAATGAATATAAACATAATATGAAAAAAACATGGAAACTGATTGGTGAGATAATGCAACAAAGATCTAAAAAATTAGAATATCCCATGTCATTCATTATTGGGGGTGTCGAAAGTGGAAATAGGAAAGAAGCTGCTGACGCCTTTAATGAATATTTTTCTACCATTGGCGCTACTGCGGCTGAGAAAATATCACAAACTTGTAACAAATACTCTTCATACTTACCTACACCTTGTAGTGAAACAATCTTTTTTCATCCCACTACACCGGAAGAAATTCATACAACGGTTTCCTTAAGTAAAGGGAAGCACAGCATTGACAAAGATGGTCTTAGCTCTTTCATTATGAAGAAAGTTATCTCGGAAATTTCACAACCCTTATGTCATATTTTCAATCTCTCAATGGAAACAGGAATTGTTCCAGAAGACATGAAGATAGCAAAAGTTATACCCCTCTTCAAATCAGGCGACCAAAAGATAATGGGAAATTATCGCCCAATAAGTATTCTGCCCATTTTTTCTAAAATCTTAGAAAAAATTGTATGTCACAGACTAGTTGTTTTTTTAAATAAACATGATACTCTCTATCATAATCAATATGGGTTTAGAAAAGATCATTCAACAATTCATCCAATTTTGAAGCTACTCTATGATGTGGGTTTGAATAATGATAAGAAGGATAAAGATTGTACGCTATCTGTATTTATTGATTTTTCCAAAGCTTTTGACACAATAAATCATGAAATTTTGCTAAATAAACTTGATTCTTATGGAATAAGAGGCAAAGCCAATGAGTGGTTTAGAAATTATCTGACAAATAGATACCAATGTGTGGAACTGGAAGGTATGGTTTCTTCTAAACTTCCAATTACATGTGGAGTCCCCCAGGGATCTGTTGCAGGCCCGATTCTTTTTCTGGTCTATGTTAATGATATGCACAGATCTAATAACCTATCACTTTTATCCTTTGCTGATGACACAACTGTGTATTCTTCACATCACAACCTTGATTATTTGTATGACTACTTCAACAAAGAGCTTGAAAAATTGAGTACTTGGTGTAGAGCAAACAAACTATCATTAAATACAAATAAGACTAAATATATGGTGATACAACCAATAAATGGCCCGTATTTAGTTGCAAATAGAATGTTGAATATAAATAAACAGCCGATTGAAAGGATAGGATCCGATTGTCAAGAAAAATCTTTCAAATTTTTAGGTATTCACATAGATGAACATCTGACATTTGAATACCATGTGAAAGCTGTTTGTGCGAAAATTTCTAATTCTCTTTATGCTATAAATCGAGTAAAAAATTTCCTTTCTTTCGATTGTCTTAGAATGCTATATCTTACCTTAGTACATTCTCACATTCTTTATGGAATTGAGTTATGGGGAAATGCAAGTACTCAAAATCAAGTTATTGTACTTCAGAAAAAGGCAATTCGAGCTATTAATAAAAAACGCTACAATAGTCACACCGAACCATTATTTAAATCTAATAACATTTTGAAGCTGCATGATGAGTATATGCATCGGATATGTCTATTTATGCACGACTGGAAATATGTAAATGTTCCCAAATCATTTGTTAATAGTTTTAGAATATATAAACATCCGAGTATGAGTACTAGGTCCTCAGGAAAAATACAGGAAACAAGGGCTCGCATTAAATTCACTGAAAAACTACCCCTCCATGTATTTCCAAAAATTTGGAACACTCTTGACGTTACTCTACAGAATATCCAATCGAAGCCAGGCTTTAAGAACAAATTTACCAAATCAATTATTGACAATTATTCTTCGAATATTAAGTGCAAAAACAAGTTTTGTCCAGATTGTACTAAAAAGATTGAATTAACTCTAACTTTTGGAATTGAACTTCCAATAAGGAAAGAAATTATAACTATAAAACGACCTTCTCTCATTAGTAAAATGAATTTAAAAAAATGAGAAGATGTGCCTGATGAATATATATATATATGTAAATGCATGTATGTGTGCGCTTATGTGTATATATGCATGTAGATATTTGTTGTTTTTTTGTTGTTTTTTTTGTTTTTTTTTTCAATCATCTGTGTTGTTGAGTGCCTATATTCAGTGCAAATATTAACTATTTGGTGCAAACTGATTAGAACATTGTCTAGTTTGAACAGATTTATTTTTGAACTTTATAGCTAAAGATTAAAATTTTTTAATCAAATTGTAAACAACGCAGAAACACACAAAGCCTCGTGTCATTATTATTTCATTATATTATATGGTTTGAACCCCACCCAGTATGTCAATTTTGCATAAATGCCAATTTTGTATACATTTGTATATCTTCCATATTTTTGTCCATATTTTCCGTTTCCAAATGGTGGCGGCAGGAAGACGACCATATGGTCATGCCACCACCATATGACATATTATTGTTTATTATTTAATTATATATGTGTAACACATTTTATGATGATATGCCATAATAAAATATTTACTTACTTACTTAATGGCTTTGTAGCTGAACTATGTTGTTCAACTGCACTTCATCTATAAATCGGGACATAACCGAGGGGTATTTTGCGTCTCAAATTGGAAATAGAAAAATTGGCGCGATTCGTCCCGATAAAAATCAGTTACAACGTGTTGATTTCGCTTTCAAGTTTTGCCGAAACATGCTTTATTTCAAAGAGGCGGCTTCGTAGACGTTTTGGTTTTCCGCGAACCTCGACAATCATTATGGTTTATGGATAATCTGGAGAGCGATCATGATTTTCAAATCAGGTACGTATCATAACAAAAACAAATTAACGGCTTGTTTAAAGTGGCATTGTCTACATGCTTTCGAAAATATATATGTGTCAGTTTCATTTCAGGTAATGAATTCAGCATGTCGGGAAACCCGGGCCCGGTGGGCGTTTTTGTGGTTTCATTACTGCAGCGATTAATGAAATATCGTGCGAAAAAGGTGTCCCGTGTTTTTTACAGTCACATTTTGGTCTTAAAACGCACACAGCTTGACTGCGTGTCTCTTTTTTCGTGCGTGTAAGACCAATGTGACACAAATGTGACTTCCGGGGGAGAATTATAGTTGGTCGACTTTTTCGATCTTCGGCTTCTTCTGTGTACGGTATCTCGTTAACCTCTCCGGGAAAAAAATCATAAACATTGTCGCAAAGGTTTCCTTAAATTGTCAAACTGACACTAGACACTGCCACTTTGACAAAAATCAAAAATGTGCAGTCACTTTTTATTACATCCGAATGTACACTCTTATATAGCAGCCGCACTTAAAATAATAATAAGATGACGCCCAGTGAGGCCGAGTTCGTTTGGCTACACATACATGTATATGTAAAATATTTACTGGTGTGTAACCTATTCCAACATGGTGAATCCCTCTATAACAAAAGAACGAGTCAATCTGAATTGTCGCGATTCGCGTGGAGTATATATATGAAAGCTCAAATAATCATTTATTATGCCGACTATTAAGTTTGAACAATCAGCTTTCGTAAGTAGTGTGGCCGCACTGAACCATATGGGAAAACTTATGGGGTCTCCTCGTGAGGCTTCTGCCATTTTGATTCAGAGAAAGACGACATCCAGCTTAATCGTCCTATAACGGATGTTGACATATGTGACCAGATAAAATTTCGTTATTTGGCTTGGCTAGCAATGTTTGTCTAGCAAAAGTAACCGGTAATCGGTAATGCCAATAAGGAGTTCGTCGCTAACAGCGCACCAAGGCGAATCGGTGATGACCTTTGCTTTTCTATTAGTAGTGACTACGACTGCTTTTGAATATTGTCTGTCTTAAATTAAAGGTTTTTTTTCAAGTATAAGTACTAATAACCATCTATTTCAAGGTTTTTATATCACTTTGAGATGTGTGTTGAAAGTTATATAATTGTACAATACATGCAAATAGTACTAGTACTACATGATTCAATGATGGATTCGCTGAATTTCATTTTACTTCAAATTGTTTACCAAAACTTAAAAGAGATGGCTGGGTGAAATGGGTGGCTGGCGGAAATGTTGGAGGACGATGGCGTGTCTCAGATGTGACGCCACAAGGACCACCGACCAGCAGTGGTCACAAAAAAAAAACCAAAACAAAACACGGCCATTTTCAGGGCCACCTAGTCGTTTCTAAAGATTGACTCTGCACATTGCTTCAAATCTAAGAACCTTCTTGTAAGATTCGCACTTCCATTGCCAGTCCACGCCCCTCAATAACACATAGATAAATGAAAATATGCCCCCGCCTATGAAAGGCAAAATTCACATTTATAAATAATTGCGCTTCATGGCAATCCAGCTTGATTCATATCAATTGCGCTGAAGCAATTATTGTTACAAGCTTACACCCCTGAATAGATTATTTTCTATTGGATGTATTCATTAATTAACTGGGGTGCCCATATATATGGTAAAATAATTGCGCTTCAGCGCAATTAATTTTCTAATGGATTTATTCTTTAATTAACTGGGGGGGGGGGGTGGTAGCCATATAGGCCTATGAACAATTGAATTGCACTGAAGTGCAATATATTTACACTGTTGCGCAATAGATTTACACTGAAGCGCAATTGAATTGCAGTGAAGCGTTATTTAATTGCGCTTAAGCACAATTATTAATAAATGTGAATTTGGCCTCCAATATCCGCCCAAATGCGAGATTGCAATGAATGCCTGTCTAGGGCCGGTGGCTATATAGGCATATAACATTTTAACTTTCATGTGAGATCACAATGAGTGCCTTGGTTCTCATATAATATTTTAACCTAACATGTGAGATTGCAATGAATGCCTTACTTGGCATGTAACGTAAATACCATGCAGTACGTATAGGCCTATACGCATCCTCCCCGACAAACGTCCCTGTCACACACGCCACACGGATACTTCGCATTCCAATACGTTAGAAATCGACCCATTGGAGCGTATTGTGTTTGAAATTGTGGCCCAACCCATCACCCCAAAATATAGTTACCAAAGTTGGGAGTACACCCATGTCGCCATGGCCATGCATGCCTAGGTTACCTATTTGTCTTTGGAAAGAACTAGACTAAGTGACACTAGTGATAGGTGTAGCACTTGTGTACATACATATTTGGCATATATATCTAGATGTCAGGCAATTTAACCAGCTTGATTTGGTTTGAGGGACATATCGATGTACCATTCCGATCAACACATTTTAAAACACTCTGGGCGAGTCTGGGCTGTGATTTGTTGCATGAATTAAAAGTAAACTGTTGACAAAAGTTCAAGGAATCATTCTCCCACAAACTTTATTTGCCAAGAGGCCCGTTCATTAAAGATGAAGTCTGTTGTGGCTTTTTAGAAATTGTATGTGTGATTGAAAAAATAACAATATTTGTTTAGTGCAGAACTGACCCTAGTTATATTATGAAAAAACGAAAATTTGAAGTGGATTTCCTGCCTGACGGTGTTGATTTTTTTATTGGGAAAGTTTCCACAGATGTCAAGCTCACATAATCCGAAGGCAGTTTGAACAGTTTCCATTTGACCTCTGATGCAGATCAACAAACGTTAAAATTGAAGCCTATGGGAAATATTTACACCAGTGCAACCATCACACCCCATTGCCACGTCAGACAGTCGTATGGCAGTGGTAAACACATCCTAATTAATAACCTTATGTTGACGTTTGGCATAAACACAGGTCTTTATTATTCATCATAGACATAGTATCAAGATATATTTAATATATGGAAGCGATAGATTATGTTTAATGTCTATATGCTTCCCAGTTAGTGTTTGCTGGGACAAACATTGCCAGACTCAGAAATTATCTCCCTTGGAAACTCTCTTCCGTGAAAAGATTTATTTAGTCAATAGTAATTCCCGGTTAGAGATACTTGAGAGCAGCTACTTTTGCTAGGCAATCATTGCGCGACGGAAAATTATCTCCCTTGAGAAAACTCTCTTCCACGAATAGATATAATTCGTCAATACAGTGCTTCCCAGTTACAGATCCCTCCTTCCCAGTTACAGATACCTGGTTGCAGCTACTTTTGCTAGACACACATTGAATATTTTGCTATCTTTGGCGCTCGTTTTCAATTTTACACAAGCAGATTTATTAATTTATATTCGCCATTCCCAACTCAGAGTGTGTGTAGTTAAATCGGGTACAGAAATACTTACCGTCGCAGGGGGGGGGGGGGGTGGCGGGCGTAAGACGGGGTGGTGGGTCTGGTCAGTGGGACAAAACATCAATTGTTCCCGCCACTCAAAAACAATTTCTGCATGTTTTGATTAGTGTTTGTCTTCAGAACACCTTAGAATAAAGAGAAATAATGTAATTCTAACTGATATACTGGCAACAGAAGAGAGTTATCCTGTTGTATTTTGTTGTAAATGGGTCCAAGGTAAATTCGAAAGTTGTTTTTCGGCACGTATGACGGGATGGGTGTTAGGTTGGACAAAAGAGCAAATTTTCCGACACTCAAAAAAAAGGAGCATATTCCATTGGAGACTAATTCCATTTTCATACTAGTATTCTCACATTCTTTTACAGCTGTCTACATTGAATTTCTCCCCTGCAAATTTTTATTTGAGTGGTTACAGGGGGGGGGGTTGTCAAAAATTGGTCGGAATAAAGTGCTGAAAACGCGAAAAAATGGCCGTGGGGCTGGGTGGGTCCCAAAAAAATGGCCGAAAGGAAAAATCATCACACGTGCATGAAATTCTACCCCCCCCCCCGACCAGGCTGACCGTCGCCCGAGTTTCATGAAAAGGAAATGTTGACTGATCGCAAATATTAAAGTGGTATTGTCGACTCGTTTCTAAATGTATATATATATCACTTTCGTTGCTAGCTATTGATTCAGGTTGAGAAACTCTGGAACCATTTTTGTGGCTCCGTTCCTATAGAGGTTTGCGAGATGTCGTGCGACGAATAAGCCGAAAATGTGACCCGTCTTTTTGAAAAAAGTCTCGTTTAAAATTTCGTATAAAAACGCTTACTGGTTAGTTGTGTGTCATTTTCAGTGTTCGTAAGCGTAATGTGACACAAGTTAGGATAAAATGTGACTTCCGGGTGACAAAAGTGGGTCGATCTTTTCGGTAAGGTCGGTTCCAAACGACGGATTTTTGTCGACACGAATCTAATACCAGACCCACACTTGTATTAAATGCGTCAAATATGCGACGTTTGAAACAATTAGATCCGTGTCAGACGCACCACAGAGGAATCTCCGTCCAATTCAGACGAATCTTCGTCGGTGATGCGTCTGAAATCCGTCTTGGTTTCAAACGACGGATTTTTGACGACTCCATCTAATACATGTTACCAAAAAGCCGAAAGCTGCCGAAGTATCGAATGCAAATGATATGATAATAATACGATAATGATATAATAATGAGGGAGTTCCCATTATCTGCGGAAATACCCACATGACGTCATTTGTAACACGCTCTCTTTATAAACAGTGAGAGATTATATATATGCTATATCTAAGCATTGCATGCTTAGGTATTCTGGTATTTTGATTTCTCAACCAACAGGGCAGTCACTGACTCACATCTTATAATGGGTATGGTATCACTGATTTATAATCTATATCTATATTTGCGAATGTCTGTCTGTCTGTCTGTCTGTCTGTGTTCTATAGAAATTCACAGGGGACCACCTAGATGACAAAAAGGGGTCTAGGTCTAATAGGGGTAACTTTTTACGAGAAAGATAATGGCGAGGGTTAGAATTTTATAAAGTGACGCCGTTGTTGTCAGGGGCAGAAAAGGGGGAGGGGCAGAACAATTATTGTCGCCGATTGCCACCAAACTTATATATAATCATCCCCATAATATGAGGAATCTAATGGTGTGGTTTAAATATGTCAAAAGTCGCGCCGTTAGCGCCAGGGATGCCCGGAAGGGAGAGGGGCACCAAAATGGATCAAAAATAATTTTAGCGCCGAATTCCACCAAATTTATGCACATTCTTCTGAGATCTTCTCCATGATACAAGGAATCTTATTGCGTGATTTAAAGACGCCAAATTGGTGTTGTTTGGATTAGAGATTTGGGGGGCGGTAGGTGGATACTAAATCTGATAAGAATTGGTTTAGTCGCCGATTGCCACGAAACTTATACAAATTCATCCCATGATATGAGGTGTCTAATGGCGTAGCTTAAAGCTGTCAGACGTGGCGTCATTCGAGTCAGGGTGCCCTGAAGCGGAGAGGGGCACCAACATTGATACACATTATCTTTAGCGCCAATTGCCACCAAATTGATACACATTCTTATCCATGATATGAGGTATCTATTGACGTCATATTGGTGCTGCTTTGGTGAGAGATGGGGTGGGATGGGGTGAGCACTAAATTTGTTTAAAAATTGTTTAGTCGCGGATTAGCACCAACAAACAAATAATAATATCCATGATATAAAGAGTCCAACCAAAAACTTATAAAAGATATGTTTAGTGCCAATTACCATCAAACACATACACGTTCTTCTCAAAAGATACAATGAATCAAATATTTGCGAATATCTAGCTTTCTGTGTTCTATATATAACTTTAAGGGTACAATCGAGATGGCACCAAGACGGTCTGATAGGGGTAACTTTTTACGAGTATGATAATGGTCATGGTTAAAACTTTTCTAAAGTTACGTTGTTGATGCGAGGGATATAAACGTGTGATTTAAGACGCGAAATTGGTGCCGTTTGTGTGCGAGATGGGGGGGGGGGGTAATAAATATGATAAGAAGAATTTGTTTAGTTGCCGAATACCACCAAACTTATATATAATCATCTCAATTATATAATGCATGCATGAGTCTAATATACCTGGTTTATATATGATAAAAGTGGCGCGATTCAAGTCATGCATGATGGGAGTTGCACCAAAGTCGATACAAATATATTAATAGCACTGATTCCACCAAATTCATGCACGTTCGTATATAATTATATGATTAATTATATCACATTTGGGGCCGTTTGGTTCATGGATGGCGAGAGGAGATTCACTAGCATTTATAAGAGTGTTCAATACGCCGATATCCAACAAAGTTATATATGGTCATCTCCCAGGCCATCTCCATGTCGTTATGAGGAGTTGTTGGCATTCTAATTTCACAATCTCGACAAATGGTGAACGCATTAAGTCACTTGAACAATTATTTGAGTGTGATTTATTGAAGGGCATAGCGCTGTAGGCGTCGAACATACTAAATGTACCCCATGTTGTCATTTCCCTTGCACAATATAAACCCCTTCATCGTATGTGCAAGTATGGTCTTGGTCGATGCATGCCAATAGGTTACTGTGAAATGTTCTGAACGCCCGCTGTTTTCTCCAATTCGAGAACCGAGGTTATTCGGGTTACACCATTAATATTTTAAAACGCCGGGAGTGCTAGAGTAACATCCAGCTGATTCGAACTTAGGAGGTTTCTTGTCTCTTCTGTAAATTGAAGATATATTTTGGTCGGACAATAGACAATGTTTCTTACCAATATAGTATGGTCGTTGTACGCAAAAATGGGGTTGACCCAGAAAAATTGTTAAAGAAGCGATCTTGGTGTCATTTAACGCGGGATAATCTCTGGTACAACATATCCAAAATCCGCTTTGGGAACAATCCAGGATCCAAGATGGCGCCCAACATGGCCGCCCTTAGTCAAAAGAGAGCCTGGTTGAGAAATTATTCAATTATAATGAGAACAATTATTGCCATATGTATACAAATAACTTTAAGGGTACAATCGAGATGGCACCAAGGCGGTCTGACAGTGGTAACTTTTTACGAGTAAGATAATGAATGGTCAGGGTTAATCTTTTCTAAAGTGACGTTATTGATACGAGGAATATAAACGTGTGATTTAAAGTCGCGAAATTCGTGCCGTTTGTGTGAGATGGGGGGGGGGGGGGGGGTAATACATATGATAAGAATGTGTTCAGTTGCCGAATACCACCAAACTTATATAGAATCATCTCCATTATACAATGCACGCATGAGTCTAATAGACGTGGTTTATATATGGCACAAGTGGTGCGATTCAAGTCATGCATGAGGGGAGTTGCGACAAAGTCTATACAAATATATTAATAGCACTGATTCCACCAAATCCATGCACGTTCGTCTCTAATGACATGATTAATTATATCACATTTGGGGCCGTTTGGGTATTGGATGGGGAGAGGAGATTCACTAGCATATATAGGAGTGTTCAATTCGCCGATATCCAACAAAGTTATATATAGTCATCTCCCAGGCCATCTCCATGTCGTTATAAGGAGTGGTTGGCATTCCAATTTCACAATCTCGACAAAGTGTGACCGAATTAAGTCACTTGAACAATTATATCTTCTCAACTGTCATATTTATATGGGGATGGAAATCAGGGCATTCCTATAATGATCTAGCAACACAGATACATAGAAGAAAGCATTACAAGTATATGTATATCAATATATTGAAGAGCTACATATATTCATTCAAACTGAGGGACCTTGAATCGTCAGAGGATTGCATATTAGAATGGCTCATGTAAATATTATAACACGATTGAGTCTGTCTCATTCAATATAGTTTCCACAAAAACAGTTACAATGGACAAGAGCTATGGAAATGTAGTGCAGGCCTGTTCAAAAATAGTGGTCGCAATGTGCAGTCAAATATGGTTACTTCTGAGATAAAGGAAAACGCAGTCCGTAGCACATGACTTTTCAGGATCCTTTGACAAGTGTATATCTGCCCGATACAGAGGATTTCTTTCATATTTTAGAACAGACGCATCGCCTAACATAAACAATTCAAAATATCGCTGTGTCGGACACATGTAGCTGCTATATACATGCATAACATAATTTCTTTTAAACTGAAAATGATTAGCCAGTATATATATATATATATATATATATATATATATATATATATATATATATATATATATATATATATATATATATATATATATATATATATATATAGCACCAGAACAGAGGAGCACCTGGACATATCTTTAAGACATCTGTATCTTCATGAAGATGTGATAAACTAGATTGATTGATTGATACATCTCTATGTAAAACACAATTGTCGTCTTTTATTGTTTCGAACTAATGTGTTTATGGTGTTCATGTTTCATGCTATAACGTCTGAATTATACGCAGTTGTAAATAAATAAATACTTCTATATTGTGGGAGGGAATAAACGCGATAAACAAAATTATAATCGCTCCGACCTGACAAGGTGGGCCCTACGTATATTCCAAGTGTAAGAATCATGTTTTGTGATGCCATTTTGATATACAATTTATGAGAATACGTGTAACACTTTGAGAGCACGAGTATTCTCTATTCCCACCAAATATCCACAGAGGGTTTCACATCACTTTAACCTGGGCAACGCCGGGTAACCCTGCTAGTAATTCATATATACCGGTATAAGGGATATGGGTGGTAGCAACTGATTTATAATAAATCATATAAACCGGTATGTCTTATTGTAAGGAATAATTAGGGATGTTAGTCTCTGATTTATAGTAATTCATGTATACCGGCCATTACGTATTAGACGGGGTAGGGGTACTACCACTGATTTATAATAATTCATATATACCGGCATTACTTATGATAAGGGATAGGGGTGGTATAGCCTCTGATTTATAGTAATTCATATATACCAGTATTCCTTATTATAAGGGATAGATGGTTGTAGCCTGTGATTTGTAGATTTATAGTAATTCATATATAACGGTATTCCTTATTTTTAGGGGTAGGGGCGGTAGTCTCTGATTTATAATAATTCATATAAACCGATAATTCTTTTTGTAATGGATAGCTAGGGGTGATAGTCTCTGGTGTATAGTAAGTACTATATAAGGGGTTGGGGTGCTACCACTGATTTTTAATAATTCATATATGCATTACTTATGATAAGTGGTAGGGTTGGTATTGCCTCTGATTTATAGTAATTCATATATACCTGCATTCCTTATTATAAGGGGTAGGGGTGGTAGTATCTGATTTATAATAATGCATGTATACCGGTATTTACATGCATGGTATACACATACATGACAATTGGTTGCACATATAACATTGATTTGTAGCGCCTATTATAGTATATTATATACATATATATACTATATACATCCTCATATACATGTACAAATATAGTCGCACTGCAATTACGCACATACATATACATAAGTTGTACTGTATTTTAGCATATATGTATAATATACCGGTTATATAGGCCTTTATATTTACGCGTCACCATTTTGTGACGGTAACCGGGCTGCACCTTTAAATAAATTTACCGATGTATTAGATTCGACGCGACGAAGATGCGTCCGTCTGAAACAAAATTTACCGCAGTCGCGTCACTGACGGATTTAATACAATTAGATTCGAGTCGACAAAAATCCGTCGTTTGAAACGGGCCTAACCAGGTTCTCTTGTGCATGCACGTTAATATCGGCGTAGCCCGAGTTCCTGCCAGCCGGAGGGAACCCGGGCTAACATCTGCAGAGGGAAATATCACAACAATAATTGTCAGCCCGTTGGATCCATTTATGGCAACGAAAATTGCCTTTAAATTGTCGACGATCGGACAATGCCACATTAGTTGTACTATTTTCAACGCATGTAAATATTCAAACCCCGGCCATTAATGTGTGGTATAAATGCATTCTTGACGCGACTGTCGATTTGCCATACATGGCCAAATATTTATGTAAACGCAAAGCGTCCAGACAAGTTAAGGTTAGATACGAAATTATTCAGTTGTTGGGCCCACGTAGGCATATTCTACCGCGATTTAAGACCATGCGCACTTAACGGGTAATACAACAGTCCACGTGAGACATCCATACATAATGAATTTTGTTTTTGGATTCCTGTCATATTCGCTACTAATACATGATTATGGTTCGGATCATAAATGTTAATGGTTGGAGGAGATGGTCTCCCGACGCTTTGGACCCTCCCGAGCGTTTCGTGCTCGAACTACTCAGTCTACATGTACTACAAATTCGTTAATAATAAAATATATCGCTCATCCGCTTGCGATATATTTTTACCGCGGTTTAAAATACCATGTGCTCGTAATACGTAACACGGTAACAGGTAATAACTAAATCCACACGAGGCATCCGCACCCATGGGATTTGTATATATATATTGTCACTTTGTTTCGGCTTGATTGGGATCTTATTTCTGCACAATAAGTCACATAGAACATTCCATCGCCCATTCGCGGCGCGATGGTATGTTTGACGTGATTTAATATACCGAGTGCCTCTAAGACCCCACACGAAGACAATATTTTCGACCAGCCCATACGATTGTGAGTTATATGCCCAATATTCCTTCATTGAGATAATATAAGAAAGCCACTTAGCTGACTACTAAGAATATCGCCCGTTCGCGCGTGACATATACTTTAATAAACTGTGCCCTTAACGGTGATAACAAATATTGAAATCCATATTGTACATGAATGGTGTCTGTATGTGTCGGTTGTTATTAACGTATGATTCACATTCGATGTGATAAATGTTCATTTATTTAGTATATAATATGTCAAGATAGAGAAATGTACCCATTCGCATCAAGAAAGCACCCATACAAGTGGGAATTAAACATGGACATATTCCTTTATTTGGGTCATATCTCGAAGCATAGCTATTCACACAGGAAATCGCCCATTCGCATACGAAAGTTGTGTTTGATGTGTCCAGTGCCTTAACGGTGAATAATCGGCACGAGGGGTTTATGTAGAAGGAGAAACTTGTTTCTTCACAAGTGGGCTCTTAACACTTTCGCAAACACTTCATTACTAGCTCACAACTTTTGTAATAAAAAGCCAGTTTCTTTTAATAATCCGGGTTCTTTCAAAGGTGGGCGAATATTGTTTTGAAAAGTGGGAGCTTATGGTTTTTCTTACAAAAGTGGATATTTCAGATTATTAGAAGGGGTAACCAACTTGGTCAAAAAAATGAATACGCCATGGCGATCGCCCATAACAATTTTACTTCAAAACTCGTCAATTTTCACCTCAAAACTCGTCAATTTTACCACAAATCTCGTCGATTTTACTACAAAACTCGTCGATGTTACTAAAAAATCTCGTCGATTGTTACTACAAAAATTGTCAATTTTACCACAAAACTCGTCAATTGTTACTACAAAAATCGTCAATTCTCACCACAAAACTCGTCAATTTTACCACAAATCTCGTCGATTTTACTACAAAACTCGTCGATGTTGCTACAAAACTCGTCAATTGTTACTACAAAGCTCGTCAATTTTACCACAAAACTCGTCAATTGTTACTACAAAATTCGTCGATGTTACTACAAAATTCGTCAATTGTTACTACAAAACTCGTCGATTCTTACTATAAAACTCTTCAATTTTACCACAAAACTCGTCAATTGTTACTACGAAACTCGTCAATTGTTACTACAAAACTCGTCAATTGTTACTACAAAACTCGTCGATTTTACTACAAAACTCGTCAATTTTACAACAAATCACGTCGATTTTACTACAAAACTCGTCAATTGTCACCACAAAACTCGTCATTTTTACCACAAATGTCGTCGATTTTACTACAAAACTCGTCGATGTTACTACAAAACTCGTCAATTGTTACTACAAAACTCGTTGATGTTACTACAAAACTCGTCGATATTTATTACAAAACTCGTCAATTTAACCACAAAACTCGTCAACGTCAAGTTGAGTTACAACGTCATTACTTCACAGCGCGACGTCCGAGGTAATCGCGACCAGGTCCAAGTTAATAACATAGTCATAATTCCTCTAGGTCCGAAGTTTCGCCCCGATATGTCGAGAAACGGACTGAGCTACAACACCATTAACGTCAGGACGCGACGTTTTGACGTAATGGGGACCAGGTGTACATAAATAACGTGGCCACAATACGTTCATATCTGCCGAAAAACGGTACAACAGTGACGAGGGACCAATATCAAGTTGAGCTACAACGTCATTAACGTTAGAACGCGACGGCTGATGTAATCGGGACCAGGTCCACATAAATAACATAGCCACAATACGTATATGTACCAAGTTTCGAACTGATCTGTCGATAAACTGCGGAGGAGTGACGATGGACCATCATCGAGTTGAGCTACAACGTCATTAACGCCAGAACGCGACATCTGACGTAATGGGGACTAGGTCCAAGTTAATAACATGGCCATAGTACTTCTAGGTACGAAGATTCGCTCATATCTGACGAAGAACGGTACAACAGTGACGAGGGACCAATATCAAGTTGAGCTACAACGTCATTAACGTCGGAACGCGACGTCTGAGGTAATCGGGACCAGGTCCACATAAATAACATGGCCACAATACGTCTATGTACCAAGTATCGAACTGATCTGCCGATAAACTGCGGAGGAGTGACGAGGGACCATCGTCGAGTTGAGCTACAACGTCATTAACGTCAGAACCCGACGTCTGGTGTAATGGGGTCCAGGTCCAAGTTAATAACATGGCCATAGTAGTCTAGGGGAGAAGTTTCGCCTCGATCTGCCGAGAAACAGCGGGTGAGTGACGATGGATCACCATCAGGTTGAGCTACAACGTTATTGCCGCCAGGACGCGACGGCTAACGTAATCGGGACCTGGTCCACATCAATAACATGGCCACAATACGTCTATGTACCAAGTTTCGTCCCGATCTTCCGATAAGCAGCAGATGAATGACGATGGACCACCATCAGATTGAGCTACAATGTCATTAACGTCAGGACGCGACGTTTGACGTAATGGGGGCCAGGTTCAAGTTAATAGCATGGCCATAGTACTTCTAGGTACGAAGTGTTGCTCATATCTGCCGAAAAACGGCACAGCAGTGACGAGGGACCAATATCAAGTTGAACCACAACGTCATTAACGTCAGAACGCGACGTCTGGGGTAATTGGGACCAGGTCCACATAAATAACATGGCCACAATACGTCTATGTACCAATTTTCCAACTGATCTGCCGATAAACTGCGGAGGAGTGACGAGGACCATCATCGAGTTGAGCTATAGCGTCGTTAACGTCAGGATGCGACATCTGATGTAATGGGGACTAGGACCAAGTTAATAATATGGCCATAGTACTTCTAGGTACGAAGTTTCGCTCATATCTACTATGTCACGTCAGGACGCGACGTTTGACGTAATGGGGGCCAGGTTCAATTTAATAGCATGGCCATAGTACTTCTAGGTACGAAGTTTAGCTCGCTCAGATCTGCGAGAAACGGCGCCGCAGTGACGAGGTATCAATATCAAGTTGAGCTACAGTGTCATTAACGTCCACCACACAAACAATTACACAAAAAACATTGCATTTACTATATCCGATTTTATTAAGTCCAAACCCGCCTTTGAAACTGACTAAATATTGTTGCTACAAAACTCGACGAGTATTACTACAAAACTCGTTAGCTTGTTTTTTACTACAAAACTCGTCGATATTTTACTACAAAACTCGTAGCCTGAAATTACTACATAACTCGTCGATTTTACTACAAAACTCGTGAGCTACCACAAAACTCGTCGATTGTTACTACATAACTCGTGAGCTACCACAAAACTCGTCAGTTACTACATAACTCGGCGTAACAACATATCAAACAATAACAGTAAGAAGATTGACGATATTTGTTGTTGCTAGATGTGTCTGGAACACACACGACCCTTCATATATACCAGCTACTCATTTGTTTGGTTTCCTTTGGACAGGCTCAGATAATAAATTCAACAAACACCGTTGGTTGAATTTATTGTCTGAACATTCCTCAACGAAAATTAGTCCTTCCGCACAAACTTATGTTAGTTTTCGACAGTTTTTATGACGTCTGCTAATATTCCTGAACATGCTTTCAAATGAACAACAGGCAATTCAAATATATTTTTATAACTCAATGAGAGAATCCATCTAGTAAAGAAAGGGTTAAATCAATCTCATGATCTTGCTTATAGATCAGAGAATTGACTTCTATCGAAATATAAGTATTAATGGCTTTCAATCATTAAAAGCAAATCATTTCTTATATGGGGTTAAAGGTATATAAAACCACAAGAACGTCTACTCTTTTTCGCATTACTCAATCTTATGTAGCTAAAACAAAGCGTTTTGAACAAACTCATGTGTGATAACATGGTAAATCTTCGCCATTCATCTTTCAAACTCACTGAATTCTAGGCTTTTCTTCATAACCGAGATTGGAATACAGACGAAAACCTGACATCCGCAGCACACACGCTCTGGACTATTCTTTATAAACACTTTGTACTATATCTGCTATGTATTTTTATGTATGTTCCATGATTGTATTAGGAGAGGGGCAAGTTTGTAAGTTTTGTAACCTGTGCCCCGATCCCTATGTATATTTTCTAGATACATTAAAATATGTTTAAAGTATCTTACCCGGTGGTGTTGTTGTAATGCATTCATAGCTAAGACAGTAGGCACTCCATGGTTTGTCTGTAATTTCTAGAAGTGTCGCGTTCAAAACACAGTCGTGGGCGGAATCGCAATGTCGACTCGCTGAAAGACTGACACGGGTGTGGTTACATGTATACTCGTTTGCACCACCACACATAGATGACTCTGTCCTTATCGAATCCGATCCGCAACTGATATGTAGCTGATGATCGTGTATCAGATGCTGACCGTTTGATGTGCATAGCTGTATGGGCCATGGCATTGCATCTACAAATGACATTATTAGTAGCAAAGAGTATTATTGAAATTGATCGGGCTATCTCGTAATCTCAAGCTTGCCGCCGGTCTGACCGTTACAGTGTGACTTGCCGTGTGATTAGTGCCGCACATTTTGTCACTTTCGACCAGCGACAAAATCTTGATCACGAAGTGGCCCCAACATGATTCCATATACGAAGCTAGGTAATTGCCTTCATTTTGTTAGAATCTGAATAGAGATAACATATCCCGGAAGAGAGGGGGTGGTAGCCCAGTTGATGGGGCTATGGAGCTTTATGCCAACATAATATGCCGATATGTACGGATTTGCTACCCACGAAATCGGATGATTTGTATACCTGGGCAAGATCAACAATTTCGTTTTTGGGGTCGGTAGTTTATTCGTGCAAGGGAGTGATTTTCAAAATGGGCCTAACGCTCTGTTCGGTCTTTCCGCTGCCCGAAAATGTGACGTAGTGATATGGCCTAGCGATTAAGCTAGAGAATGCATAAACGTCAACGGCGCGATATAAGATATCATCGCACGCTTTATCTTCAAACGGATATTCCACCCCCAGCGAAGGAGATGTATGTACAGTATGTCAGCACAATTGTGAGCATAAAAACGTGGCAAATATTACAATTTCATTTTTTAAATATCACTACTTATTTCGTGAAGACTGTCGTTCATTTGCAATATCAATGTTATCATGCTGCAGCAAATTGTTCTATAAACTATGTTGGTTCATTGATGACAGTATGTTCTCACGAACTATTCGGAGTCTTATTGGTGGTACATGTATATAATGTACCTCTATTTCTCGTTTTGTCTTTTTTCCATTTTCAACAAATATTTATTTGTGAGTACTTGCTCATGGTTCGCCATACGGTTTGTGGTTTTGATGTATGAGTATACTATTTTGTTTGAAATTCGGTCTATTTAATTGATACCTACCTTACTCGTATTTAAATTCGCTCATTACTATTTTTCACGCACTCATATTTGCGCAAATTTAAAACTGAGCGAAAAACTATTATGACACAAACAGTTCAAAATAGAGAAACTACTGCGAAAAGTTTATGGTTAATAAGTTGTATATATTACTCAATTATACAGTACTTGATGAATTCTGAAATCGAATATATTTAATGTGGTCGTTGTGGTCACTTTTAACTATCAATTTTAATTATGCCTATTTAAATTTATCATTGGACCATGCAAGATTAGTATAAATGACAAACATGCAAGCAACAGTTGTCATTCGATCGTTGAACATCTACATCTGGATGTTTTTGTATGTGTGTACATGTATAGCTCCCTCCATTGATCAAGAACCGAAACTGCCATCGTATACAAAGCCTTCGTGAAAATTATTTTGTAAGTTTTGAATTCGCGCGCCAAAGTTCGCGAATTTAAAACTGAGTGGAACATAGTACTTGGCGAATTTAAATACGGGGAAGGCACGTGAAAATGTATAAGGGAGAATCGTGCGGATGATCGACCCGGGAATTCAATTCGTTGGTCACATGATTTTATCAAATGAACATATAAAGACAAAGCACAAGATATACCCGCGCAAATACGCACATAAGCGATTTATAATGTCAAATAGGTACATAATGTGATTATTTGATTCTGAAATAAGCCAATAATGGGCTCATGCCCGTTATTTAGTGTTATCGCGAGGGCCACAGTGGACATACGTGTTATAGAGCGTACACCTGACAAATGAATCGCCTCATTGTGAGTTGATAATGTGACAAAAACGCTCAACTTTCAGCACATTATCGACTCAAAATGAGGCGTTTCTAAGCAGATTATCTACCTAAAGCAAGTTCTATTATTTCGCGCTCCGCGTGTATAATGTTTCACTGTTTCTTGGTATACAGTGGGGGCATGGGCGTTTCATTTATAGAATGGGAATTCTTGGACGGATTAAAAGTCGAACTGCGACCCGGAGGCAGAGTCCGGTAAAAGGTGTAGTTGGGAATTACAATTTCAATTGTTATTCGGATGCAAAGAAGGGCAAGGCGATTAATTATATGAGTTGGGCGTTCGTGAAACCAATATATTTTATATTCTATAATTACAATCATGGGTATATAATATATGATCTTGAGCGCGTTACCATTTATGACTATGGTTTTCTTGTAAGCAGATGATGTGCTAATTTTCGGGAGAAGAGGCTGCACGGCATGTATATTATATTCTGAATAAGTGACTCTATGTTGGTGCAGCCGGGGGAGGTGTTCATTACTACGCACTTACCGCGACAGCTGTATCTAACGACTAAGTCGCTGCATCTTGTAAGTGCTGCAATAGTATTGAGCTGACATTTGTTTTGTCCCTCGCATACTCTCCTAGCGGCTGCTGTTACATTATTTCTGCACGGAATTAGTCTGTTCGGGCAATCCAGCGACACCACCAGACATGATGCATATCCGATATGCATTACATCATCGCAGGAGCAATGATATGGATATTCCGTTGTTAGAGCTGCAAAATGCGCAAATACTTACCATTAGATCATGTCATGAATCTCTACTCTATATCATATTTCGTATATATGGGAAAGGTGTTGGAATGGTGAAGTATGATATATACTGTCGTCTTGAAGTCTGGCGGCGAATTTTATAACATAGAATATGATAGCGCATGAAATAAACTTCTAATTAATACATGTTCTTTAGTGGTGTGTTTCACAGTAAGGTCGCGTCACGAAATTTAGGAACTTGTGTGAGCCGGGTTTGCTGCGTCGCTTGCAATCATTTCCCCGGGTAATCTCTTCAATATTAGTCGCGTAATCGGCTTACAAAAGTCGCCTCAATCGTGGAATCTCAAACTAGTGCTTGCGCTACTGTGAAGAACAGTATTAAAGTACATGTACATATATTAACTGTGCTATTTTGGCAATGTTATAAAGTTCCCGGCCACAACATCAAACAGTTCCCAGGTTTTAACTGGTGTAATAAGATATCTACATGCGTAGTTGAAATTCATGGTATGATCTATAGGAACAAGTTGCAATCAACGATTATATATTACTCGTGCAAAGATCAATATACATCACCAGATTCAAAGAGGAAGAACGTGCAATAATAGGCAATACTTTAAATTCTCTTATATACCAATATCGTATAATATAATAATAATAGTAATGCAGATAATGCAATAGCCTTTCACGCAACTTTATAACGAAACGTTCATTAAAATATACACTTCCAAGGAGAGACTACACAAGCTTTTACATCATAAAATATGACAACGTTGAGTGACTTGCGTTCAGATGTACAGTACTTAAAACACAATTGCGCGTCTCCCTTCGCAGCATTTGTGTGACTATTTGGCCTCAGACACTTCACTCAGTCATTATCCTGTAAATAGTATATGCGCGTGATCATAGTGAACATTATTTGTCTCCACGGGCAACAAGTCGTAATAATTATACTGTCCGCCCGTAAATGATGACGATGATGCTGCTCCCCATATTATTGGTTATGTCTTGTTCATTTTAAAGCTGGCAATCCTGAAACTGGGTTTCCAACATTGTGTTAGTTCCCAGGGTGCAAGGAATAAATAACATTCGGAAAGTGGGGAAGCTATCCAAGGCTCAATGCAAACTAGTAACAAATAGCTGATGATCCATGATTTTGCCTCTCAATACAACTAAAAATTAAATTTAAAAAAGTTTCACCCCTGCAGTCTTCTCAAACTTCATTTATACTAAAAATGCATTATTTAGAAAACAAGTTGTCTTTCGGAAATGAATCACACTGACTGACCCAACTAACCAACAATGTGGACATTGTGCCTTTATCCACGATTATCCACAATTTGCCTGTAATCTCCGTTGCTATGGAGTAATACATGATATCTCTCTTTGTCTCCGAGTCTTGGCAATACTGAAGCAAATATGCAGTATCCTGATCAAATTCGTTGAGCAACCTTATTTTATTTAACATTCACACGTGTACACATTTCTAAATGACACAATCGCTCATGCATAACAATATTTAGATATATTGAAGGTTAATTGACTTCCTTATCGCGTGGCATCATGATTAACCATTCGCATGGATCTATAAATGTTAATTCGTCATAATAACAATAATCATATATCCCGTTTAGTACGATACTGTTTATGAAGCACTTTCGTGAAATATAATATGCCTATTTTAATTGAATTCACAAAAGGACGATATCCCGATTTAACTGTTATTGTTGAATATAACTATGATAGTTAAATCAAGGATGTGACCGACCTGATAACACTCAAAACTACGAATATCACGCGCGAATGCTATGAATATAATTTGGCCCTGTAACTACTCTTCTGCGTATCAGTGAATACGTTTTCTTCTGACACAATACACTTCGGTGTTGTTACAACATCGCATACGTTTTTCGCGGGTATACAATGGAAGACCTAAGACAAAACGGGAATATGGTGGCAAAAGATCCCACTCTCGCTAAACGTTCCAATTGGTACAAAGGGTTTTGAAAATAATGGAATAGGTACACGTGGTTATCCAGCTTAAACTGACGCCCGCTCTTAGCAAATCTGGAATAAGCTTGGACATAATTATATAGGTGGACATTAACTGACAATGTACAAATTGACAGCCGCCGCTACGACAAACTGATTGCATTTATAATACTATACATACTGTTGGAATCATGTATTGTATAGCTACGTGTAGAAGAACACGATACTTTTGGAAAGCGCTGGACCCATTCCCTCATCTAATCAACATCATTGTATTTAGAACACCTCCTGCATTTTTGTTAAGACTGACTGATCCTTCAACAACCATGGATGCAATGCAATTAATATACGCGAGCCAGATTGTCTGTTTACCTTGAGCGTGGCTGATGTAGGTTGTAGATAGCAGGAATATGACGGACAACACTCCGAGTTGTCCAAACGCGGAAACCTGAAATGTGAATTACAGAGTACATGTATTCAGTACAAAATGTCATGTCGCTATTTCCAAATTACAAGTATATATTTACAACCCATCTGACAAACAACATGACCTAGCAGATGACCCTCTAAGGGTTCAAATCATTGAATTGCAGCATGCCGTCGTAGCCTGAATCGCGTCATTGTGAATTGTGCTGAAAATGAGAGCAATTTAGTCACATTAACGACTCATTATGAAGCGATTATGTGCGGACAATGACACACATTAGCCACCTCACGACTTTCCGTGTGTACGCTCTTTAACATGTGTTTTCACTATGGCCTGCACCATAAAACGAAATAACGGACAAGACTCCATTATAGGCTTGTTTCGGAATAAAATAATCACATGTACCTATTTCACTTCATAGGTCGATTATCTGCGTATTTACGCGAGAATATAATCCTGATGTTGAGATATTGACCAAGCTGGCTCCTCGGCAAGTGGCAGATATGCATAGCATGTCAACCAATAATTATGGTGACACTGTTTTATTGATCAGCTATGTTATGAATTTCAATCGATCTCAAAACCTACATAAGTTTAAGGGTGGGTGCATCATAGCTTGTTCTCCTGAAAACCAGCACATTATCTGATTATAATAGAGCATATTTAGGTAGACTATCTGCTTAGAATGGCCTAATTTGAGTCTATAATGTGCTGAAAATGAAAAAAATTTAGTCACATTATCGGCTCATATAATGAACCAATTCTAAGCTGATTACGTGCGGCAATGGCACAAATAAAACAACTCGGGATTGTTCACGTGTACGCTCTTTAACACGTGTTTGCAATGTGGCACGAAATAGCGGACATGAGTCCATTATCTGCTTTTTTTAGAATCAAATAATCACATGTACCTATTTCTCAGTATAGGTCGATTATGTGCGCATTTGCGCGAGGATATGCTGACCACATGTGTACACTTTCATTTGCTGTGTTTAATTTAAAACACATTTGAACAAAGCTTGAGCATGGTATGTGCTTCCATGTGTATATAGCTTACTATTTAATCTCGTCCACTGTCTGATTCATACACAGTTGCCTTGATGTCATGTGATAACACCAAAAATGAGACATTAAAGCTAATGTATCTCAAATTTAAAATCCATACGTTCTTCAAAAGGAATATATATTCCACATGTACCATGTAGTTTTGTGCAAATTGTATGTTCTGATGGTTATACGTTTGCACACTTATCAATTCTCGATTAGATACTACTGAAGTGGATACAGTTTAATTATCGTGTATGCTTCCATGTGTATATAGCTTACTGTTCAGCCTGTTCTTCCGAATCACGTTATCTGCTTATAAAATAAATCGTTGTATATAGATAATCTGCTTAGAATCGCCTCATTTTTTGAGTTGATGATGTGCTGAAAATGAGAGCGTTTTCGTCATATTATCGACTCATAATGAGGCGATTCTAAGAAGATTACTTACGACTTTTCAGGTGTACGCTCTTTAACATGTGTTTTCACTATGGCTCGCGCCATAAAACGAAATAACGGATATGATCCATTATCTGATTTTCTTAGAATAAAATAACCACATTATGTACATATTTCACATTATAGGTCGATTGTGTGCGTATTTGCGCTAGGATATGCTGCACTGTTTACTCGCGTTCACCGACTGATTCACACACAGTTGCTTTGATGCAAAGACGTTTGACTTGATTATGTCTTAGTTGTGACATGGCCTAGCAGCTGAATGACGTTAAAACCAACACAATCAATTAATCAATTAAACAACATGACAACACCGAAGCACTATTACCAATAACTCAGAAATATGTATGCTTTAAAGGGGAACTGTACACTAAATGCGGCTATTTATATGCCCATCTCCTTTTATTCTAAATGGAATGTATGCAACAAATGAATAAATAGAGCCATGGATTCGTGCAAAATACACTCATGTGCTCTATGAACGATGCAAACATCATGCTAATTATAATGAAAGTGAATACATGTCTGGAGTCATAAATTCATTTTCATTATAATTACCATGTTGTTTGCATCGTTCATAGATCAAATGAGTGAATTTTGCACTAATCCATGGCTCAAATTCACTCATTTTTTTCATATATTCTGTTGAGTATAAAAGGTGATGGTCCCATAAATGGCCGGAGTTAGTGTACAGTCCCCCTTTAAGTATACACACAAAATTAATGATTTGATATGAATTCACAGGGTAAAGTTATTACGGACACACATTCAACGTTATGATTTCCTCATAATTGCATGCGAGAGCTTACAGTTGAATGCCATTCAGTGTTCTCATTGCCAGTGTTACCATTACAGGACCTTATCAGATTGGTGTCTGTTTCAACCATAATAGTTAAGGTGGTGGTCAAGTGAGTGCCAATACAGTCTGTTCTCCTGAAAGTAAGCTCATATTGAACTTATTTCAAAAACACACACAAAAACCCATATCGGCATTATAGTTTTACGTTCTATACAAACCTGAATCGACTTAACAGATGTACGCTCTTTATAATGTGTTTTCACCGTGACCTGTGGCATAGAACGGAATAACGGGTATAAATCAGCTATGGACTTATTTCAGAATCAGTCAAGTCCAACTTGACAAAATATAGTCGGTTCATAATCGACCGATAATATTCATAGATTATTGTATTATTTGATTCTGAAATAAGCCGCGATAGTGGCGCGGGCCACAGTGAAAACATGTTTTGAAGAGCGTACGAATGGTAAGTCGTTAATTGGTTTATTTGTGTTATTGTCCTCCCATAATAAACTGATAATAAAGCTGGCAATGACACTAAAAAAGTTATGGACACAAAATGACGCGATTCTATGTCGATTATGCAGCATGTTCTCCCGAAAATCAGCACGTTGTCGGCTTATAATATGATTTGTTTCAGGTTTATAATCGGCGTAGAATCGCCTGATTTTGAGTCCACAATAAACCAAAAATGAGAGTGTTTAGTGCCAGTATCGATAACTTCAAATCATGTCTCAGTTTCATTTGAAGTTATCTCGGGCTAATATCGGGGGCCTAATATCAAACCAGCTAACTAATATTCTCTAAATATATATCCAAAAAGTCTTCGAAAGTGTTAGGGCAAACACCACCGACGATGAACCCGAATCTGGCAATCTATATGTGTATCAGGAGCAAGCGAGAAAGGATTTCAAACCAATAGTAGGTTAAAATTGTTGAGATAATTTGATAACCAAACTGTTTATTGTTGAAATTGTTGTTTTCATACCAAAAATCGAATATTGTCCTACTTTAGGTAAAATATTTGGGCTGAAATGGAAAGTTTGTACATTGTTATCCATATGGGGGTGCTATATTGTAAATATCACAGAAATATCATGTAAATTTGAGGTACCAGTTGGAAAATTCCAACCCAAGAGGGTGCAATTAGATTTTCTTCGGGGGGGGGGGGTGCAGCTGGAAATTTTAAGGTGGACACACAAAAGGAGACACCATCTCCACGTCCCTGTTTCCCCGACTGTGCATGCATATTATTTCCGTTAACTATAGTTTGGTGTCCACCAATTATGCAACATGTGCATGTGTACAGTATAGTAATACAGGTACGAACTGTATAGGAACACTAATTTGTGTAAGGATTGGCGATCGTAATATATGTTACAAGACGTAACTAATTCCCATTCCATGTTTAATATTATTGCGGAATAACTATTGATATATTGTATGTAAAGAGTGTGCCATAAGCAAAACAATACAAAAATGTGGTGTGCAACAATGGAAATGGGTTTTTGATTGTGAAAGGGGGGGGGGCAGCTATTCAATATGTATATCACAGGACAGCATAATAGTGTTTAATGGCATGCAGCACGATACCGCGCCATCTCCTCGAAAATGTTGGAGATATCGCGACTGAGTGCATATATCATTATTTGTTATCGACTCTCACGTTCTAAATAAATTTGGAGATATTGATTAGTTTATTCTTATTTTTGGAGTTATACAGTTTCGTAACATTAACTAAATTCGGATAATTTCGAAGATATTTGGGAATATATTCTGGATAACACTGCTCACACCATGTTAATTGCATCATAGCGCTTGCTAATCTTCGACACCTAAGCTTTCAGTGTGGAGTGGGTCACCATAATCACTCTCCCAGAAAAATCGACATAGTGTTGAATGTTTAGCTTATCGGACAATACATGTATCCACATACTCTATTGGTCGACTGCGGTGGTACCATCCTGATTGCTATTCTAATATAATGCAACCTGTGTTCAGGGGGAGCTTATCGAACGGATAAATGCTAACGTCATGTATTATCCATTGAATTGCAAAAGTGGATCAACTACACGTATAGAGTCTTGAGCAATATATGTATACGCCCATGTCTCCATTTCTATGCAGCCGAAACATATATCAGTATATACTAAATAACTCCGTTCCGCATGTCCGAATAACAAAGAGACTGGTAGTAAATTATAATTTTGCACCGGAAAACTCCCCATACTGCACATAATTATGCATAATGCACATACTCGTTTGCAAAGCTGCTTTGAATTTTCGACATTCATTTGAAAACAAGTTATCATTATAAGCGCGTTGTGCTTACATATATATGATGTCATGCAGGATTTTACAACGTCGAAGTGCATATGTCATGCATGCTTTAATTATCTCGAACGTCTGTTGTTTCATCGATTGAAAATAAGCTCACATTGAACTTATTTCCAAAAACACAAATAAGCCCATATCGGCTAAATCGAATTACCAGATTCACGCTCTTTATAAAGTGTTTTCTCTGTGGCCCGGAATAACGGGTATAAGTCCACTTCGGGCTTATTTCAGAATCGAATAAGTCACCAGGGGGTGGTCTTGGGTCTGTGTTGGAACACTTATTAAGAAATGAGAAGTGTTTTGAAGAATTAAATGGTGCCTATACGTGTGGAAGGGAGATGTCGCTCTCCTTGTTGTCCAAGAAATTCTTATTCTTCCTCCTCTTCATTAATCTTTTCTTCATTCTATACTTGGTCTTCATTCTTCTTTGTATTCTTCTTTGTGGTGGGTCAGTTGCATTGATGGCATGCGGGTTAACGCACTCAACAAATTAGTCCCCTCATGTCAGCATTCATTAACCACGTGCATTACGGTGGAAGTCTTACTGAGCGTATTGTATTACGCAATCTACTGCGCAACCTGTACTTCCGTCTAATGACATGAATACAATCATGTGTCATGGCGTTAATCAGTTGTTATTATACATTGTTACACAAGCTATGCTATTTTCAGCTTTGTATTATTATTTTTTGTCTTACGGAAACTGAAAGATGTAATTGGTCAGCCTGTTTCGCTTGTATGATTTACGTCGGACCTACGCACAACAATTCTCACGCGTATTCCAGTTTGTTCCGTAAACATTATACGATACGTTATCATTCATCTCGTGATTCGTGATAAATGCGTTTAAGAAGGCCGGTTTCTCTTAAATTTTGGATAAATATGTTTCAGAGAATTATGTTGAACCAACGCGATACATAGGTAACAATAATGAGTGAGTAATTGGTAACTTTGTTAATTATAAAGATAACATAAGATAGATAAGATATGTTTAATCTTCCAACCAATATATATGATACGAAGAACAAAAACGACACGAATAGTCACTGGGGCCACGAGAAGTACCAGCGATCGCAAACTACTATTAGAAACCGGTTGGGAAACAATTGCCTCACGTAGAACAAAACAGAAAATGATACAATTTTTTAAAATGACTAGTAACCAAGCTCCGTCTTACCTATCAAACAAGATTCCTCCCGATTCCACTTCATCTGGTTATAATTTTAGGCATGTTAGTATCCACCCGCCCGACAGCAACAGAGACATTTACATGAATACTTTTCTGCCTTCGGCTACACGAGCATGGAATAGTTTATCGAATTCAATAAAATCGTCAAACACACTCGAAGAATTTAAGCGTAAACTAAATATTGACCGTGCGAAAATTGCAAATTTTTATCTCCAGTGTTATTCCAGGAAAGCCCAAATATATCATACTCGTATTATATTAGGTTGCAGCAACCTGAACCGTGACCTTGTTATTAATCACTTAAAAGAATCACCACTGTCTCAATGCGGTAGTTTTGAGCCTGAATCCGCTTACCATTTCTTCTTCCGATGCCGTCTTTACGCCAGAATTAGATCAGAACTGCTAAGTAACTTACCCGTAAGTATGATAACAACCGATGTTATATTGAATGGATCTCACGAACTTCCAAACAAATTAAATTCCGAAATATTCTTGGCGGTACAGAAGTTTATTTTAGATAGTGGCCGTTTCTCATAGATCACTTCAGGTCACGCGGCTAGATTCAATTTGCATGAACCGCTTTTTCTCCTCCGTTGGTCGTGACGCATTAGTGCGAGTGATTCCCCCACTGAATGGATGTTGTTATGTTATTTTGTATCGAATGTACGTTGTGTCAAACCGCTCTCCCTCTCTCTCTCACTCACTCTCCCTCTTTCTCTTCCATTCTCTCTCTCACCCTCACCCTTAAATTCCGTATTACAATGTTATACCCGTATCTCAATCCTAAACAACATTCCAATCAAACCAAACTATATATCCCGTCCGCTTTACCTCAAATGATATTTCTGTCACTTGCGATAACATTTATTCCACGAGGAGAGGACTTTAAAAAAGCATTTTGCTTGTTGTCCAATCTTCTTCATAAATCTCTATATTTCTACGTGTATATTGTGTCTGTGTTATATGTTTGATTTTTTAAAATAAATATTGCTTACACCAAAAACAAAAACGGAATGACAATAAACAAAACCTACCCTTAGCCATGTGGGGAGAAGTGGAGTCTCGATTCTTATTGCAGAGTTGTGCTTTTTTGGGGGCAGAAGAGTAGACCAAATTATTCGCCCTGGCTAAATTTGACAATTTGATTAGTCGTGTTCCGCTTATATAGGGACCCACTTGTGGGCACATGACATAGGGTTTAACAAACTAGTATGTTTAAATGTATGATATGGCAGATTGCCAGCCTGGTCCGTCCGTTGGCTAAACGATTACCACTTAGACAGATTCAAAGGTAACTGAACGTCAGAGTTGTATATTTAACTAGGAATGGTCAAATAATGTATATGCCTTTTTATTGACACAATGAAGATAAGTTGGATCAAAATGAAAGATAACACCAGACAGCAAATGGACCGGGTAATGCCCAACAGAACATATTATGTGATTCGTTATTCGCAACACAAAATATCAAATATATCAAATCGTTCGAGCATAAATTGGAAGAATATCAGCAGCAAAATATAAAAAACGGACATTATGGAACAATGACAAGATGATAATAAGCCAGAGCTAGATCCTTGAGCGTCAAAGAATGTAGACAGAAACGAATTGTTGATATAAGTTACGTGTATTACGACAGGGGCACATCGTCTTTTTTGTCAGTCTGAACCAAGTTTATGTCCAGCCGAATCACGCAATGACAAATTTTGAACAAAGGATCCAAACAATTAACAACACATACTAACACCAATCAACCGCAACAACGTATATTAAACTCCTGGGCCGGATTCGTCATTTCCGGTTTAAACCTGGTTTAAACCTACATTGTGGTCCAACCAAACTGGGTCTAAGGGGGCAACTCGATTCGGTGATATGAGCATGCAGTCAAACTACCCTCTTACAAATCGGACCAAAAGACAGGTCAATATCATTGTTATTGACACGTCATAAATTATCGTGAACGCTGTGTATAGCATATCTGGTCATGCAGTAGCATCGTTTTTATGTCAAAACTAAAACATTGAACCATTCAAATAAATTCGTAGAAAACACCAGTATTTGTGATTACCACAAGCCAAACAAAAAACCACAAGATAGTGTAAAAATTGTATTGAAAGAACATGTCCGTATCTGAGCAAAGCTCACGTGCGAATGAATCAACTGTGACATGATAACACCAGTCGGCACTTAGACACGCCCTCACTCGAGATTATTTTCCGCTCCACCCTTTGATTGATTGTTTGACAATTCTAAACCGCGATGAAGAGAAGACGGATTCATCATCTCAAGTTTAGCCTCGGTAAAGCTGGTTTAACTGGACCGCCGAAATAGATGGTTTAGTTGCCGGTTTAAGCTTATAAAACGCTTATAAAAAATATCCAAATTGACAAGAACTTACCCCCACACGATTTATAGGTGTGAGTGCTTCTCGCTTGTAAATTTCCAATCAAAATATTCTCGCTGTAATTACTGATTTTCGCAATCAATAAAACGAGGCGGTCCGCATTAAGAAAGTACGATTAATTATCTCGACGATACAGATACACTACTGCTAAAAGACTGGTCTGGCTGGACCAGGTTTAAATCAGAGATGCGAATGCGTCACTTAAATCTGCGGTCTCGGGTTTAAACCACGGATTTAGCTGACTCACGATGGTTTAAACCTAGAGGTTTACCGTAGACCAGGTGTAAACCTGGCAAATCCGGCCCTGATGTCATGCACGTGATCGGCAAAAGGGGTTCTCCAATTGGTCTCTGAATAAAGTTGTCAATAAGGCATTAGATAATTTTCGATACGCGCCAGACGGGAACGGGTAAATCTGTGGACTTCGTCATGGATACATGCGTGCTTTCAACGCAGCACATAAATCGATATTGATTTGGAACTCGTAGATATGTTCAATTGACTGGTAATATGTTCACTCAATCAGACACGCATACAAAACAGCTTCTGGTCAATAATTCAACACTTGCGTGGGTTTCATTCTGTTTTATTGAAACTCGTGTTTCGTCGTTCACATGTATTATACGTAGCAGTTTTGACGTCAAGCCCCATCCACGTGATAGATGGTATATACGTATTACACATTTACCAAGGCCATACACGCATAATCACTACACGCTCGTTTACAATAGCTATAGGCGAAACCTCTATATTATCACCACCTCTCGAGGCCGAAAGTTGGGTTTGAGAACCGCCATGCAGTCTGTGAAGGTAACGTCTAGAAGACACCACCTTCACTCTGGTCTTAGTAATAACTTCTTTCAGCTGTAAAGTTTCTCATACATAAACTCAGACGATTCTCAAGAACCACCATCACTCTGATGGCGTCTACGAGGTCGCCTTTAGGGGAAGTTCAACATATCCTCGCTCAAATACGCACATAATCGATCTATAAGGTGAAATATCTACATAATGTTAGTAATTGATTCTTAAATAAGCAGATAACGGAGTCATGTCCGTTATTTCGTTTTACGGCGCGGGCAACAGTGGAAACACATGTTAAAGAGCGTACACCTGAACAGTTGATAATGTGACCAAAACGCTCTCATTTTCAGCGCATTATCGACTTAAAATGCGTATTTTTCGGGAGAACAGGCTGGACAATTTCTCCAATCCTCGGACATTTACGACTTGTAATGGCGTAAAACTCTCATTTGGACACGATAGCTAAAATCGAATTTCTACATGACTATACTCAACTGTATCGGCGAGATATTGAGTTGTTTGAGGATCAAGAGATGAGGAAAACGTCCCCGCCTTGGTCAATGTTATTTAACTACTAACGTGTCCAGAAATATTCACAGTCTCATATGACAAGAGATCAATTAGTTCTCGTCGCCTTCTTTAATTTCTCCCTTACCATTTGTCTGTTTGTGTCAGTTTTAGTACCAATCATAAAAAGTAGCTCTCTCAGCAAGGTGCTGCGCTAATTCAAAGTGTGCGAATACAAAAGTGAGCAAACTAGTATTGCGCAAATTTAAATATAAGTGACACCAGAGTATCCACAATTCTTCCGTGATTTCTCGCCCCCACTTTGTTTAAGTTATTTACAACAAAAGGCCGCATAAACTTCAGTCGAGTATCACTTCGAGTCCGTTAAATGATGAGTTCCATCTTTTCATGACCCTAATCCAGCCATATTTGTATATACATGGATTTATCAGTCAGCAAGCCACCTTTATACATCAGTGACGTTCCTACCATATATGCTGTGCACACAGCGGTGGTGGCGTATTGCCGATATTGATACATTGTTAAATAAAGAAGTAGGAATGATATTCGTGGCCGTTTGCTACATGTATATACAGTTGATACACACTATACGTATTGCCTAATCAGTCCATGAAATTAGCAATATCAGGGGATCGCCAGCGTACATTCTTGAACTTCGCTGATCAACAGAATTAGTATAGTTTACTGCAGGAGTTACGCAGCCAATCACACATAAATCCCTTGGTCAGTATTTTCAACATATCATCGTGCAAATAGGTTCAAATTGTACCTCTATATTCACATAATTATGTTTATATTGGACTAAATGGATTCTGAAATTAATCCGTAGTCGACTTATATCCGTTCTTCCGTGTTATGGCGCGGGCCACAATGCAAACGCATTATAAAAAGCGAACATCTGTTAAGTCGTGAGTTTGGTTTATTCATGTTATTTTCAGCCGACAGTGAATTTATAATACATCAATATGAGTCGCTTCAGTGATCTTTTTTCACGATAGTAGGCTGTAATTTCCACATGTGCTGAACAACTTATGCCATATTTGTTTTGGACTTTGTATTTCTCAACATATTTTTGGTATTGTTGACTTTCGTTATACTTAAGTCGAACGTGCTAACACCAGGTGATATTTCCATACGCATGTTGAGTATTTAGTTTAGATGTTAATTGTAGATAATATCGGCAGACAACTTCAACAACAGTAATAAAAAACTAGTGACCACGATGGATTTGCTATGTAACTACTATTAAACACTTGTATGCAACACATGGAGAAGCCGTTGTTAACGTATACAAGACACCTTCTAATATCCATAGTCGCGGTTGTATCTTCGGATTTCTCGCAGACAACCCAAACAGCGCTGTGCTTATCGAACGACAGAACAGTCCACCCACTATATATACATGGTGTAGACAAGCTATTCTCGAGAAAATATACCGACCATATGGTACTTTTAACCAATACAATAGAATGAGCGCCAAAGCTCGACTGCGTTTGTTCTGCAATGTTGCAATCTAACGGGATTATTATAGATATTGTCCTTATTATAGATTACGACTATGCGCATTAATTGTACTGGATTGCGACCGTTTGGGACCGTTAAATTTGAATGCGTCTAGTGTTCATGTGTATACAGTATGCGGCCATCGCGCATGCATAGCTAATTTCTCCATCACATTTGAATAGGCCATTGATTCAGCGTGTACAAACCCATATAAGTATGCCAACAATGCATATACCAGGTAATATCCTTATAGCAGGAGATGATTTCCTATTCCCATTCATTCCAACATTGAGCAAGGAAAACATACCCCCGTCATAACAAATCTCCTGGAATACTCAAAAAGAAGAAATCGAACAGGAAATTTCCACACCGGACGGCGAAAGTAGCGTCATATTTTGAATTGTTTTCATGAGTTACAGTGAATGTTGTGTCTGGTCGCATTTATCTACCCAGGTTATGTTAGTGCTTAACTAAATGAAAATATAACGACCCAAAACTAATGCAACTTATAATTTTAAGGGCCTGTTTATATTTACGCGACGACACGATTCAATACTATCACGATTATGACGATTTGCTGAGATTGTGAACACATATGGTAACCTAGCGGAACAACTGCGCACACGCTTTGTCTGATTTAAAATGTTCATCTATGTTTAATTCCACAATCAGATAAGCGATAAGATAAGTGGACTTAATGGGATTCGAATGTTAGTGCATCGCGAACATCCCGGAGGACAATTACAGATATGTACAATTATTAGTCTCCACGGATGAACTCAATGGGTGCAAAAGTGTGTATACCCAGTTACTTGTTTTGGGATAAACGTACTTATTTCTCTAAATCATGCACATGAATTAAGAAAATTGTATTATATATAAAGACAATTATTTTTGAGAATGGGATTTGGCAGAAAATATGACGATTATATTTGGCTGTTTCTCCATCTTTGGCATATATATGTGGCGTCTTTATTGCTTTTCGATAATGTTCTTTTCCCATTTATAATTTGCTTTTAATTTAATTTTTCTATATTATTATCATTCAATGTGTGTTTTACACGTTCACCTCGTTTCATGTATAGGCAGATTTAAAAAAAAATATTTATACAGAGGGCGACTTAGGGAAAGTTCAATTTGAGAATCGTTTAGACAAAAATATATATTTTAGAACCCTCCGTAAAAAATCAATATTCTCTTCCAGTGACAGTTCACGGTTTCCGTGTAAAAGGTTACTATGACTGGTCGTGTTATTAACCATGCGAAGCACCCTTTTCGTTCAATATAGAATCTGCGACAATAAAAAAGAAAATGTTCTGCTGTTTCTTCGGCACCACATATGCATAAAGGGCTCTCTCTCAAATGATTGCTGTGAAATCATGATTTATATTGCTGCATTACAGTCTTAATCGACAATGGTATATCTGGCTTGCTATCGTATATGCGAATTCCAGATATCGAGGACATTATTTGAAGCTTTGAAGTCTGAGTGTTTCACAGTTCATCGCTTCTGGTTTTAACTTATTCCAAAGATTGATTGATTGTGGAAGGAAGGATTCCTGATAAGTAACTGGGTTGCAGAAGGGTACTCTGAGGTCATCTGAGCTCGTGTCATATCCGCTAGTACGCGATTCTTTATTCGGACCAGCATTGTATAAGTAAGGGCGGTGAGTTTTTTCGTCATTTTAAAATATAGTACAAGTTTAGAATTTTCTCTCCGTTCTGATAATCCCCCCAACTTCTTGGAGAACTATGTCTTTATTACAACTTCTTGTCCTATCGGTTACTAGTCTAGCTGCTTCATACTGAACGTCTTGTAGGGAATCGGCTTCTTCGCATACACAATTGTCCCATATTGAGGAAGCATATTCCCAGACAGGTCGAATATAGGACAACTAGATTCTTTCTAAAGTACTGTCAATTATAAATCTATACTTCCTGTACATTCTTTTTGGTCGCACGATTTTCAATATTTTCGATATGGTCTTTCTATTTTCCTTGCCGGTTGAAAGTCAGACCCAAATGTTTATGTGTGTCCACCTCATCTATTCTCTCGTTGGACATGTTTAATACTGGTTGGTGAATGGGTATTTGTTTCCACGATACAAGCATTGATTCTGTTTTCAATGGGTTAAATTTAACTACCCAGGTCTTCCACCAGTTTAATATTTTGTGTATATCTGAATGTATCACCTCTGCAGCCATTATGGGATCTTCTGTAGCAACATAAAGTGATGTATCATCCGCAAATAACCGTGTGTTGCATTTAATTCCATCGACTATGTCGTTTATGTACACAAGAAAAAGATGGCCGAGTATGGATCCTTGAGGCACTCCTGTTATAACTTCTCCCTACGAAGAATTAAAGTTAGAAATTGCTACTATTAGTTTTCCAAGGGTTTTAAAATCTTATCAGTTATGCCCATTCTTTTAAGCTTGAAGAAAAAAAAACTGTGCCAGACGTTGTCAAAAGCCTTGCTTAAATCGCAGAATACACGCCTTATTTCCTTCCCGTCATCAAGGACTGAGGTAATATAATGATAAATATCCATTAATTGGAATACGATGCTATCATTCGGTGAAAATCCTGATTGTAGGTCGCTTAAAAGCTTAATTGTTCGTATATGTTTTGATATATGATAGAATAGACATTTCTCAAAACCTTAGAAAGACAACTAAGCAAAGATACTTGTCGATATTTGGATAGATCGCTGGGATGTCCCTTTTTGAATATTGGGCATACGTTTGCCTTTTTCCATTCTGATGGAAAGTACGATTGTTCAATGAAAATCTTGAAAGCAAATGCTAGTGGTTTGGTTAGCGATATCGAATTTTTAAAAATACTTTATGACTAATACCGTCGTAACCGGCGCTTTCGATGTTTTGATTGATTTTAAACTTTAAGGACCCGCTCATACGTTATTTCAATTTCGTCCAGGCGTGTATCCGTCAACCACTAAAAGATGGGTAACTCTAAGTTATCTGCGTCAGGTAGGGAGGAGATTTTACAAAAATAATTATTTAATAAATCTGACTTTTCGTCATTTCCGGTTATTACAAGCTGGTCGGTTTTTAGGGATGGTATTGATTTAGATTCCGGTTTCATGAGGTGGTTTAATGTCTTCCAACCAGAGTGAGGAATCAGTAAAATAACTACCCAGTATTGGCTGCGTTTTCTCCAGACTTTTGCTTGGAACGTCTGAATTTTGCTGTAATTTAATTTCTTTTCTTTTTATAATTATTCCACGCTTCGATAGTATCTTTTTAGCCAAATTATACAGACGTTTCCTTTACTTCATAAGTTTACGTATTTCGCATGTTAATCATTCTGGTTCATTTTGTCGAATGAATACTTGTTTGATGTGTATATATATGTTCGCGGTGTTAGTTATTTTTTTCGTTAGAGCTTCTGCTATTTCGTCAGAGAGAATTTTTAAGAGGTCCCTCTTAAAGTAGCATGCGTAAAAATGCATGATATTCATTGCGGAGTAATCGGCTCGATTATAATCGCACATCCTTCTTTTATGATTCCACTCGGCTTCTTAACTTTCAAATACAGACGTAGTAAGATTGGACAATGACACCGAGTTAAATCTGAAAAGAATGGATCTAAGATTTCATTCGATTCAACAATCTCAGGGTTATTTGTCAATTATAAGTCTATGTGAGAAGAACTTTCTCTAAAGTATGTAGCTTGTTTTATTATGTGCGTTAAACCAAAGCGCTGTTTACTATATTTAATTGGTTTAGTTGCTAAATGTATTTGGTTTGAGTTAAAATCTCCAGTAATTATAATATGTGGGATATTATAACGACCGCCCAATGCCAAGTCAATATCTGCATATATTTTCCCATGTACTTTTTGTGTATTTGGTGGTCTATAAAACGTGCCAAAGAAAAATCTATTTGTGGAGGTAGCTACCTCTATCCACACGCTCTATATGCCAGGAATTTAAAGGTAAGTACGTCTTTTGAAATAAAATGACTCCCTTACGTATACAGCAATACCACCGCCCAATATTAGACGGTCTCTCCTTTGTGGAGCATGGAATCCCATTATTAACAATTCGTTATCGGAATTTGCATTTGAGAGCCATGTTTCCGTAAATGAAATATCAAAATTTCTGGCTTCTGCAGTAAGTACATCTATTTTCGGTGCCAATCTTTGAATATTTAGACACATTAGAGTCAATAAATGCCTGTCCACATTGCTTTCTGTCGGCCCCGGGTGTTTTCTATGACAAATGCTCGTTTAGAATAGATGGTAGTACATCAATCACCCATGTTCCCTCTTTGGTCAGGGAATTCGTAATGTGTGACACGTGTCGTACAACACATTTGTATAATGAAACTTTCCTTTGTGAATATTTTCGCTTAAATCCTACATTTCGTAGTTAGCGTGAGGTGTGCCTTGAATTATATTTCCAACAAATCTTTCGAAAACAGAATTGGGCATACAAATCAGTTCAAATCCCAGCTTTTATAAAAAAAAGGAAGAATGCAGTCGCCTTTCAACGTGTAGTATTTAAGCACAATGACTAGTGCTATGTGTACCAATCCCCAATTTTATGATCGTGAGATACATGTATGACAAAACATTTAGTGTGCTCAATCCATCGAGTGGTTTTTCTCTCCCCCCCCCCTCAAAGCTCTTGATTAGATTCTTGCCATATGTGATAACAAATACAACATTTGAATATGAACATAACACCAGCATTCGAAACCAGAGGTACACAAGTTAGGCATTATGAATATTCATGCAACAACTTAAAGAAACGGGCGGTCTTCGTGGTGGGTATAGGTGTTAAAATAGTCATTTCCGCTAAAACAGCCATAACCAGAAATAATATTATATAATAGACAGATGTTGTTCTTATACCAATACTTATAGACAAACACTCGGAACTACCGGATCGTCTAATGAAAATGCTCCGTTGCGCTGTGGAAGGCGAAGATAAAATTATTGGTGCCATCAACAATCGTATTCAAATCACACAATTTTATTTTAATCGACCCACTCTACCCGCTGTCAGTTCAAAATCCAGCAATCCACGTTCTTAATGACTGGGAAATTATCATATAGAAAACGTGTACATATTATAATTGTTCTTGCAAAGAGATTAATATTGTTCAATCCATTTAGTATTTTCTCCTAACCTGTATATGGTAATACATAGTAAATGAAGAATTTACTATAAGAGTATTGTGAGTTGTAAGTTGTACGCACCAGATTAGGGGTTTCAGAACCGACGCGAATCTAGATAAGGAAATGCCGCAATATTGTGACTTCCTTATTCACTGCGCTTTTTGCCACAATCTAAATAACAGTCGACCTGCATTTTCTCTGACAAAAGCGTGTTTTGTGAATATCGCATTCATATCATCGTTATTCTATACTATTAGTATATTCTTGAGAAAATTATCATAATTTTAAATGTTATTTCTAAATTATAACCTACAACGAAGGCCGCCCGTCACTTTAAACGTAATAAGTTTTCATATTTCTCGCAACCCGGTAAGCAAAATCTACCGATACAACCGCCTAGCTATTATGTTTTATAGTAAGAAATGTGCTAAGCAAAATAACATTTTAATATATGGTAACACGGTAAACCGCCAATACCACACGGTAGGTCCTTATACTTTGTCTATACTAGGTCCTTATAATTTGTCGATTACATATATATGTTATCAAAAATAATAAACGGCCACTATGCCATAGGCATGTGCCAGAATATGGTGTCTTTTTTGACCGGTGGCTATATTAGAAATTTAAAACAATGTTTGTGGGAAAATCCATTGAATTATAAATGCTAAGACAGTGGTCATAACGTGTGGGAAACATTGAATTTTAAATTCTGAGACGAGTGCCATAATTTAAAAGCCAATTTTAAAGAAATAATGGTCACATCAACAAAATCACATTACAAAGCGACACATTTCTGGAACAATTTTAAAAATAAATCTGTCATATATGGACAGAGATGTGAAGGAGAGGACCACTCGGTCCTTCCGAACATCCCGGGGATGTATAACAAATAAACGAATTACTGGATCAAAATTGAACATGCATTGTTATTTGATAACTGTCGTACTGTGCACGACGCTTGTATTAGGGGGCACATACATGTACAGTAGGTTGATGAATACGCTATGACCCGCGCCATAAAACGAAATAACGGATATGAGTCCATGATCTGCTTATTTAAGACACGCTATGACCCGCGCCATAAAACGAAATAACGGATATGAGTCCATGATCTGCTTATTTAAGAATCAAATAGTCCAACATATCCTCGCGCCAATACGCACATAATCGACCTAAAATGTGAAATAGGAGTATAATGTGATTATCTGATTCTGAAATACGCGGATAGTGGAGTCATATCCGTATTTCGTTTATGACTTGGGATGGCCTATTTGTGTGTCGATGTCCGCAAATAATCTGCTTATAATCGCCTCATTGTGGGTCGGTAATGTGACTAAAACGGTCTCATTTTCAGCACATTATCGACTTAAATGTAGGCGATTCTAAACAGATTATTTACATGAAACAAGTTCCTTTATAAGCAGGTAATGATCTTATTTTCGGGAGAACAGGCTGAATAATCACAGTATGGATCTATTTCACATTATAGGTAGATTTTGTGCGTATTTGCGTGATGATATGTTGCAAATCAAGCCTTGAAATAGTGTGTCTGTCATTTGCAGAATGAGGTCCCCAGAGGGTGAATTTAGTGATGCTACCCCGCATAGCGGGCTAGCATAACCAAATTCACCCTCTGGGAACCTCATTCTGCTTCCAACTCAGCAGAATGAGGTTCCGAGAGGGTGAATTTGGTGCAAATACATGAAGATGCTATAGTAAGATAGGGTTCATATCAACTTAAAAAAAATAATAATCTAGAATGATGTGGCAAGATGTAATCAAAAGTAATCAGAAAGTAATTGAAAGTATTTTCCAATTTGCAAAGTACTAGATTAAAACTGCAATACTTTGGGCTCCCAGAATGCATTCTTGATTACAAATAGAATACAGATACTTCATAATTTGTAATCATTAGAAATACAGAATACGATTACCAACATACGTATAGCTTAATTAGCATTGGCTTGATTTTCCCAGTTTTATCCGCAGTGCTGTAAATTCCAATGATGTGGCCATGGACAAAAACATTGCAAACTCATTTACAATGTGGGAATATGTCTAACAAATTCGATTTGCACACCAAGTGACATCTTACGCACGCCAAATTTCAACCGTAACATATCTAATGAGTGGAAATTTCCAACCCATGATCATTTCAATCCAACAATTGATTGAAAGAACATTTTTCACTTTCGGTCAGATAACAAGTTTTTTCGCACTAACTACTGGCTATACAACACATTTACAAGTTATGTTTGAGGTATGACATTTCCTGTTGTGGCCACAGTTGAGGGTGAGACATCCCAAAATCCCGATCGCCACATCCCTGGACATAATGGTATGTACACATTAGCTACTGAAGAGGCAGCAGCTCTATACTGCTCGCACTCTAACTGAACATTATAGCTATTAAAGCCATCAGGAAATTCACACAAGAGTCACATGTTTAGACATCAGTATATTAAAATTATTCATTTCTTGTTCAATCATGACACACATCAACGTTAGCTACTGTAAGCAGATATGAACAACGTTTTATCTAGACAAGGGCTAGAACTAGTTTCTAAATATATATAAATAGTTTCTGATATATTCATGACAAAGTTCACACATTCAGCACATTCCGAGCGGAAAGGACCACCAATGATCCCACGACAATACACTTTAGGGGATGAATGAAAGATAATTAAACGGTCTGTTTTTTTGTTTGAGTGTGTACGTTTGTGACTTAGGAGGTAGCATATATGAACGTTATAACGCTTTAAGCCGTCAGAAAAATCGGTCAATTCGCGCAGAACGTTCAGTATGGTTTTTTGAAATAACATTTTATTTTGTTCGCTAATTAGGTTAATGAATATAATTTTTCATGACCGAAACATAAGCAATATGAAAAATGCATATCGGGGCTTCTTGTCGCGGGAACATTAATTGAGAAAGACAATGAACAACAGTAGGCGGCAAATACTTGAAATGAAAACTAAAACAATCTTTTTACAATACCAATTCGGTTCGTATGTCCATACATATTGGAGGACTAGTTATAACTCATCCCCAGTTGGTGAAATATATAGACCCACTGTATATCAACTTTGGTGGTTATCAGGGCTCAACTCGCACCCGAAATAAGTCAACTACAGAAGCTGATCATCGATCATCTAGAGTGTTAATGTATGACACGTTACGCTCTGTATGACTTGTAAGTATACAGCTTGGCATTCCTAAAACAATGGTCATATACGTTCAATTATTATTTTCTACATGAAGATACTTCGACTTGTCTCTAAAATTCACCAATATTTGGTCGTAGAACTGTCATGGGTGTGGTATGATTGTTCAATATCAGAAGGTACGATATAAATCACATTCTTATACCAAGCGGCGAACCACCTGACGTGATTTACTAAAAAACAGCTGGTGAAATAACCGATTTTAGTCCATTATGAAGTCATTAATTTCCTGGGACGTCATGTCAAAATTGCCGCCCACGTTAATATACACTGTATTCTGACGGCGATTGGCCACTTGTTTTAGGAGTCACTAGTCATAGTCCATAATGAATTCGTTACTTTTGCGGGACGTCATGTCGAATTTACCGCTCAAGTTAATGTATTTGGTCACTGTTGTAGGAGAGCCACCAATCTTAGTCTATCATGAAGTCGTTATTTTTTCGGGACACTGTGACGAATTTACCGCCCGTACTTATAAAATCGGACCTAGCTCGAGCCGTTGCTTGGGCGGCTATTGGGTTTGAATCCTGGATATCGTCGGAATTGAGAAGGAAACCGCTTGTTGACTCCCTTCTGTTTAGTGGTGTTGGTTGCGATGCGCATGAGAACTCCTTAGATAGCCATGGTGGGCATTTATCCGACTGAGCCTGTGGAGATTCACATTTGGCAGTTTTTTCTTTCGACCGTGGGGAATGCTTTTGTTGAACGGCGTGGGATGACGCATGCTGTCCGTTATGTGATCGCTCGTTGTTCGGAAAACCTACAAATATTAAACATACTAAATAAGAATTAAATATCACGTGCTATCGATAAGGGATGACACAGTGATGGGATTAACCTTTGTATAAATGGATTCTCCAACTCAGTCATACAAGTGTGCATAGGAATAGTATATTATTCTTTTGGAGTGATGTTCCGAAAATATAGGCATATGACAAATAACACAAGTGCATTATAATTCCTATTCATTGGTGGGAAATAAATGAACAGATGACAAGTTAACCAGAGCATCCATAGCCTAATCGTGTTGAAAATGTACTACTTAAATTAAACACACACGATCTTCTGTCTTGATCAAATACGGCTCAAATGTTGAAAGTATTGTGGGTCCCTTTTAAATATCAAACACACTATTTCAAAATAAAATATGAATGTTTCCATTAATTCATCTCAAGGTAATCAGATACAATCAACGTATTTGATTACGTTTAGGAAGGTATTGCAGTTGTAAGCAAATACAAACTGGAAAAGGTATATGTATTGTATCTGTAATCAGAACATTGAATTTTGTATTTTAATCAAATACTTTAGGAATGCAATCGCACCATCCCTATTACGTAGTCCATGGTATCAATGAATCTGCTCGATTGAAAAGGAAACTTCACTTGTGTATAATTATGTAGGTCATTAAATATTTTCCCATTCCAATTAACCCACATATACACCATGTCGGCACAATTAGGTCCCTATTCCACGATAGGACCAAACTCTTCAGGAATAAACTTTAGAAAATATGTTTTAACTTTTTCTATCTAACCATTTCCCTACATAAATAGGTTAAAGACACGGTTGGCCTTGGCGGTGGGTATCCTGTGAAAATATCTCCACCCGTCAAAAACCGCCACAAACAGAAAGAACATCAAAATATAGATAGACTTTGTCCGTATACAAATAAGACATATCGCATAAACAGTATGTTATGGTCATTTGTTTGACCATTGTTATGTAAACAAAAGCATAAAAAGTTACTTTTCTGGTGTTTGTTTATATTATGATGGTAAACATAAAGAGCGTTCATGACATTTGTGTGTGATTAGCCAGTAGCATTGTGCTGTCTTCTGTAACACAATTAGGCTCTTGCTTAGGTAAAATATAGTAGTTCTTTATGATAACATGCTGTTTACGCGATGATCATGGTATATATGATCGGAACTGTATGCGTTTTAATGTTTTTCTGTTTACGGTGTTTGGAACAAATATGAATATTTTCGACAATTAAGGCCGCACGTGCCTTTAATTGGAATGGGAAAAGCTTTAATGAACTACATATACACAAGTGAAGTTTCCTTTTCAATCGAGCAGATTCATTGAAACCATGGACTATTTAATATGGATGGTGCGATTGCATGCCCAAAGTATTTTATTAAAATACAAATGTCAATGTTCTGATTAGATACAATACCAGTACCTTTTCCAGTTTGTGTATTTTCTTACAAATGCAATACATTCTTAAAGGCACGTGAGGCCTTAATTGTCGAAAATATTCATATTTGTTCCAAACATCGTAAACAGAAAAACATTAAAACGCATACAGTTCCATGCATATATACCATGACCATCGCGTAAACAGCATGTTATCATAAAGACCTACTATGTGTTACCTAAGCAAGAGCCTGATTGTGTTACAGAAGACAGCACAATGCTACTGGCTAATCACACACAAATGGCATAAACGCTCTTTATTAGTTCCATATCAGGTATTCAACAACAAAGAACGCTCTTTATGTTTACCATCATAATATAAACAAATACCAGAAAAGTCTTTTGTTTACATAACAATGGTCAAACATATGACCATAGCATACTGTTTATGCGATTTTCCTTATTTGTATACGGACAAAGTCTATATATATTTTGATGTTCTTTCTGTTTGTGGCGGTTTTTGACGGGTGGAGATATTTTCACAGGATACCCACCGCCAGGGCCAACCGTGTCTTTAAAGGAATCAAATACGTTGATTGCATCTGATTACCTTGAAATGAATTAATGGAAACATTCCTATTTAATTTGAAATAGCGTGTTTGATATTTAAAAGGGACACACAATACTTTCAACATTTGAGCCGTATTTGATCAAGACAGAAGAACATGTGTGTTTAAAGGTACGGTTGGCCTTGGCGGTGGGTATCCTGTGAAAATATTTCCACCCGTCAAAAACCGCCACAAACAGAAAGAACAACAAAATGTAGACAGACTTTGTCCGTATACAAATAAGGAATATCGCATAAACAGTATGTTATTGTCATATTTTTGACCATTGTTATGTAAACAAAAGCATAAAAAGTTACTTTTCTTGTGTTTGTTTATATTATGATGGTAAACATAAAGAGCGTTCTTTGTTGGTGAATTCCTGATATGGAACGAATAAAGAGCGTTTATGCCATTTGTGTGTGATTAGCCAGCAGCATTGTGTTGTCTTCTGTAACACAATCAGGCTCTTGCTTAGATAAAATATAGTAAATATTTATGATAACATGCTGTTTACGCGATGGTCATGGTATATATGAACGAAACTGTATGCGTTTTAATGTTTTTATGTTTACGGTAATTGGAACAAATATGAATATTTTCGACAACTAAGGCCTCACGTGCCTTTAATTTAAGTAGTAAATTTTCAACACGATTAGGCTATGGAAGTTCTGGTAATAATGTGCTGGCAATTCGAGAACTGCATTCTCGTAATATTCCGGCACACCAAACAACCTCAATATTTATTGTTGCGGTTACGGTTTAGATATGATTTTCAGAAAAGAAGGCGAATTTAATTAAAATATATGTCCTGTTCTCGCTGTGACAGCTGAGTTTACTTTAGTTCTCTTTAATCTAATTCCACTTGTTTGGTTTTCATGTCATATATATAGATACACCGGTTTCTTGGTTGGTAATTTGGCCCAATGATGAATGACATAATATATAAGTGAGCCTGTTAAAAAGGTACAACACTATGTGATACTGGACTCAATTATTGGGATAATATGTATCTGTACTGAGACAAATATGTTGTTAAAAGATGGCAATATATAGCGATATAATCCATTGTTGTTTTTACATAATGATATGTTAATGTCAAATCAATACAGCTAAATAATTGATTGAACAATGTGTGTATGTGTTCTTTGATGACATTGCCATAAACAATGTAACAATTATCAACGCTGTCCATTGTCCTCATGCAATTAGATACTTAGTACAATATGTTTAATCTCAATTTTCCTCTATACACCAAATCAATATAGATTACTTTGGCAACATGTAATCAAAAGTAATTAAAAAGTAATTTGCTAAATATTTAGCTACAAATACAATATGTTGCCTCCAAGAATTCTTGATAACAAATACGATATACAATACAATATACATGATACAAATACTGCAAGATGTGTTACCTTTACAAATGCAATACAAATACAGAATAATATCCCCCAATCCCTGGTATAAAGTGTAAGCATCCTTTTATTTTCCGAAAAAAGAAGATACTGTTAGAGCCATGTTTGCACTTGATTTCAAAACACTAACACTTAAAGGCACGTGCGGCCTTAATTGTCGAAAATATTCATATTTGTTCCAAACATCGTAAACAGAAAAACACTAAAACGCATACATTTCCATGCATATATACCATGACCATCGCGTAAACAGCATGTTATCATAAAGGCCTACTATAGTTTACCTAAGCAAGAGCCTGATTGTGTTACAGAAGACAACACAATGCTACTGGCTAATCACACACAAATGGCATAAACGCTCTTTATTAGTTCCATATCAGGTATTCACGAACAAAGAACGCTCTTTATGTTTACCATCATAATACAAACAAACACCAGAAAAGTTACTTTTTTATAACAATGGTCATATGACCATAGCATACTGTTTATGCGATTTTCCTTATTTGTATACGGACAAAGTCTATCTATATGTTGATGTTATTTCTGTTTGTGGCGGTTTTTGACGGGTGGAGATATTTTCACAGGATACCCACCGCCAGGGCCAACCGTGTCTTTAATTGATTTTAACCAGCACACAAATGAGTGTAATAGTGCAATAGTTTTATCGTGATAAATATTAAATGTTAATCCCAACCAAAAATATTTCAGGCAAATAGAATCATTGAACATAACTTCGGCGACTTGCGATGGGTGCATACTTGCAATGGATTGAGACAATTAGCCTGTGCTGCCTTTTTTGTGATTCCCCTCCCAATGTTAGTTTCTCATTTATATGCTTTTAAAGAAAGACTCCATAAACATGTGATATGAGGAACTGAAATATCTGTGAAAATGAAAACCGGTCTATTGAGTACTACCGCAAGACAGTCCTTTGCAATCTCAAAAGCAAAGCTCCATTTCGTGTTTTGTTTGCGGTTCCACACGTACCAGTATATATCTGGTCAATACGCATTAATTAATTGTTTCATGGACTTCAACAGACATGAAACAAATGATTAAGGTGAAGCTTTATTCATTTACTGTGTGATTGCCATATTGGTTACATCAACTACAGTAATGCCCTAAATAATCGACTCCTTAACCACAGCAGATTATGGGTATTTGTTTAGGATATTTCCGACTAAATCCTGAAGAAATACCCATTATTCTGCTGTGGTTAAGGAGTCGATTATTTAGGGCATTACTGTAGTTTACCTGGGGTTTCTAGAATGCTTCGATCGTCGTCTCAGGTTATCGGATCCAACGAGGTTTTTTGAAGGATACGAGCTAACAAAAGTGGCAGGCTAATATATGCATCATGCATGGGGTCAATAATTTAAATATTTACATGAAGTTTGCTACAGTTTTTCTCAATGGGTCGTTTGTCTGCAGAAAACCCATATACATTAACATACGATTTATTTTAGGGGTTCACACTACCGAAGCCAATAATGTATTCACCGATATGAATATCTGGGACAAAAATATATTGATATGCAATTACAGAAGAAATTATAAACATAAATCTGTATTTTTACTAACATGGACAAAAGTGATTAGTTCTAGTTGCACAAGCATAAGCTATATATGTGTATTAACATAAATCTAGATTTGAGTGCACCAATAAGACAGTAAAGTGTCACTATTTCCACTTAGTCTGGTTTGAACCAAATAAAACTTCGACTGCCATGTTCTGACCTTGTTATGCACGGTACCATGGTTATTATTAAGATTTCTCCGCGTATCGTTTGTCCACCGAATGCACATAGATGTTAATTGTGTATTGTGTTGTGCTCGGGTGACATAGGCACTGTTCCAATATTACAAGTAAGCTGATAATATACAATCACACAGTCAGTGATTTCATTTGTCAGATGTTAGGATGCATTTAAATTCGATAGGTTGGATATGGTCGTCATACAAAGCACGGCGATCGTGATAAACGAGGACTACAAAATTAATCAGGGCTTTAATTAAAATTCGAGTGCCACACATAAGTCTTCATACTACCATTATTTTATTGGAATATTCTCTCCAATATTCTGGACCATGGCATATCTTTTGGTAACTCGGCTTGTAATCGTTGCACTCTTTATCGAGTGCAGGGTTCGGATTTTGGTTTTTAGTTTCAACTCGAGCAAAAATAATTGAGAATTGAAACAAATGAAGAACCATATAATTACTCATAAATGCGCCTTCACATTAAAACCATTCTATATGTACAAGGTAAACGGAGCGATGTCCATGAATATAATTTGTATCATACTTAACCGAGTAGTAGAACTATTTAGGCAACAGATACATTCCTTGTACCTATTTCTATATGCTGATATATGATATGCCCCATTATGTCGAATACATCTGCATATATCGAAATTATTATGGTAAATGCATAGGCTATTTTAGCTTTGTTTCATCGCATCGATATGTATTTAGTGTGCGTGTTCGCTGAACCAAAGCTTATTACCATAGCCGTATCGTATATAGCCAATGAAAGATAGGTATTCAGTTGCATCATTCATTTTGATACACAATAAAGGGCCAGGAATCTACGTTAATAATGTAAGCACTAAACCGTCGCATCGGAAGTCCGACAGCTATCTGTAACTCGTGCAGTGGATGAGCTAAATATTTGTTACAGGGATTATTGTACTTACGAGTTAACCCTTTACCCAACAAACCGGCCAAAACCGGCCAAACCCGGCCAAAACCGGCAAATAAAGCTTCAACAGCCTAAAATATCTTCGGTCTGTCTCAATAGAACCATACAAATATGGATATCATTGAAACCGGCTCCTTGACCACATTGTGATAGTTACAGTTATGCCCTGTGCCAATGCATTCTCTTATATATGCGAGTCGACCGAGAATGCATTGGCCTTTTTTAAACACTTTTTGCCATTTTTTCTTACATTCTTTAACAATTTTATAATTTTTAATGTGTTAAGCCAATGCATTCTCTTATATATGCGAGGCGACCTATGGTCGACTCGCATATATAAGAGAATGCATTGGCACAGGGCCGTTCTGTTGGGTAAAGGGTTAAAGGAATTGTGTGCATTTTACGAACATCTACTAAATGGATATGTGTGTCTGATCGGGGCATAATCGATACCTATTTTGCTTGCAAAGTTCAGTTATAAATTCGAGTTTTCAAAGGCACGTGCGGCCTTAATTGTCGAAAATATTCATATTTGTTCCAAACACCGTAAACAGAAAAACATTAAAACGCATACAGTTCCGATCATATATACCATGACCATCGCGTAAACAGCATGTTATCATAAAGATCTACTATATTTTACCTAAGCAAGAGCCTGGTTGTGTTACAGAAGACAACACAATGCTACTGGATAATCACACACACATGTCATAAACGCTCTTTACTAGTTCCATATCAGGTATTCACCAACAAAGAACGCTCTTTATGTTTACCATCATAATATAAACAAACAACAGAAAGGTAACTTTTTATGTTTTTGTTTACATAACAATGGTCAAACAAATGACAATAACATACTGTTTATGCGATATTTCTTATTTGCATACGGACAAAGTCTATCTACATTTTGATGTTCTTTCTGTTTGTGGCGGTTTTTGACGGGTGGAGATATTTTCACAGGATACCCACCGCCAAGGCCAACCGTGTCTTTAACGATTACTGATTTGTAAATGTGCATTATGAATTGCCAGAGCTCAGGTACTGGTCTATCTGGTCTGACAAAGGTTTATATATGTTCTAAACAAATTTAAAATGAAAACCGCTTTGGGTAGAGACCTGATTGGTGACATAGGCTCCTGGTACTGTTTTGTGTTGTTTGCTATCGTAGTCATCGAGACAAATTAAAATTCTAAACGATGATGTCGAAGGCAGTTTTCCATTATTCGTGATACCTGCAAATATGTGGGTTAATTGCTCCTTATATAACAAAAACTGTCGCTGCGCTCGAACTAATAGCTTCAAAGATATTTTTCTTAAATCAATGCTAACCTTCCTTTTAATGCTGTATAAACGAAATTCTAAGACAATCCCACAATCTTGATATCGAACATTTTAGGGTAGGTCAGTTGTTCGCCGAATAATAAAACAACCGTCGCCCTGGGAGTGGCATGGTCAATATATATTCGGTTTGGGCAAATATCAAGCTTTATGCTGACATCTAAATCAAGCCCTCTACATGATATATTTTTTGAGATATGGACGTTCCACGCCATTGCATATTCTGGTAAGTGGTTTGTCGTTTTGTTCCATGTTGCATTCTATTCAGCCGTTTGTCCTTTATCGACCAATTAACAAACGATATATCAATATCTGGTAGAACATGCTTGACATTTACAGACAAAAATTTAGATATTAATTTGTCCAAGACTCATTCTTTTATGAGCATGTCTGGAAAAGGGAAAAATTCCACGAGTCAAAAGACAACATTTCGAAATAATCAGTTGTTTTCTCGTGTTTCTAATAAGGGTGTAATAGCTCTCATCCGATGAAACTGGTAAACCGTTATTCTCCAATAAAGACAGGACGATGGACTAAAACCTCTCTATCTATACGCAAGTGCTCATTTTGCGAAATGAGTATTATTGGTGATGAATACCGCGTATTACTTGAATACCCGCCAATATTCCCAACAGAAAAGAATCAGAATATATATCCGTTTTATAAATTATGAGCCGCACGACAACGGCGAAGACTTACTCATATTTAGTGTGTTATCTTCCTGAAAATATCTTGCCTCCACTGATCATGTAATCCTGAGACTGCAAAGTTTCTGAAATAAATAGACAAATAAAGGAGGTATCAGAGAAGCGTATCATATTCAGGCCAATAATTAAACATAATGTTCTAGAATAAAATTTGACCGATAACTACATGACATAATTATGTATACTTGGAATTAATACACATTGCAGTTCAGATAATAAAACATACGAACACTTTCTTGAACTAAATATTAATACATAGCACTTGACACTTTCACTCAAAACATACTAAAGTACCACAACCTTGAAACGAAATCGTTGGTAGGTACATCATTGTGAATCCGGAACCTTAAACGAGTTACACAATCAAATAGTGGATCTTATTATAAACCAATAAGGAAAGTAAGAACATACACTATACATATATAATTATATAATACTAAAAGAAACAGACATGATCTGAAGAAACAAACATGATCTGAAATAAAAACTGTGAAATTATTAGGGGTTTCTGCAACTATTTGTATGTAATACACAACCGACCGAGACTACACTGTAGCCACCTGAATTGACAAAATTATTTTAAAATTGTATCCGACCAACCGAGGATTGTCTTTGGTGAAATTGTAGGCACAGAACGCTCTTCCACACATATTCACCCAGCAGTTCATATAGATCAAATGAATGATATTCAGTAAAATTAAATGATAATGGAATATTTTTGACACAATTGAGAAACCACCGCAGGCTCGAATTCCCTCCATGGGACGTTTGTTCAGAAGCAAGGTCAGATTCACAACCAGTGTATAATCTCAGACATCAGATTATCCACACGTGTTCAAATACACTCACACTGGACATTATTTAACCTCAATACACACTCTATATGGATGCAAAACGTATTTTATTTAAACAGTCCAATATGGGACTATTTCCAAACGAAATACGCCCATATTGGCATTATTTAGTCTAAATTTATTCATTGACAGGACTTACCAGATGCACGCTGTATATAATATGATTTCACTGCGGCCCGCGCCATCCAGCGGAACAACTAGCCTTACGCTCACTATGTGCCTATGTTAGAAGCAAATCGTCCAATATGAACCTACGTGAATATTTACGTCCAATATGAACATATGTCCATGAGAATATATTGTGTAAACCCCATACTATATCAGATTACCCTCTATTATGTTATGACCTCTTCTTACTTCCCTATACCCATACATGTATCTGGTATCCACCTTACTATTATTCACTAACTCAAATAATTCCATATGACATTGTTAAGTTTATACACCACATATCAACCCGGATCACCCTGTTAGTATACAAGTGACTAAATATCTAAACACCTTATCGCCGCATCTTTTTCGAAACAGTCTGAAGTGTCAGACAGTACTGTCACTGGATGGCCTGGTCTACATGAAACGACACGCATACATGGACACTTCAAGTGACGATAGGCCTTCGAAGTCGGGTCATGCGAAATGAGATTACGGTATGTAGAACAACTATCATCAACAAGTACATATATCGATTTCGTTCAATGTGTTCCCGTTTTCATTACCAATAACTCTCCAGTAACGAGAGTACACATATTGAAACCATTCTTATGTAAACTGGCATTAACTACCAAAGTCCGATTTAGTCAAAACGTGAACATTGGAAAAAGACCAATGCATTAAACAGTATTCTCAAAATAATATTCAGACTAAAATATTTTATCTTTAACAAATCGTGCAAGAGTTTTGTTTATTATAACGGTATCAACACGCACATGTCGTTATTGCATGGTTATTGGTAGTTAATATAAGAACAAAGTTTATATATTTCTTCATGTTCTTCTTGGTGTCTTGGTGGCGATATGTTTACAAACTTCTATAATGTTTGCGCATCTACCCACTGGTAAGTCTTTGTGTATCTTTAAGATAGCGAGTCATTTTAAATACAACATAAAAAAGTGATGCATGTCATCGCTGTCACCGATACACTTTATTTGTATATACGCTATATGTCTACATATTGCATGTGATTATTGGACACTAAATATATGTATATGTGTTGCCACCACCACCACCTTTACATGTGCAGCTATAATGCCATACCCGCAATCGAGTATATTGATAGTTCCCTGTGATGTCCGCCCTCGATCAATTATACCTTGGGCGAGATTAATTGTGATTTAACAACACATACATGGGCCCTTATATCACGAAATTGATTATGGATGATGTGATGATACCAGGCAGAAAATGGGAGAACGACGGCATTGTTCGGTTTATGCAACCAGTAGTGATTTGTGAACATTCGATCGAAGACTATGCTATAGCGGGCCAGGATGTTGTTTAATGCCAGCCATCACGGTGTGAACCTGATTTTCCTTTCAACGAAGAGCATAAAACATCGGGATCCTTCTCCGAAACTAAACCAACATCTATTGATGACTACATTATAACTGCAATATGCCATAGATAGCTTTATTCAAGTCTTTAATTATATATGTAGATATTGCATGTAGATCGATAGTTCGCGTAGTCCTTCACAATATTGACTGTGTTTATACCGACTACGGTGTTAAAGACACGGTTGGCCTTGGCGGTGGGTATCCTGTGAAAATATCTCCACCCGTCAAAAACCGCCACAAACAGAAAGAACATCAAAATGTAGATAGACTTTGTCCGTATACAAATAAGAAATATCGCATAAACACTATGTTATGGTCATTTGTTTGACCATTGTTATGTAAACAAAAGCATAAAAAGTTACTTTTCTGGTGTTTGTTTATATTATGATGGTAAACATAAAGAGCGTTCTTTGTTGGTGAATACCTGATATGGAACTAATAAAGAGCGTTTATGACATGTGTGTGTGATTAGCCAGTAGCATTGTGTTGTATTCTGTAACACAACCAGGCTCTTGCTTAGGTAAAATATAGTAGATCTTTATGATAACATGCTGTTTACGCGATGGTCATGGTATATATGATAGGAACTGTATGCGTTTTAATGTTTTTCTGTTTACGGTGTTTGGAACAAATATGAATATTTTCGACAATTAAGGCCGCGCGTGCCTTTAAGAATGTATTGCATTTGTAAGAAAATACACAAACTTTAAACAAATTAACCGCGATATCATAAACTATCATGCGCAATGTGTTAGAAAATTTGTTCTCGATAGGTTGGATATGGTCGTCATACAAAGCACGGCGATCTCACAATTTTTACGTATACATGTAGTTCTTTCTGTTTGTGGCGGTTTTTGACGGGTGGAGATATTTTCACAGGATACACACCGCTAAGGCCAACCGTGTCTTTAACCAATGGAGAAATATCAGGGATATTTTCTTTCACACCCCCCCCCCTAGAAATGAAGAATCGGCCATTGCAACGCACGCCTTTGGAACTGAATAAAAATGTATGCACAAGTACGGACGAGGACATGCTACAATATTCACATGTTTACTTAGGTTGCACAAGTACGGACGTGGGTTCCCAGAAATTATTCATTGCTCTCACCCCACAATGTTTGTCCGAACTTGCACAAGTATACACGGACATGGATTTCCAACACAATTGACAATTCTCTCACCCCACACTTACGTCAGATATTACAAAAATATGGTGATGTATAGCCCGCAATTTTCGGCCCCTTGTGCCAAGACAACCACAGGGACATAACTTTCAACCCGGGAAGAAGATAGGAAATCTCTGTCAGAGGGGCGCTCGATTACCACACATATCAGCGTCGCTGTTGACCACATCTAGATCACAAAAGTACTGAGCACCAAATCGAATTAGCGAGCGTCCATGCAATAACATAGGGAAATGATTTGTGGAGTAAACAGAACACGGTCTTGAGGATTATCAAGACCAGATGTATCGCCTAGAAAGCTACTGAAACCAGGAGAGTTAATAGGACCCATGGGGAGATGACGATAACTCAATTACCCTAAGTACGACGAACCGACGCGCCGTGAAAATACACATGGCCGTCATTAGCAGACACTGGGTATTTTAGGAAGAAACAAGCCGACATGAAAGGCAGTTCTAACCAGCTACCCGATAGTAACAACAAATTCTCGGACGCTAGAGAAAAGCAGCTAGAAGGATGGATGAAAATACAAGGTAAACATTATGCTCTTGTATTTCTAACAACGCCCCACTGATGCGCCGACGGAGGAAGAAGAAGAGCAGACGACAGGAAGACGAACTCAACCGGAACTCAACCGAGTAGAAGACAAGCAGACACACCCAACCTATGAAGACGGAAGAAGACCCGAAACCAAGCAGACGACAGGAAGAGAAACCCAGATGCCGATGATTGAACATTATTGACTTTGTTATATATAAATAATCAAACAGTTCTGATAGCCTTAAGAGTTATATGTACCCGTATTGGCACATATCTCTTAACTGGTGCCTTCGAGCCAGGATCTGAACGCTAATCACAGACACAACGTGAAGCCAGAAGAGGAACAGTGTGAAAAGAAACAGTGTGGGAAAATTCGCAAAACGTGAGTCTAATTGTTTATTATCATAATGGCTACCCAACAATCAATTGGTGTTCTCGCCCCATTGACAGAGTCTATCAATTCCCAAATTGCTGCAATGGCCATGACTACGGTGACACAGGTAGTGACGTCATTTGACGGGGACCCCACGAAATACCACGGGTGGGTCAAGTCGATAGAAAAATGCGCGATCCTAACCGGCGCTAACGAAGCAAAGAAGCCCTATATGGCATTCCAGAGCGCGACGGGCCCCGTATCAGATTTTTTACAAAGATATTTGGCCACGAATGCTAACGCCACGTGGCAAGACACAAAAACTGAATTATCTAGTCGATTTGCCGAGATAAATGACATTCAATTCGCCTTTTCAATGCTAAGAAAAATCAAGCAAAAACAAAACGAAAATTTACATGTGCTTGCCGAACGAATTTTGGAGATCGCGACGGTGGCATACCGAGAGCAAATCGGCGGGATCAACGCGGTTGAAGGCCAACTCGTAGGGTTTTATATTGACGCTTTAAGAAGCGACAGTTTGAAAATGAAGTTGATCAGGGATGCGCCGAAGACACTGAAATTGGCAGCCGACATCGCCATGCGGGAAATGGGGATCCGACGGGTATTCAACCTACGAACGGGCCGCGAAAATTACAACGAAAACGAACCGGAAGCAATGGAAATCGATAGTTTCAGAAACAAACGCGCGAGAACAACCTGCGATGTGTGCGCAAGCGATAATCACACGACCCGAGAACACAGATCACGCCCGAGACAGGTGCATGTCGATGCGGTGGTTAAACCACGAACGGTCGAATGTTGGACGTGTCAAGGTGATCATTTCGCTCGCGACTGCCCCTTTAAGACCGAAAACCGGAGGCACGTATCTTGCTGGGTTTGCGAAGGTAACCACTTAGCTAGAAATTGCCCCTCCAAATCCGGAGGTTCGAAGCAAAATCAATGGAACGCGCCGGTAACGCCACCTAGGGGAATCCGCCGAGATCAGCCGAACCGATCACGTGACATATCCCATGATACACCGCGACACAGCCGGAGATATCCGACATTAAACGAACCGCCACGAATGATGACCCCGCCCACATATGCAAAAAACTAAGGAATCCTCTCATTGAGGCCACAAATGGGAGGAAATATAACATAAATATTGTAGGGAACCCCAGCTCGTGTTTAGTCAGAATAGGGAAAAATAAATATCGCTCATTAGTGGATAGTGGAGCGGAAGTATCATTGATTCACAAACGCGTCTATGACGCATTACAGTTCCGACCAAAACTAACTAGGGAACATATCAACCTTAGCTCCGTGAATGGGAAGTCACTGGGCGTACTTGGTAGCGTGGAACTGACCTTCAGAATGGCGAAACTAAAATTAACCCATAAATTTTATGTGGCGAATGATATGACCCGGAATATGATCTTGGGGAGGGATTGGTTGACCTCTCGGGGGGTCAGACTATATTATGATCTGGGATGCCTCAAGGTCAGTGACGTGTACGTCCCATTGGAATCGGACGCGCACATAGCTTCCCTGCTGAGATTGACCAGCAAGGTTAGCTTAAAGCCTCAAACATCAACTTTATGTATGGGAAAATCAAAAAACTTAGCTTCTCTTCGCAAGTCGACATTAGTAGAGGTGGCCCAAATCAAGAAAGGTTACCTAGCATCAAAACCCGGTTTGGAGGTAAGGAATTCGATTTCGGAACTAGGTAAAAGACATCAAGTCCCATTGCTACTTGTGAACAACACTAATAAAACCGTTTATCTACGGCGCGGCAGTGTAGTTGGAAAATCAGTCACGTATGGACGAAGACGCAATCGTGCTGGGAAAGGTTATTGTCAAATAACATTACAGCAACAGCCTAAATCATTTATGATGGTACACAAACACGTGAAACAGGCGAAACGCCAACAAGCAGCGAAATTTAACAAAAAGGCCACAGACACCAAATTCGAGATTGGCGAGGCCGTCTATGTGAAGAATCATTTACGAAAAAGCAAACTTGAAAGCAAATGGAAACTTTACTTCCGCATAACCAAGCAAATAACGCCCGTTACTTTCGAGTTAAGGAATCAATTAACTGGGAAAGTCACACAATCCCATGCTGAACATATGCGCAAAGCCAACCTTGAATGGGAAATCCCCAAAACTGACAACAACAAGCGTGCTCAAACGTATGTTGTTCCCCCCGAAGACGAAGATAGCGACGTTCCTGCCCCTAACCCTGTGGGTGGGTCTTCTGGCGATGAAACAGAACCATTACCAGATGATGTAATCGCTCGATATCGGAGACAATGTTCGGACTCCGATTACGAAGATGTCCCTTTAAGCGAGCTTAAGATGCGCTTACAGCGTAGGAAAACGCAACTCGCGCGCTCAGAGCCGCTACAAAACCCTGACTCGTCCATGGACGAGAGACCAGAGCCGAGTGCCAAGGCACGACGCGCTCCAGCGCCTCGTCGACACGGGCGCAAAGTAACAAAGATGTTTACGAGTGAGGACAGCTCAGAGGATGAGTTAATGGAAGTGGCCGCCATTGAACAAAACCCTCGTGAGGCCCCACGCAAGTGTAAGCAGCTCATGAATGGAGCGCTTAGTGACATAAGAACCAAGCAATCATTTAAAAACCTGTTGTACTCAATGGCAGCAGTGATGTAAATAATAATGAAACGCCCGAACTATTTACCTGGATTTCATTTCGGAATGAATGAGACCCCACTTTTAACTGTCTTATTGATGACTGATGAGTCTAACCTGGCTTCGTAAATGTTGAAAATAGTTAGCCCGACGCCCCAGACCGAATCGCGAATAAATAGTCATGTTCGGATCAATGACAGGTCGCGCGCCCCATGAAACCCGGCACGTGCGCATGGCGATTTAATAAATAAAGCTTTGAACTTTACAATCACGCGCCGAGAGATAACGAGCACCGCGCCGACGTGCACGCCGCCACCCTTAGGGTTACTGCGTTTAAGCGCACCCCGCTCAAATAAACACGATAGAAAATATGCTCACGACTGACTTAGTGAACAAAAAAGTATTACCCCAATGAATGGTAGAGATGGCCATGGTAGTATTTTGCCCTAGTAACGTAGTTACAGTAGTAATTTTCATTATCTTGACCCACCGATTCTGGTGGAAATTTGTTAAACATCAGTTGCCAAGGTTAGCCATTATGTATAGTAAGCAGTTAGACCAGCGACCTGAGGATATCCTGAATGCCGTGTTCAAAGAACCCATCGACGAAGCAATGGAGACGGATGCACCAAAGCCGTCTGCGCTATTCCGGGACAACACTCAGGAACGCCTACATGTATATCCAATTATAGCCGTCAGAGGCTGACCACATCTGTGGCGGATTTGGATTAGTATTAATTATGTATCGTATATTAATGTATTCCGAATTTCCTCCGTAATTATTGTTGCGCGGATATCAGAATCATTCGCATGTATATAGACATTTATGCATTTCAAATATTAATTGTTGCATAACGATGTCCAGGGTATTATAGTTGTATAATCATCGGAATGATTATAGCAAGCGTTGAATAGGGACTATAAATCCCGACATTCAGTCATACGTTTTGATAATTGAAATCAATCACCCCGACTTATCTTGTGTTTAAACTGTTCGTCAACAAATCCATCTATATAATTAGTTGTAAATTCCATTTTCGTATTGGGCCGATCTGACGACCCTCAAGCGATACCGATAAATTGGAAAATTAACCATTGTGTATTCTGACTGTGTCATTTGTTCTCAAACCTCACACAAATATCCGTTTGAGTATTACAGGCTGACCATGGCGGTGGAACAAGGGTCGACCAGTTGTCAGAACCTACCCCATACTCGGACATTGAGGACGAAAATACCTCGACATCCGATGATGACGAAAATGACGACGCCATGAAATTTCAATCATAGTTTTACACCGAAAGAGTCACAGCCAGTGGGTCGGAGTTGTCTGAGAGACGCCCAGACGACCCGATCTACACGGAGACGACCGACATCGAACCAGCTATCCATCGCCGATGCCGCTGTTGCGAAACACTTCGACGAATCATCGACCTGCTGCGCAGCGACGAATTGGACTTGCGATTTCAAGATCAACTTTAAATCGAAAAAGTGAAGGAGTAATGTGCGAAGACAACCACAGGGACATAACTTTCAACCCGGGAAGAAGATAGGAAATCTCTGTCAGAGGGGCGCTCGATTACCACACATATCAGCGTCGCTGTTGACCACATCTAGATCACAAAAGTACTGAGCACCAAATCGAATTAGCGAGCGTCCATGCAATAACATAGGGAAATGATTTGTGGAGTAAACAGAACACGGTCTTGAGGATTATCAAGACCAGATGTATCGCCTAGAAAGCTACTGAAACCAGGAGAGTTAATAGGACCCATGGGGAGATGACGATAACTCAATTACCCTAAGTACGATGAACCGACGCGCCGTGAAAATACACATGGCCGTCATTAGCAGACACTGGGTATTTTAGGAAGAAACAAGCCGACATGAAAGGCAGTTCTAACCAGTTTCTATCTGACCAACACAAGCGATCATCACGAACCCTCGGACGCTTAGAAGAGCAGAGTGGAGCAATGGACGGAAATACAAGGTAAACATTATGCTCTTGTATTTCTAACAACGCCCCACTGATGCGCCGACGGAGGAAGAAGAAGAGCAGACGACAGGAAGACGAACTCAACCGGAACTCAACCGAGTAGAAGACAAGCAGACACACCCAACCTATGAAGACGGAAGAAGACCCGAAACCAAGCAGACGACAGGAAGAGAAACCCAGATGCCGATGATTGAACATTATTGACTTTGTTATATATAAATAATCAAACAGTTCTGATAGCCTTAAGAGTTATATGTACCCGTATTGGCACACCCTATCACCCCACAAGTTTTACCTAAGTTGCACCCCACAACTACCTATGATGAGCAAATGTCACCCCACAACTGCGAATTTGCTCAAGTACTTCTGGACTCATGCGGACGCACGCACAAGGGTCATTACTGTAGTTCTTCGTCGGATGTCGGGGGACAAAACAAATGAGTTTATAACGAGCGCGCCACTTAAAAAAAGCTATATTTTCCAGTTATAATAATAAATAATTCAAAGATAAACTGTTCCAAAACTTTGAAAGCAGACGCTAAATATAAAAATCACGGAGAGCACCGGCAGCTGTATCGACAGATCTAATGTTAATCTCTGAAAATCAATCGCACATTTGAATCCATGTTCCTATGTTTAACAAGACTACGAAGCGACTGCGGGTGCATAAATTACGCGTGATGCCGGTTTAACCAATCAATGATCAGTATAATTAGTGCGTGCTCGCCAATAGGTCATTGAGTACATTTTAAATGCAAATACTAACTTAAAATTATTGCTGAAGTATGGGAAAAGAATGGATATACTTGCATTCAAATATGCCATTGATGTCGGTAGATTAACGTTACATCTGTCTATACATGAAGATTTTGTGTAAAACAAAGTGGGTTTTTATCGATAATTATTGACTTTGAAAGAGATGGTATATTCCCCATCTTTCTCAAGAGGGGGCCCATCTGTCTGTGCTCTCAGTGAATTTTATGTTCAGCTCTGTTTACGTCTTTTTGAACAGATTATCCTATAACTGTGTACTATAATTGTGACCCGCCATGTCAAATCCAGTCGGAAGTCGGGATTGTTTTTACCCTGTGCCAATGCATTCTCTTATATATGCGAGTCGACCATAGGTCGCCTCGCATATATAAGAGAATGCATTTGCCTAACCATTTTTATCATGTTTTTTAAATAAATGTTTCTTACAATTTTTAGGACATAAAATAAAAAACATCCATTACCCTGCAGGGAGCCCCACACTTATATAGAAGCATATAGAAGAGTGTCGTCTGCTCATGTTTGTCTGGGGCTCTGTATGGGTGAAATTATAAAATTGTTAAAGAATACAAGAACAAATTATTAAAATTGTAAAAAATTATTAGGCCAATGCATTCTCTTATATATGCGAGTCGACCTATGGTCGACTCGCATATATAAGAGAATGCATTGGCACAGGGTAAAAAAATCCCGACTTCCGACTGGATTTGATATGGCGGGTCACAATTGGAAAATGTAGCTTGTATTCGATCGACTGGATTTATAATTTTAAGAATCGGTTCTGGTGTTTGTGAACTATGGCCGTTAGAAGTGAGGAGATATGTGACCCGCCATATCAAATCCAGTCGGAAGTCGGGATTTTTGTTTACCCTGTGCCAATGCATTCTCTTATATATGCGAGTCGACCATAGATCGCCTCGCATATATCAGAGAATGCATTGGCCTAACAATTGTTTACAAATTTAATAATTTGTTCTTGTATTCTTTAACAATTTTATAATTTCACCCATACAGAGCCCCAGACAAACATGAGCAGACGACACTCTTCTAGGTGCATCTATATATGTGTGGGGCTCCCTGCAGGGTAATGAATGTTTTATTTATTTTTTGTCCTAAAAATTGTAAGAAACATTTATTTAAAAAACATGATAAAAAATTGTTAGGGCACTGCATTCTCTTATATATGCGAGGCGACCTATGGTCGACTCGCATATATAAGAGAATGCATTGGCACAGGGTAAAAAAATCCCGACTTCCGACTGGATTTGATATGGCGGGTCACATATCTGAAAGCGTTAACTCCCTTGTTAAACGGACCTGGTTCATTCGGACCTCCAAATTTTGTCTACTTAATTTGGAGGGACGGATTCGATAGGTCGATAAATACACGAAATGTTGATATGCCGGCTTCATATGCTTTGAAAAACACTTTTCAAAAGCACAGCCGTTTTAAATTTTTCGGACCAAGTCAGACAAACGCTCTTTATTGCTACCGTATCAGGAATTGAATAACACGAAACGCTCTTTGATGACCCATGTCGTTCAAATGGATATTTTTGTTTATAGTTCCATTTTTCATTACTTCAATGCGTCTTTTTTGGGTTAAAGAATGCTCTTAGAATGGCAGTTAAGATGTTTATCGACCTATTTCGATACCGGGAAAAATTCAATAGCGAATAAAATTATTTGTATTTTGGAGCGCAAACCGCCATGTGGCTTTAAGTATTTATGTATTGTAAGCGATGGATTTTTTAAAGTGGCGCGCTCGTTTTAAACTGATATATTTTTAATGTATATTTTAATCATTTTAACCACACGCCCATGTGCTCTTTCATTCCTTCGGCAAAACTTCACAGGTCAAAGCCCTCATCTGATCGTCACTAAACTTAATATGGATCTTCCGGGCGACCATTAAATGAGAGCCATAACATTTTCCAAATTTCGTTACAAAACACGGCCGCTGGCGACCTTCTTGAATTTCAAATTTTATTCCATGCATTAGGCATTTATTGGAGAAATGTTTTTGAACATTTACTGGCATGTTCACGATCACTTCTAGATGGCAGCTCTAGAATTTGAACGAGTTCGATCAAAAGCAGGGCTGGCGGCAGTACTCATCAATGGAATCTACTCTTTGCAATACTGAATATTTCGGCATTCCTATTGGCAACATTTTATATCCAGTTGATCCTAAAGTTCTTATGGCTCATGGATGACCTCTGGTATTATTTAGACATTTAAATTTCCGCATTTCTTTTCGCTCCATTGACTGTACTATTTGAAATGATCACATCTCCGATATGAGCTACAGTGTCATTGACAGTTTGATTTATGGAGCATATGTAACCTTATCGAGTTGGAGAAATATACGATTGATACTATAGAACAAGATTCTCCCATGTAACATACCACCATGTACTGTTATTCTGCACCCCAAAATTACCATATTGTACTGTTATTCTGCAATGCATGCTTACGATTCTAAGAGCAAGAAGAAATTATCATTATTACTAAATGTCACAACCCGACAATAATGAACGGTAACACAAAGGCGATTCATCTGATTTTGACAATCACTCGGGAAATGCTTTTCTGTAATGAACTATCATTTCGCGACCTGTTTTCATGTTATATGTGCTGTCAATTTGTTCAAAGTAATGTGTAATACTTGTAACATAATGGTGTGTGACAGAATTGTTGCAAGTCAGTTGCATTGTACTTTTGTTATTCACCGATAAGTATAATGATGTCACGTTTCCACGAAATAAATCACAAATACGTGTTTATGATATATAATGAAAAATATATTATATGACATGTTATGACTATGAATATTTTAGAATTACTCGATACGTGTAAATATTAACGAAAGCATAATTTAACAATAACGAGCAAAAGGGGAATGCACGACAAAGAAACCTGGCTTCCTGCCCCCTTGTATGAAACAAAACATAAACATTAACTCAAGTTTGATAAACCAAAGTATAAAATAAACAAACTGAATTAAGCATTTGTCTCAAGGGAAACAACAATTCGTATGGGCTCGGGTTTGTATACGGTAGTATATGTTATACGTGTAAGTTGAGTAAGGGAATAAAACATAGCTTTAAAATATGTGAAACTATTGTATGCCCATATTGGACATTTGTAACAGTTTAAAACATATTATAACGCCATATTTATGTTAGTGGGACCTCATATGCTCCTTTCCTATGTTAATAAAGTTTTAGAAAAGATTGTCTTCCAAAAAGCATACGATCACTTCGCAAATAATAACCTTCTATACAAGCACCAAGCAGGATTCCGCCCTAATCACAGTACAACGCATCAAATTATCGAAATAGTACACCACCTTAGCCAAAAGAGAAGTGAATCGAATATATCTATTGGAATATTTTGTGACATTTCGAAAGCCTTTGAACGTGTTTGGCATAAAGGTCTAATTCACAAAATACAAAGCTATGGTATATGCGGCAAACCCCTTTCGTGGTTGATAGATTATATTAGCAATAGGTCTCAACGTGTACTTGTTGGATCAGAATTATCTAGCCCGTTGCATCCGCTAGCTGGTGTTCCCCATGGTTATCTATTAGGTCCCTTCTTATTCTCCATTTTCATCAATAACATAGGTGACATCCTGAAAACGAACGTTCGTTTATTCGCCGACGACGTGTATTTTCTACTCACTACCATCGCTTGACAACCTAGTATCCCACATGAACGACGATATAGAACTACTTTATAACTGGACCAATAGGTGGCTAGTGTCTCTTAATGCGTCTAAAACAAAAGCGATGATATTTCAGGGCACTCAATCATCAGGCAACCGCACCGCGGACCTCACATTTGGCCCTGATAAACTCGAAATTGTTGAATCTAATCGGCATCTGGGAGTCATTCTCCAACCCAACCTTGACTGGGGTCTCTCTATTGACCACAATTACAAGAACGCATGTGCAAAACTATCTCAAATTCGTAGATTAAAATATATATTACCAAGAAAATCCATTGACACAATGTTCAAAGCTCATGTCTTACCAATTCTAGAGTATGGAAGCTGCGTTTGGGATCATGCGCCTAATATCGAAAAATCCATTCTAGACAAGGTATATCACGATGGAGCTCGAGTCGTTTCCGGACTTACTAGATCTGCATCGAACCCCACCTTACTATCAGAGTTAGGTTGGCAACCTCTTCAACGTCGACGCGATGCACAAAAGTTAAGTTTAATTCACAAAATAGTTAACGGAAAAGCCCCGCCATTCTTAACAGACCTGCTTTTACCTAAGGTTGGTGATACCAACCGATACTTTCTGCGAAACTCGAGTAATTTCGTAAACTACTTTTGCCTACTCGACACATTCAAACAATCATTCATTCCTAGTACTATAAAAGTTTGGAATTCTTTGGCATAGGATATTCAAAATAAATCATACGATTCTTTTAAGTCATCTGTTCTCCCCCAAAAAAGATCCCCGCTTACATTCTCATAGGTGATCGTTCAACAAACATTTTGCATTGCCGGTTGAGAAATGGATGTAGCGATTTAAATCACGACAAAGTGAGCAACTTCATTGCCGATGACATATCCTGTACTCAACCCAAAGAACTGATCTGATTGATACAATGAATTCACTTCAAGTATTTTCCCACAAAGTTCTCTTGATTGGCGACATCACGCTCAAAGACAACGATAATTCATTCTCCTTGATGCAGCCTTAAAATTTATTAAATCGTCCGGCAGATTCTCGCGATTAATCAATAAACTAAATTTATTATATATGTATCCTTGTGTATATCTGTATATCTGTGTATACAGAAGCGTATATATATATGTACTGATTGAATTCAGTCATCATAAAAACCATTAAGTATAACGTTCATGTACAAACTCCCCTGTCGGCTATATAGCTAGCCATCCCTAACAAATGTACCCCCATTAACATCCATTAACGAACCACATGACCTATATATTTAACTTGCACACCACACTTACCCCCTCCCGCCGCCACCACCACACTATCACTCACCAGTAATACTTAATAGTATAGTTATTAAAATTCAATTGTTATTGTATACATGCACCCGTCATGCCAAACATATTCTGTTTAATATACCATTTATATTTGTTGTCATTCTTATTCTGTATTGTGGGGAGCGGAGGTCCATCTAAGTTTTAAGAACTTGTCATCCAATCCCATAGTATCTGTATATGAATATACTATTAAAATATGTTTAAACCAATATGGGCCGCAGTGACAGATGACATTTAAGCTATGACATGTTGCATATGGGACGGTGATGTGAAAATCTGCCTTAACGATACCCTTCGGAAAGAAGGTTCGAGGAATGTAAATAAATAAAAAGGAAATAAATAACTTGTACGATATAACTAAGACCTTTAAGCCTATATCACTGTGTACACGGAAAAGGAGCGAGCAACTGTCTCAAACAGTAATGTGACTGCCAATAGCGAGACAATAACTGTCATCAGTGCATCAAGCTAATTAGTGAATTATCTGCATGTCATTTAAATCAGATGATATGATGTTCTCACAACACCTAATGAATCCAAGTCTGGCATAGTGACTGTTTGTCATTTAGTATAATAGAAGTTGCTCTCCGGAGACTAACAAAACCTGTTATCATGGAATAATGCTAGAAAATGGGCAGGTGGACACTAATCAGGAAATAGTTACAAATTATAGTATTGTGTGAATCCTGCACAATTACCTAGCTTTTGCAGATATCAGTTATTTATAAACTATTATTTCCAATTTCAGCCTGGTAAATATCCTCTCTATGTATTTATTTTCAAAACTCTAGTTGAATTGGAAGCTTAACAACTGATATGTCATAGATATGTCTACAATATGTCACAGTGACTGGAAAGTATAGATTGAGTTAACTGTCTTGAGATGTTATTAACATAAAATGTATTGCAGCCAAATAGCCATAACACATGTTTGTTTCATGTAATAGCTTGCAAGGGAAACTGTTATCCAACTGGATATGCAGGGGATATGCTAGGATATGTGTAATTTGTTTTGTTTTTTAATTGGATGCATATACATTATACTAATGTTTTATGTGCACACATCAGCTTCTGAGGGGTTACTGTATTTCTCCACTTCCTCGATGCATTAGAATTTCCATTTAGCCGTATGGAATTTGACCACCCAGGTAGCCCAAGCATACTCTCATACACGCCTACCTGGAAACTCCAATGCATGCATGTGGTTGACAAATTACTATCAGCCAGTATTTGAAAAAATCTTCATATTTACTACTTTTTTTTAATTAAAACAGCCTCTGAAACAGGTTTAACTGGCATTTGAACTAAAGGAGATACATTCCAATCATATTAGTTAAATTTGGGGGATGGGATAAAAACAATATGGAGTAAACAAATATGTTGTCTGCAGGTTTGGGGGTGGTTGTCCCCGAAAATGCCAGATACAAAAAAATGCATACATTCCTGCAAAGTTTTTACTACCGCGCCCGAGTATAATATTGTTTTGACCGTGTTGGAAAATATATTAATCTGTCTTCCAGTTGATTCCATTTTTTTTTTAAATTCAGTTCCAGTAAATTTTTAGAAGACACTTTTCGGTGTCCAATATGTTAGAATGTGATAACGCCGTGTGTAATTTTGTGAGAATGTAAAGTAATTCTAATTTTTTTGTGTGGGTATTTGGGTATTTGATTGTGAAACCAGTCATGAATGTGTACGTTTGTTATACAGCTCATAATGTTTTGAATAGCGTATATGTGAACAATAACACAATCAATTATGGTATAACAAATGTTTTACATTTATAATTTATTAAAGTAAACTTACCTAGATCGGCGACAACTACGCTGAAACTGTCACTGACACTATTGCAACAACGCTGAGCTTACAATGAGCGATGCGGTTACTCGTCGGTGTACTGGTCTATAACTTGGACTACTTTTGAGTTCATCAGTTATCACGAATCACAGGATTATAAATCAGTCCGAGTAATAGCTCTGATTTCTCGTTCATGGCATGTGGCGTTATCCTATGTCAGTTATTTAAAAGGAAAGCTATGTTGGCACCGGACAGCTCATTTCCTGTAACGATCCGTGTTGGTTCACCTTACATCAGTGCTGAATTGATCAAGAGAAGGTATACAGGTATGGCCGCGTTCCAGTACGTGAAATCGACCGAAACTACCTTCCGCTATCGGGTCGATCGTGCAACAAAAACTATGGAAGAGTACTGTGTCAACAAAACCGGATCCGACTATCGATTCACGGATGATTGTTGTCGGAGGGACATTCCTGACAAAACAATGGCACCAACAATTCGATCGTATTTGAACTGCGACAATGAGCACGGCAGTTGCAGCCATCGTATGATTACGAAGCTTCACATCGGCGCCAAGGCAGTTATTATTTAACCCTTTCATGACTGGAGCTTCCAGAATTGTTTGCAAAAACACTGTGCCAATGCATTATCTTATATAATGTGAGTCTCCCACAGGGAACCTCGAATATATAAGAGAATGCATTGGCCTAACAATATTTACATTGACATTGTCAGCCAGTGCATTCTCGTATTTATGCGAGGCTCCCTATGAGAGACTCGCACATATAAGAGAATGCACTGACACAGGACAGTTTAAGCTGTACCAGTGCAGCTCCCTTCATGAAAGAGTTAAGGTACACGAAACATTAATTTAACAGCTTAAGTTGATGAATAACATATAGTATGCTATGTCATAGTAGGACTATGGTACTAGTCGGTTAATCGTTGATTCACCCACATGTACATGCAGCTGCATGCATGACGTGTGAGTATTAATGGCATAATGTGACGGCAATGCAATGATGCATTAATATTTCCAGTTATATATATGCCGATTTCAAAGTGTATGTAGGTTATGTTCTGATTTATGCATGCATTCACATATACCTACGCACACGCAACGCCATATGCGACTCAGATACGTTAAATGTGCATATGGAATATGCATAGTACATGCTGATTCTATGAAATATCTGTTCTCCCGAAAACCCGCACATTATCTGCTTACATTAAAATACTTTTAGGTAGTTAATCTGCTTAGAATGCCTCATTTTGAGTCGATAATATGCTGAAAATTTGAATGTTTTAGTCACATTATCGACTCATAATGAGGCGATTCTAAGAAGGTAATGTGCGGAGAATTACAAAAATGAGCAACTCACGACTTTTCAGGTGTAAGCTCTTTAACATGTGTTTTTCACAGTGGCCCGCGCCATAAAACGAAATAACGGGTATTAGTCCATTATCTGCTCATTTTAGAATAAAATATTCACATTATGTACCTAGTTCACAGTATATGTCGATTATGTACGTATTTTCGCGTGGATATGTTGTCATGATAGTGGTGGGTCCTGTTGAATTGCTATTGTGCTGGTGGGACAAAATGATCCTGTTAAGAACAAATACCGTTATTTGTTCCGAAGTTGCCATTTCCGCGGCCTTTGATTTATCTGAACGAATCGGAGGCAAACCCTTTACAATATGTGTATACACAACATACCCTCTTACAGATAGGTTCACATTGAGCCTAAATATTCACATAGGTTCATATTGGACTTATTTGATTATGAAATAAGCCTACAGTGGACTTTTGCCAGCTATAGTAGCGTCGCTTATGTACTTCCGTGTGAATTTTTAAACAAATGTATAGACTATGATATTATGATAGGGTGCCACTTACTTTGTCAGAACAAGTTTGTTAGAATTCCTGGTCCGAATCGGCATCTCTGGTTTAGACTACGTTTTATTCTAGGCCTGGTTTAAACTAGGTTTTAGTGTATTTAAACCCAGTTTTGTGATAAACTCAGTTTTAGTTTTTGGAATTCGATTTATTGGCGTGATAAAGTTATGATACTATCGCTAATTGTTTGTGGTGAATTGGCCATATAACGATCTGGAGACGATTATCTATGTCTGATTTATCAATACCATACATGTACGTCTCGTCTCGAAAATATACTTTTAAATATACTTTGAAAAAACATCAAAGTAAAACCACCCTACCCAGGTTTGACTAAAACCTAGTTTGGTGGGTTTTATTATTCGATCGATTTTTCCCCCCATTGTTGATGTTGTTTGTTCGCGTATATGTGAGTGTTTCTTTTAAATTGGAGGAGGCGTTTACGCTCGGAGTTTTGTTAATCAATAGCCATGTGCCATTCATGAGAGTCTCAGTGGAATTCGGGGAGGCGATGTCGGTACTTATGAGATAACTTCTAACAATATATATCCAGTGTGATGGATTATTTCTTGCTATATAGGTTTTTTTGTTTGCAATGTCGCTTTGATGACTGAGGGGCATGGAGGGATGGGACTGATCAGTTTGACACGTTAGACACGATCATGACTTTTGTCACTGATTCCTAATTCACAAAAATGACTCTTTCGGTCAATTTGACGGCATGGGTTGGTCCCCCACCCACACATACCCCATAGAAACACCCCAGCCCTCACTGGGGGATGGTACCACCATGAGGGGGGAAATGGAGTATGGACCATTTTCTAGAACTGATTTCGGCCTATTTGATGGTATGGTGGGTGGCCCGCCCCAAATAACCCATAGAAACACCCCACCCTCACATCATGGGGGGGGGGGGGGGTGAACATGGGATATGGACCATTTTCGAGACCGATAAGGATTTCGGCCAATTTGACGGCAGGATTGGGTAGCCCGCTCAAAATACCCCATAGAAACACCCCACCCTCATCCATGGGGGTACAACCCCGATGACGGTGAAAATGGGGTTTGGACCAATTTATTCCTTATTTGCAAAAATGGTTCTTTCGGTAAGTTTTATGGCATGGCTAGGTGGCCCAAGTACCCACTAGAAACACCACCACCCGGGGTACCACCCGAGGGGTGAAAATGGGGTATGGACCATATTCGAGAACGGTGGGTGATCCACCCCAATTGGCCCATAGATACACCCTAACCCGCACCCCGGGGTCCATATCACATTTTCAACAGCTCGGTGGTACCACCCGTGGTAAGGGTGGGTTGGTTTTTCTATGGGCTATTTGAGGGCGGGCCACCCACCAATGCCGTCAAATTGGCCGAAATCTCGGAAACCGTCCATAGCCCATTCCACCCACACATGCCGTAAAACTGTCCAACAGAGACATTTTTTTACGAATAAGGAATACAAATTTCCATACCCCATTTTCACCCCAGATGGGTGGTACCCACCAGGGATGAAGGTGGGGTGTTTCTATGTGATATTTGGAGAGGGCCATAGACCCCTGTCATCAAATTGGCCGAAATACTTACCGTTCTCGAACATGGTCCATGTCCCATCTTCACCCCTCGGTGGTAACCCACCCCGTCCCGGATGTGAGGGCTGGGTGTTTCTATGGGTTATTTGGGATCAGCCACCCACACATACCATCAAATTGGCCGAATGGTCAATACTCCATTTTCACCCCCCCCCTTCAGGATGGTACCCTCCCCCTGGTGAGGGCTGGTGGATAGGGGGTTCTATGATGTATTTTGGTCGGGCCACCAACTGCTGCTGCTAAATTAATTAGCCTAAATCCTTACCGTTCTCGAAAATGGTCCATACCCCCGGGGTGAGGGGTGGTGATGTTTCTATGTGGTATTTGGGATCAGCCACCCACACATACCATCAAATTGGCCGAATGGTCAATACTCCATTTTCACCCCCCCCCTTCAGGATGGTACCCTCCCCCTGGTGAGGGCTGGTGGATAGGGGGTTCTATGATGTATTTTGGTCGGGCCACCAACTGCTGCTGCTAAATTAATTAGCCTAAATCCTTACCGTTCTCGAAAATGGTCCATACCCCCGGGGTGAGGGGTGGTGATGTTTCTATGTGGTATTTGGTCGGGCCACCCATCCATGCCGTCAAATTCGCCGAAATCCTTACCGTTCTCGAAAATGGTCCATACCTCATTTTCACCCCTCCGGGTGGTACCGCCGGGGGAGGGGTGGTAGTGTTTCTATGGGCTATTTGGGGTGGACCCATGTCGTCAAGATATATTTTTTAGTTCCAAAAGTCATGTTCGTCCATGATATTAGATAATATCGAACCGCAAAACAACATACCGTGCATTCGTCGTGATTTCTCAAAGCGAACGGTTTATTCGCCAGATTAGGAGATTAGACCGGACAATGCATTGACAAGTAGCCATAATAAACAGACAGACCACGCCTCCTGCCCTTGCAATTGAACAATTTGTGGCCCACAGGTAAATTTATCGACCAAATCCATGTCGTTCCAGCGGTGGAGTAAAACTTGGTTTTACTACTAAAAACCCAGTTTAAACTGGTAGTTTCAACAATGTATAAACTGGAGACGCCGATTCCGATCCCTGGGTCCGCGACTGGAGGGAATTATGACGTCACAAATTTGACGTCATTGTCAGTTCAGATGTTGGGTTGTCTGAATATATCCCAGATTGATTTCTATGTGTTTATGCATGTGAAGGGTTTAGGCAAACTGTATTGCGTTTGTTCATCATTTCACCAGGAAAGTGGTTCTTGACAATGGTTATGATTGTGCTGCCGGTCGCACCTGATTAATGATTATTTTGAAGTTTATCGAAATCAACAGGGAATGCGCAACTGATATGCATATCCTGCACTTTAGACGACGAAATGACCTGAATGGAAACGATACGAGCCAAGCAATAGACAGGCCAGTATTATTATATTTCTAATTCCCGCGTTCTGACGAACTGTACAACCACGTGGTGGGAAACGGGTGAATAATTAATTGGTAGTGATAGGTCTTCTGATGTCATGTCATCAGTTTGATTTATTATGTCAAATTTACTCTGGAATCCAGGTTCTGAATACTGAATGGCATTATGTGACAACATAGCCATAACTCTTGCAGCATAATGTGAAGTAATATTTGGAGTTAATAACAGCTCTGTTCTAATCATGTTCGACTGTGAGTTATCAGATCAGTCTGGCTGCGCTCAACCCCTTAAATTGTATACACCAAGCATCATGATAATCTAACCCAACCAAGCGGCATATATAGATTAACTTCAGCAGCAATCTAAAAGGACACGAGGAGGATATTTTACGAATATCTCCATACATGTTGACTTGATAAGCAATCCAGATTTATCAGAAAGACCTTAGTTTAAACAGTTTTATTCCATGATTAATACAACAATATGTATATAAATAGGTATACGTTTCATCGTAGACCGGATTCGACATCAAGTGTGTAGTCATTTGCGGGAATCATTTTTTATTATACGCCCAACAGTGAATTATAGAAAAAAACCAGTTTAGATAAATATCGATATCACCCAGAAGGGGATATAGAAGAATATACTTCCACACTAGCTTGCGCGTGCGACCGATTCACTTGCGAGTACCAATACTGTTTCCGGTTTGTACTATTGAAGAATGTCAAAGTGAAAGAACCCATTAAAGAACCCATTGTGATATTCTAAATTATATTATATTCACTGATACAGTTATAATTAAAATATATTTTATGTTGAAATTCGACATATTTATGGCGGAAATAAAGGGAAGAATACGGGAACTATATTTGTATATTCTGCGGATGGTGAAGTAGCATTGCGAGAACAGGCATCGATCAGCTGATGGCTTTAAAAATTATGCATCGATTGAAGACGATTGTGATATCATTTAACGTCGTAAGTGGTGAATTTCTTTGGAAATGCGTATAATAAAAAGAATATCTAGTGTTTTTTTTAGTGGATACCGAAAAATACGTCATTCGTGACCGCGACAAATATTTATTTTCGCTCGCGGCAAGCCGCTCGCGAAAATAAACATTTGTCTCGCTCACTCATGACATATTTTCGGTAACCACTCAAAAACACTAGATATCCTCTATATATCCACCCCACGTCGGGAGAGCGTGATGGTCCTGATAGACTTTACCACTACTTGTATGTGAGACAAACTAATTGTATCCATACATGTAGTAATATAAAACTATGTTAATAACGCTGTAATACAAGTAAATAACAACTTACTATATAGTTGACTGTGGCTAGCATTAGTTTTGGACAATCAATCGCTTCTGATAACTGAAGCGACGTTTCAAAAACAAATGTTGGAATCTGATGATATTGGGACCACCGAATCGGACTTAGTACCTTTAATATAACTGTTGATTTTCAATTACGGGAGAAATTTCCCAAAATGTGCATAAACATACAATGGCATTCCGTAAAGGTGCATCATTTCCAGTCTGAGATGGTTGTTATATCAATTAAATATATTGCTATAATTCTAGTTCAAATATGTCATGATCTCAGTCGTCACATTAATTCACATCTGGAAATGTACCGGTGCGTTGTATGGACTGGTAACAAGAAGCAGTTTAAGCGTGAGGCAATCATCGACATTTCTTCCTACGAGTATATGGTTTCCAGAAAGGTAGAAGCGGGTGTCTGATCATTGTGTATCGATTTTGCGTTCCAATCAACAAGAGTACACACAATATCATTCATTTGACGAATACGTTTATGGATACTACGTCAGAAAACGTCCGTGTAACTTCGAGACTATCCAACCTCGTCCATCAACAAAGACAGGCGGTATACATGTATCTTGGTGAAATGAGTAAAACTGAAGTTTTGCTATCGTATCTGAACAAGGCCCCGGGCGATCTCCCCAAGCGGGATAACATTTCCAGGGGTGAATGTATTCGTTAGTCAGGTTTGTATTTTTAATTTGTGGCTTTAAAAGCCAGTCACCGTTAGCTATATGCATTAATCTGATTTGAGTCCGTCGCTAGACCTTTTAGTGTACGAGTAGATATATCCAATAGTTAGTGATATGCAGGAACGTCCAGCGATCACATGCATCATCTGAGCGTTGGTAGCTGACAGCGCCTGAAGTTGGTAACTATCCTCTCCACATACCATGTTGGTCTCTATTAAAGTATTGCTATACTATCAGAATCGAGTTTTGCACAAGTCCCTATATTCGTGCGTGAACATATATTTCGGTTTTATATAATGAATGGGGTACGTTATAAACGAAAGCCCTTGCATGGTATTGATCTGCATATGTGTTATTCTTACACGCTGGGATATATTGCGGAAATATAGTTATTAAATGTCAAATTTCGACATTTCCGCCACCATGGCGGCCATCTCGATTACAATGGGATATCAATAATACACTTCCGAATATCTAAGTCAGAGTACATTCGTTGATATATCTAAAACCGAGATATCGTTTTCTTGTGGTGGACATGTTATTTGACGTCTAAAAATATGTTTGGGCGAATTTTTTCGATCCTTATTTGTAAAATAATTGTGATATGATTGGCATTTTGAGTCAATGAGAATTTTTAGTCATTGCGGTAAGACAAGTATTCTGATTGCATCGTAACATGGCGAACATTTATGTGAAATAAGCAAATTAGTCTACTGCACTCACCTTCTGCATGACAGAAACGTAATTGGTGACCGAGGCTAAAATTGGAGCATTATCGTATTTTGGAAGCCATCTTGGATGAAGTTGACATTTTCTGGAACCAGTTAGATATAAATACTATATGTAATGATCCTGCTCACTTCCATCACCGATTAATTCTAATTTTCTTTAAGGACATAATTGATATCGATTTCTCGAGAAGACAGTCAAGGATAGGGTCCAATAAATCAACTGAGTTGATGCCAAAGTGATTTGTTATCATGATTTAAGAGAAATATATTCCCCAATCGTCACCAGTTCGATACAATCGGCAATGATGTAGGCGACACGAATGGAAACTCATAAATGTTCCCACTTCCGGTCGCCATTTTGGCAAATACAAATGATACAAATGTGTATATACAAATATAACATGGTGCCACACCATACACTGTACAAAAGAATATTAATATATTTGATATCATAATTATATTGTTATCATTAATTCCAACAATAGCGAACTTTAACCACGGGAGCCCAAAATCGGACATAAGCGATTCTAGTATACCGCTTTATGGCGCGTGCCACAATGAAAACACATTATAAAGAGCGTACATATGGTTAGTCGATTAAGGTTTTTATAGAGCGTAATTCAGATTCAAATAATGTCAATATCGGCTTATTTGTGTTTTTGAAATAAATTTAATATCAGCTTATTTTCAGGAGAACAGACTATAAAAACATTCAAAAACATTACTATTTTAATAATGGCACTTCTGTTTATTGCGACTGACCATAATCCGGATGGCTATTTGTGCCATTATTAGTGTCACACACCAGAGCAGCCATGAATCAATTAGTTTAACCCTTTACCCAACAGAACGGCCCTGTGCCAATGCATTCTCTTATATATGCGAGTCGACCATAGGTGCCTCGCATATATAAGAGAATGCATTGGCTTAACACATTAAAAATTATAAAATTGTTAAAGAATTTTTTTTTAGGCCAATGCATTCTCTTATATATGCGAGGCGACCTATGGTCGACTCGCATATATAAGAGAATGCATTGGCACAGGGCATAACTGTAACCATCACAATGTGGTCAATGAGCCGGTTCCAATGATATCCATATTTGTATGGTGTTATTGAGACAGACCGAAGATATTTTAGGCTGTTGAAGCTTTATTTGGCCGGTTTTTGCCGTTTTGTTGGGTAAAGGGTTAAAATATATGTCCATCAACATATCCTCGCGCAAATAGGTTCATAGTTTTCCGTTTTATGGCGCGGAACACAGCGAAAATAAATAATAAAGGAGCAGATATGGTATGTCGATTTAGGTTCAATTATAGACCGTAAATAATTCAAAAATAAAGCCGATATGTTCAATTTGAGCTTATGTACAGGAGAACGGGCTGATGTTCATGAATATTTCGATGTCTGGTGACACAGTGGCTAGCGTGTCCGACTTGTAATGGTGTCAACACACCGGATGAGTTCGCCACCCACCGGTGGATTATTGAGTCTCCCACGACATGTGTGGCTGTAAAGCCGCATGCTGTTGAAATCTCGCCAAGTTGGGACAATTGAGCAAGGTCACTTGTGCTATGATAGCTTCGTCGTACCTGGATGCGAAATAGGAACATATCGTGTTGGTCGAGCATACGTTTTGTGGATGTATGAGTGTATACGTGTACATGGATGGCCGCTCTGGTGAAGCCCCTATATAATTGCAGCACGAGTTAGACTCGGCATTGCTCAACAACTGAGGTAATAACGTAAATGTTCAAGCTCAGAGACTATCCATTATTATATTAGACACTGGCTTTTTCTCAAATTACTCGGATTAGCCAAACTTCAGCAATACATAACGGCACATTTCCCTAACAGCATCACTTCGCCCCAACAACATCTTAAAGGCACGTGCGGCCTTAATTGTCGAAAATATTCATATTTGTTCCAAACACCGTAAACAGAAAAACATTAAAACGCATACAGTTCCGATCATATATACCATGACCATCGCGTAAACAGCATGTTATCATAAATACCTACTATATTTTACCTACGCAAGAGCCTGATTGTGTTACAGAAGACAGCACAATGCTACTGGTTGATCACACACAAATGTCACAAACGGTCTTTATTAGTTCCATATCCGGTATTCACCAACAAAGAACGCTCTTTATGTTTACCATCATAATATAAACAAACACCAGAACAGTTACTTTTTTTGCTTTTGTTTACATAACAATGGTCAAACAAATGACCATAACATACTGTTTATGCGATATTTCTTATTTGTATTCGGACAAAGTCTATCTACATTTTGATGTTCTTTCTGTTTGTGGCGGTTTTTGACGGGTGGAGATATTTTCACAGGATACCCACCGCCAAGGCCAACCGTGTCTTTAACAATGCAACAGAACCCACCAACGCCATAGGTAATCGCACTACCAATTAGTAATAGTAGATGCAGGTAATACTGCCGTTGTTTTGTTATAGCGAACTATGCGTGCCCCATCGTAATAACAGTATACAATAGTTTCACTGTTCTGTATGTACTATACTGTCGAAGCCTACCTATTGGATAACAAAGGTGAAAAAAGGTCGTGGAAAAATCGATTGTGCATGAATTAATTGGCTTTGGCTCCAACGTTAATGTGTATCATTTAGATATGTACGACCCAATAATTAGAGACCTTCCGCATCCTTACAATTACGATTACGAACACGGATAGCTATTCGTAGTCGTACTTAGTCTATCCGTATAGACACAAAGTTCTTTCGAAAAAGAACACGTATAAGAGTTTTGACGAACATGTTCAATAGTTATTTCGTACCACTTTTAAAACTTGAAACGTTGGTTTTGTATCCAGCCGTCTGTAACGTTATTTATACAACCTGTACGCCACTAATAAGATAATGACTAGATGCAGATTGCCAACGGTGTGAGTATACATCATGAATATATAATGACCGACCTCATATTTCAGAAAGTTCATGCGGCAAATGTATAACAAAACAGACAAGTATATATATATATATATATATATATATATAGGATTGGCATACAGTTTTTGGGGAGGGTGTTTCTGTGGACGTTCTGTGAGTTTATTTCGATTAAAAACAAACATCGCGCCACAATGTGGGGGGGGGGGGGGGTCTGTTAAACTTGCAGACACAGGACTGACTTTTTTAGTTTTGGCTAAAAGGGACGGACCCCCCTTGTCAAATCCAGGTTAACCCACCGTTTGGGAATGCAACAATTTATGACCAAAAAACTATGCTTTTCTGATCGTAAATTGGTTCCAGCTATACTGCATGCTATATATATTCTATAACATTGTGCTTATTGCCATAATCCATTCAGAGGATCGGTTTCAGTAACTGATAGTGTATAGTAATTAATAGTATAAATTGGCTCACTATGTGAGAAGGAAAATTGCATAACTAACTATATCACATGAAACCCCTATTATATCATTTAAAAAGCCATTACGTATATCCTTATATCTCACTAGTGATGAATATGCGGGTGCTTCGCGGAATACTTGGCATCGCGCCAGCAAAATTACCGCGCGGATTAATACTGTTTCAAAACGCCGGGCACAAATCAACACCAGACATTGCAAAATGATTGCTTTGTTCATTAAAGTTAATTTTTTGTCCATCTTCGTTGCAATAACGAAAATCGGCACAAAAACAAAGAGGCAAATTGGGGGACTATATTTTTCGTCGCCAGTCAGAGCGCGCAATACTGTCGTATACGTTTGTGAAGCGTGTCAGCAACGCCGTGAATGTATGCATTTGCATGTATTTTTCAGCTTCTTTTAAAGATTATTTGTTAAAAAGGCATAATGCTCTAGTTGTTTCATGTGATATAAAAGATCTTCAATTCGTTATGTTGACATATGTCTTCGACTCGTTGTGAATCAAATTTATCAAAATCGTTTAATAAAATCTTATATATCCCAACATAACACGTTGGAGGTCCTCTAGATATGTCTTATCAGTATTCAAAATTTGAAGAAAAATGTTTACCGTTACAATAATTCCAATATGACCACTGTATAGAACCTGACTTTGTTCAATTCTGAGGCAAATTAAAGCACCTGTATAGTCCCCCATCAACCCATATGCCGTTAATGATGTGCTACTGAAAAACAGAACACTGTTATTGTTTGTAAATAGTTTGCGAAAAATCCTTCACCACAAAATTTGTAATCACTGGACTCCGAGCTCCGGATGAACCACCACGGCCCTGTGTCTGGACATTTTCAGCCCTCCCCCCCGACACTTCCTGCGCGACACGGGCTTTCCTGGCCCACGCATAGTTGACATGAATACGATATGGGATGCATAGTTAATCTGAATACGATATGGGATCTCCTGACATCTTTTGGATTCATCAAATGCATTGTGATGGTATACGCTCTATTCCAAGCTGCGTGAATGCCCCCTACTCGTTCGCCGCGTCAGCTACATTATTCCCATACATGTACAACAACCGTGATTATATCAATGTTGTGACAGAGGTTGTCGTTCGTTTATCCATGAACCCTACCTAAATTTGGCCCAAACTTTGCATGCTATGGCTATAAATTTGAGACCTATAAGACTGTGGTTATGAACAGCTTTGTTTTGACAATTCAGCTCCTCACTGCTACTAAATTTATAATTGATCACAGTATATGATTTTAAAGCGACCTTTATCTCCTGTAATTTATTATTTTGGTTTCTTTTTTAACAGCATACCCACCGCCAACACCGCCCGTATCTCTAACGGGTGTATGTATGCATGCACTAATAGTGGTCGCTATGCGTGACGGATAGCGAATTTGTTTCGCATGTTTCTCGCGATTCACGACGACGAGTATCTTGATAGCAATCTAAATCACAAATCCAGGTTAAGTGGCAGTATAAATGGTCCTGCTATAAAAGATGCATTTGACAGTGTTTAGTGGGCGAAATTTTATATTTTAGAAATTAAATCAAATGTGTTAAGTTAATTTATAAGAATTCATGAAATCGTATCCGCTCTTACGGATAGTAAACTACGACAACGATTAGAAAGTACACACATGTTGGTGGCGTAGTGGCCTATTCGTAATCGTATTCGTGCGTTTTGCAAAAGGAATATGTTATTTATCTCAGTAAACAATGTGAATGCTGTAGTCACTCACGTCTCTACACATGTGCATATTTTTAATATAAATGTCGTACACCAATGTCTGATTACACCATGGACATGTATTACATGTACGCCCCTCACCTTGATATCTCCACACATCACTTGTAGCTGTGATTGTTTTATCCAGTGGATGATTGGAGCGGCAACGGCATGGAGGTAATACTCGATGTAAAATAGCGTTCACTTGAATGAATACTAATGAAAAATGTGAACCTAATGCTAGTTTTTTCTGTTAAGATTTTCGAAGATTTTAGTTCGGCGGAATGCAGATTTTTCAAGAATGGATGTGTCAACGTCTCGTGGATAAAAACACCACTTTTACCAGCAGAAAACAATTTCAAACTTCTATTTTACTATTTAGTATATATTAGACTAACATTTTCTGCAATAATCCGTCACCGAAACATGAAAATGTGAACCTAATGCCAGTTTTTCTGTTAAGATTTTCGAATATTTTCGTTCGGCGGAATGCATAGTTTTCAAGAATGGAGGTGTCATCGTCCCGTCGATAAAAACACTACTTTTATCAGCAGAAAACAAGTGCAAACTTCTATTTTACGATTTAGTATATATTAGACAAATATTTTCTGCAAAAATCCGTCACCCAAACATGAAAATGTGAACAAAATGCGAGTTTTTCTGTTAAGATTTTCGACGATTTTCTTTGGCGGAATGGAGATTTTTCATGAATGGAGGTGTCATCGTCCCGTCGGTAAAAACACTACTTTTACCTGCAGAAAACAAGTGCAAACTTCTATTTTACTATTTAGTATATATTAGACTAACATTTTCTGCAATAATCCGTCACCCAAACATGAAAATGTAAACGAAATATGACTTTTAGTGTTTAGATTATCGTCCCAGAAGTGATAAATTTCCCTAATTTCGACGCTTCGTTATTCGAACGCCCATCGTTCAGCATACGCTAAATTTTATCGGGAAAACATCACATTCGTATAGAGTAGATACCACTAAACAAGTTGAGACCATGTTTGTGCCTCTAAACTCTTTCATTTCCGAATAAAATGACTTTTAAATATTCGTTCCGTTCCGTCCCGTCTTTTAGACAAATCGTTCCGTCCCGTTCCGGAAAATCGTTCCGTCCCGTCTTTTAGTAGATCCCTTAAAGACACGGTTGGTCTTGGCGGTGGGTATCATGTGAAAATATCTCCACCCGTCAAAAACCGCCACAAACAGAAAGAACAACAAAATGTAGATATACTTTGTCCGTATACAAATAAGAAATATCGCATAAACAGTATGTTATGGTCATTTGTTTGACTATTGTTATGTAAACAAAAGCATAAAAAGTTACTTTTCTGGTGTTTGTTTATATTATGATGGTAAACATAAAGAGCGTTCTTTGTTGGTGAATACCTGATATGGAACTAATAAAGAGCGTTTATGACATTTGTGTGTGATTAGCCAGTAGCATTGTGCTGTCTTCTGTAACACAAGCAGGCTCTTGCGTAGGTAAAATATAGTAGGTCTGTATGATAACATGCTGTTTACACGATGGTCATGGTATATATGAACGCTCTTTAAAATTGGATTTGCACCCCACAAGTCATGCAAACAAAAGATCGCACCTCACAAGTACCCTGTGGTGCGTATAGCCGTCCGTCCGTCCGTCCGTCCGTCCGACCGTCCGACCTCATAACTCGAACAACTATGAACCGATTTCAAAAAAAAATTGTATGCAATCTCCTTAGGACCGCCTCTCCGCATGATGCTAATTGCGGTGCGGTCCAACTTTCTTTTTTTAAGTTACGCCTTACTTTTCGACTTATTTTGACTTAGAAAATTATGTGCGACTTAATAACTTTAACAAATATGAACCGATTTCAATAAGTTTTTGTATACATGCTTCTCACAACACCCTCTCTACGTGATGCGGCTCCGGGTTGGCTCGGACTGTTTTCCTAACATTACACTTCATTTTCGACTTATATCTCAGATGAGTTCGAAAATCAGCTTTGTCCAATTTTTTTCCCTGGAGTTGTGTGCCTTCTTAGCAGAAGTTTGGTTTGACTGACGAAATACTATTTTCCACGGTGGGGGTATGCTAGCACGCGAGTGCACACTCTTGTTTCATTATGAAATAAGCTCATATAGGCAGTATTGAAACTACTTCATCGACACGACTTACCAGATGAAGGCTCTTTATAATGTGTGTTCACTGCGGCCCGCGCCATTCAACGGTATAACGGGCATGAGCTAGCTTATCATTTTTGCAGAATTAAATACGTCCAATATGAACCTATGTTAGTATCTAGGTCCTATATGATCCTATTAGCATGAGGATATGTTGAGAAATTGTTACCAACACTTGCCAACTGGCACTGCGAACGTCTTGTTTGTGATAGCAGCGGAAACAATACCCTGGAGCAAACTATCATTTCAATTGGTAATCGACGCGTCGAGATACCGTATATCGTCATCTGTTATTTTGATCGCCGACATATACCACATCAACAAGGCGACAATGCCCCTCCTCAAACTGGCGTTTGCAATAACTGTTCACACGACAAAGGGTTTGGGTTTGCCTGTGGAAAGATTAGCTGTGCTACAATTTGAGAAGCTGGTCAATTGCAGTTATATACGAGAAGCACTAAAACAACATCGAAATACAATTTTCATGGAACAAAGCGGCAATATGTCCTCCGCCAAAAGACGAATATTATCAATCTCCATCTGGTCTGTTACCCTCTCACTGAGTTGTTGATATTCATTCAAACAGAAAACATACCACCCCGTCCAATAACAATGACAAACACATAATGATTTTTAAAGTCGGTTCGAAGCCATTAACTAAGTACCGACGAAATACCTCAGCACCACTGGAGCTTAGCGAGTCATCATTCCTACGATCAATACGTGTTGTGTGGTTTGAGTTGCCATACGAAAAAGCAAATAATCCATAACTAGCCCAAAATCAGACGCATCGGACTAACTTTCAAATTCTGGTCGGGCCTGGGCTGACTGGTACATAGCGGAAGCCTTGACCACTTTAGCCAATGCATATATCAGCATCCCGACACCCCCCCAGGTATGAACAATGCTAATATTTAAACATTCAACAATCATCAAGAAATACAAAGAATATGAGAGGGCAGAAGCAACAAATATGAAACCCAGAAAATAAAACTGCGGACATCAAGAATTGTTTTTATAAATAACATACATCTAATCTGAAAAACTATATGGAGATGCATGACTAGCCGATTGTTTGACTCAGGTCACTTTTGAAATCAACCTCCCGTCTTTAATCGATGCAGGACAAGATTTGACCATGATTTAATCCGTATACCGCAGATCGATATGCCTAACGATATACGACAGCCCTAGTTTCTTACACCTCGCAGTGGTGCTGGGCGGTAGGCGTATTCTACCCTGAGTATTTATCGAGCTACTGTGGACTTCGCAATGTGACAAATTATTAGCTTTAATAAAACTTATGAACATTGTAGATTACGAGTCGTTATAATATATGCATTATGACTTCTTCGTTCTGACTGTATACAGTATAGATCATTCCACGAATATCTAGTATATCTAACGCCCGTATAGATCGTATTCCACCAGTACAAACCCTGGGAACATTTTGAAGTTTTGACAGGGAACCTTATAAAGTCGAAAACATAACGCCGGGAATATAGTTCTTAGTTGTTACCTGGTACGTTATAATGTACTTCACTATAGGTAAAGGTCCAAACTCGAAATTGCATGTTTTTTCTGATTTTTATGAGCCGATATCGCAATAAACATCGAATTACTTACCCAGGATAAATTCAATAATTGTAAGCGACGCAAAGAAAAATCGTTCACAAAGTCACTTAAATCGTGAAATTTCGAGTTGGGACCTTCATACACCTACAATGAATTACATTATTAAGGAACAGATAATAACAAAGAAATATATTACCCGCGTTATTTTTTCAACTTAATAAGGTTCCCTGTCAAAACTTCAAAAGGTTCCAAGGTTTTGTACTGTGGAAAATGATCTTTACGGTCGTTAGCCTGAGTAGAGTTTCATGGCATGATCTATATACAGTGCAGTATTTCTGATGTCTGCATCAAAAGTAGTTTTTCAATATTTGACTAAACATGCAAAACAAATGAATCGGTATGATAGTGATATATTTCAAGTGGGTACAGTGTAAAAGTCTTCTCGTTAACGTCTATTTAAAAATTGCTAACAGTTTTCTACAATACATGGTATATTAAAACCCTAGTTGGTATGGCGTACCACAACGAACATCGGCGTATTTAATATATAGAACGAATATGAATTTCGAAATACCAAGAGCAGTTGATTACCAGTACAACACTACTGCATGATTTTGAGTTTGAGTCATCCACAACACCCCCATGTGAACGTGAAGGTGAACATACAATGTTTTTAAATAGCAAGTATATATATTTTAATGGCGGGGCTCATGGCGTGCATTTGACGTATCTGAGGTCTTCAACGGTGAACTAATAGTCAGAAAAATATTACTGCATGCTATATCAAAGTACTCGTTATGCAAACTGCTTCAGGTGTCGAATGCACTGATTGCGTACTCGTCGCATTCGGCAGATTAATACATTTTTCATTGGAAATGACGCACTCAATTAATACAAGTGTCCCGGCTTTGCGACGTGATGATTGTGATCATTCGTACACTAGTGCACAACGCGCCTGAACATGCAGCGTGCTATTAGATGCATAATTAATGGATCGTCGTCGTAAGCAAAGTGCCAGTCACCCACTAATTTCGTCGATCATTCCAGACATAAATAGGAAATAAAAGCCGGCCATAAACTGAAACCTGCCACAATAAATCGGGTATTGTCAATATCAGGTCATGTTATTATCGACATGGGAATTCCAGTCAATCGTTAATTCGCACCGATAACAACATTTGCGAGCCGTAGAAATAGTCCCGGCGGACGATTGTGGAGTCCAACTGCGTATTTTCAGTTATCTCTGCAGGCCATTCGATAAAACACATCGGCCAAGTCGACGTGTCACAGCACGCATACCACAATACTTACATGTATGTGCTGGGAAGTACATGTCGAGTAACAGTCAGAGCAGTGGTATATTGAGGCGCTCCTTTATTATGATAATGGGCGCGCTTATTTTAGAAATATAGTGTTCGATTTTTGATGGTATTACATTAATCGGGAATTATTTTATGCACGGATTGAGTTAATGCATAACATTGTCACGGAAGGTAACTCTATACTGGATTATATATAAAAATTACTGGAAGATCGACTGGGGTACTTGAATGTTTACTGAGTCCTTCGGGATTAACACAAAAACTGTTTAATTACTCTGCCGATCAAAACCAATGACCCCAATTGATCTCCAAGTAATTTCTTATAACCAGTTACCAGTATATTTTAATAGAACATTAATAATATGAACTGTTCAAAACTACCAAAACATTAGTATGTGACATACTATTCGAAATCCAAAACCAGTCTCACAATAACAACACGCAGCGAGCACGTGCACATGATCGGCTTGAGGTGACGTATGGGTGGTTCATCGCTTATTGTGCAGTGGACGCTGCAGCTTGATGTACCTTTAAATCGTTCACCGTATGGTGATTTGTAATGATTCTTACGGGCGCTAATTGTGTGAATGTTGGAGCGAAAATAAGTATTGGTAATGCACAATTCTCTTATTAAAGGGGTACGGTACATAAAATCCGGCCATGTATGGGACCATCTCATTTTATACTCAACATAATATATACAACAAATGAAGAATTTGAGCTATGGATTAATGCAAAATACACTCATGTGCTCTGTGAACGATGCAAAGTTCGGGTTTTCTGCTTACAGTCGGGCCCAAAATTATTCATTTCGGGCAAGCAACACACGAAGTAATGTTTCGTGTGTGGTAACGCATTAACCGAAGTGCATACCCTTGCGGTATAAATAGTAGTTACATTTCGAACAGTTTTCAACATTGTCCGTGATAATAAACCATACACGTATGTTGCGATGTTTATTATATTGTGAAGAAACCCCATCTCTTCAACAGCATATAACTCCATCTCATCAGATCAAATGGACGGTACATCGTACATTTTATATAGGACTAAGTGTTGTGCTGCTACCAACCCGATTTATTAGTAGACACTTTTGTTCAAATTACTAAAATAGGCCTTTGAAACTGGAAATTACCAATACCACTTACGCAGTTGTGTAAAATGTCAGGTGATTAGCGTTTAAAGCTGTTAATTAAGCGCTGAACATTACTCGATGTCGATATTTATGGTTGTGTGTCCAGCATATATGTGTAACATTAAGAAGAATGGATACACACGGTGACCCGATTGCATAAAACCTAGTACCTTTCGCGTATATGTGGCCTTGGTGAATAGAAACAAATATTATAGTTATGTTAGTTATATGTCATAGTAGACCATCATGCATTCTTGTGATAACACCGATATATTTGTGTTTTATCACATGACCAGAGGTAATCATGACTACCATTTTAAGGCACGGACAATAGAGTCTACACACTTTCTTTACCCATTAATTTATGAATATCTCTCATATTATTCCACAGCAGTGCATTTTGAAAGGTTTCATGGTATACATATCAAAAGAAACGATGATCGGTCACATTCGTAAAATTATCTGAGCGCACATATTTCTGCTTCTAGAACAGGTCACATAGATTCAATACATCGCTATAAAATTTCATTTAACAGTTTAATGACACATATGTTACACCTTTCAAGATAAAGAGTACAGAAACACTGCGTTATTGTTCCGTTTCTGTCCATATTTAACCGTTGTATGAGGCGTGCTCTCTCGTGAGATATATTAGAGATACTTCGTACATCAAGTGTTGAAATGTTTCTATTATACTCTTATATCATTCTTCCTCGCATATATCGAGCGTGTTGTCACTCTAATGGGACTAGCTATTCAATTTTGCACAAAATGTAAATTTCATTCGATTTTGTCCAATTTGTTGTCCATTCTGACACAGACATTCTACAGATATGGTTCACGACTAAGCATTGTTTGTATATATTTCAGTAGATTAAGAATTTGCTATGCATTGGTATACATATGACTGCATTCGTATATGACTTGATGGAAATGCTTCAGAATTTGAACCATTCCGAAAAATCACGATATCTCCAAAATCTCATCTCGGTTTTCAGATACTTTTGGTATGTTGTTCAAATCATTTTCGTATCATTCCCCTGAATTCCCTCCGATTTTTGTCGCTGGTGAAATCAAATGTGCCTGTAATATTTCATGTTCACAGCCATTTCCCAGCTCTTTTAAAATTTTCGCAGATAGGTCACCTATCTTAGGTGAAATTAACGCTCTTTATTTCTACCATATTAGGGATAGACCAACACGCAACTCTCGTGCAACATGTCTGGCTTTTTGTGTTGGAACCCAAACATCGTGTTAACAGTTGTATTGTTTATGATTGCAATGGGTCTTTCTGGAACACACAATGCTCGTAGAAAGGTTGTTCAAGTATTTATCGACCTATATCGATACCGGGAAAACTTACAAAGCTTAAACTATTAGCCATTTATTCTACTCTCCGCGGCATTTACCAACTTACCAGATGCACGCTCTCTATCTTGTGTTTTCAATTTTTCACTGTGGCCCGCGATATGAAACTAAATGACGGGTATAAGTACACTATTGACTTATTTCATAATCAAATAAGTCCAAATTGAACCTATGTGAATATTTAGGTACAATATGAACATATTGTCACGGGGATATGAATCACACAGCCATCGTGAAAATCCACAAAATCATTAATAAGCAATTCGTCGGAAACGATCAGAAAAAGTTCCCAATTAAGAACGGTCTTTATATGTTTGTGAGACATAAATATAAAACTCTTTAAAGACATATTATGGACTTGTTTGGTTGCGTGAAGTGATAAGTTAGTATTCAGGCGCTTTGCCAACTGGAGGAATACAGCATTCTACTTATATCGCCGAAAATCCCAAGAAAATTGACCATACCACTCCACAGACAACACCGTCTGGAATACGCTCAATTGTAAATATTTACTTCTCGATTCGGGACGCAACTACCGACGAGAAACAAACGAAAACGATTTCCCCATCGAGAGTCACTCTGCATTTAATTAATATATAAGAACGACGGTGTGTGTTATAAATCTCGATATAATTTGAGTAAAAATAACTACTTTCAAGAAGATTATTCTCCAGTACTATTTGATCACCCAAAACGGAGTGTTTCAAATCACTTTAAAAGAGGCGACCATGTGTGTGTTTGCTAGGCTGACACAATTCTAAAACGTGTTATCACGTGTCGACATACATGACTATAAAACCTCCGGCTATCTTGATGACATCATAAATCCACCCAGTCGCGACCCCAATGTGTCTAACATTTGTTTTCTGGTGCCTGAGATATCAAGCAACGTCATTGGAATAGTCGCTATATTTCTTCACAAAGTGCACACGGGAGTACATTGGAGCCTCTACTACATGTTGCGTGGGTGTTCTCAAGATATCGATCCAGATTCTATAAACTTGGACTTGTCAGTGAATAATGACGAATCCCCAATCGCCGAAGCTCGTTAACATTTATTCGTGTTCAGATGGTAGTTTATGGTGTCAGATCGGACTGGTCATCTTTAACAATATGGCACGATATCGACAATTGACACATAAATAATGCATTTGTTTGTTGCTATACCACAAGCATACGGTAATCATTGTACCAGTTTGGTCCACACGAAAGGTACACGGTATGTGCAAGGTAGTCTTCCAACATACTCCCACATAACATAAATAATTCCGTACGAACTACTTTATTTTCAGGCACATATCAAAGCGGCCCACCATGTTAGTATATACGCGATTAAATGTGAAACAAGAGCATCGCTATGGCGTTGCAAAAATACTCTCGTGGTAATTTCAACAATGGGTCATAAATTTTGGCGGTCGGAACCCAAATTCGAACTTGACCTATATTTTGGGCTAGTAAACTCACATACCAAATTTCATTTTATTCAATTTAGACTTACTAAAGTTATCACCCGGAAACGTAAATTAAGTGCAAATTCCAACAAAAAAGGCCGTAACTCTGGTGAAAATTGGCGGGCGGAACCCAAATTCTAACTTGACCTGTATTTTGTGCTAGTGAACCCACGTACCAAATTTCAGTCCAGACTTGCTTAACTTATCACACGGACACGGAAAAAAGCGAACAGACGGACGGACGGACAGACCAGTAACATAATATCGTTTTTTTTAAACGGGCGTATAAGTAATGGCTGAAAACCCCTATACTTGATGTGTCTGAAATCACTCTCAAACGAAGGGCATTGTCACAAGTCAACCGTAAACGACTCCCAAAAGCTGAAAGATTGTGTCGAATCCCTTTCATATCATCAATGTTAATACTGGTTTTATAATACGTAAATAATGACTATAGTATGGAATAGATACTGTTTACACCAATGTAACCAGTTGTAGATGGGATCGATAACAGAATAGAGTATATACGCTAAGACAGATATTGACTTATAAAGCATCTTACATGGTTATGCATATGTATTTAGGTCAATATTGTCACACGAAAACGGTCCAAGCGAATGTAATTACATTTTGATCTGACAATATCATAGTTTTCTTTACCCGTTGCCAACGAATTGCGTCATTTCTATGTGTAATATCTACCATGATTTACATGTGAATCTCATATATATTTTGAAGACCTCTGTCTGTCTGTCTGTATGTCCTTTATAGAATCGAAAACGGGTTGACCGATCGAGACCAAACTTCCTATCCAAAGATAAAATCCGACGGGAATCGTCGACGTCGCATTTTGGAGAAGCCCAGAGCACCCATTCTCCACTCTCAGTCACAAAAAACGGCACTAAGTGGTTAATCAAGTGATAATTTAATGAGCGTTTGTTTTTGACGGATCACTATAAAGAGCGTTTGTTTACCATTCAACGTTATTAGCATCTGCAGAGAGATATACGGGAACATCTAATATATAGAAACGGGTGGAGCTATCGACTTGAAATTTGGTATGTGAATGTATCTTGCCCCGGATACGAATTTTATCGGTTTGCCGAGCCTGTGCGACGCCAGCTTCGCGCGACGCCAGCTTCGCGCATGCGCAGACCAGATCTCGGAAACGGGTAGAGCTATCGACTTGAAATTTGGTTTTTGAATAGCCCGGACAACGTCGGGCTCATCGGCTAGTAAGTATTTATATTGGTTTCGCCTGATCTGTTTGTTTAGTTAGGGTTTAACCACAAGGCCATATCACGACTGAAGGTGACTGAATCAAGAATAGCAACGCAACAGTGTTAGAGATAACCGTGAATTAAACTAAATATATAAGCACCCAATTCAGAGCTTTAGTGCTCGACTGGGATCAATACTATTAAGAAACTGACCATTGGGCAAACAGCTATAAACATATAAACACATGAATGTAGAACCAGATATAATAAATAATTCATTGAAAGAAACAACAAGTGAATAACTGTAGTTACTAATGGAAATTACAAAATTTAAACTGAAAGAAATGTTAATAAATTCAATTCAATTTAACAAAGCTTCACCTCTAGTCCAGGAAATATTTGTCGACCTCTCCACCGCGGGACTCAACTTCACCCCACTAATTTTCTTCCTTAAGATCTTCTCTAATTATTTTCACTTGTTAACAAGAAAAACAAGTGGCCGCAGAGACTCCAGACAAGATGGCGTCCATCATGGCGGCCATTTTGCTTGATATGGACCAGGTCTCTTTGATCGCCATTATAGTAAATACAATATCACATTCGTTTTTATTTTCCACTCGATTGTTAATCTATAACGCTTACAAGCTAGCCAAAATCCGACACCAAAATCCAAGGTGGCGGCCGAAATGTGAACAAATTATCGACATTTCACCACGTATTGTTTGTCTGTATGTGAAAACATGGGCATATTGGTGGGATGTTATACATCTGTGTTATAGAAGAGTAATTTGTGCACACAATGAGACCATAATACATGTATGTATTTCAAGTCGGATATGTTTGCACGATCATATATGTCCAAATACCGACATTATCCGAGCAATGCCAAATCAACGCAAATCGCGCAAGTCTGCTTCCAATAAGTGGGTGCTATTGTTATTATAACTGCATACACGCATCCTTGTATACATTATATGAAAAATAATAACCCAAATCCAAGATGGCGGCCAAATTGGCGACCAGTGAGCGTTACAATTCCAGCCATGCTTACTGGGTGAGTTTGGTAATACTGAGGCGAAGAATTTTCCTTATATATCATATAACAAAAAGTCCCAATATGGCGCCCAAAATGGCGTACATAATTTGAAGAAAAAAATCACCGAAGTTCCTTCATATTCATATCAGTGGGCGTTGTTGTCATGTCAACTCCAATTACTCCAATTACTCCATCCATGTTTACATTTGGGAATACTGAGGCGAAGTAACTAACTTACTACTGTTCCACCGTAAAACAGCTTCACATTTACAAGATGGTGGCTAAAATGGTGACTGGTATTTGAAAACACGTCGATATACCTTTAATTTCTTACAATGCATGGGAGTTATTGTTGCATGAATTCCACCCATATTTACATGCAGATAGGGAACATTGATAGAAGTGTTCCTTTGAGTTGGGCTATAGATACGCACGCCAAGATGACGGCCAAACTGGTGGATAGCAAATTAAACGTCGTAACTATGTTTACATTATAAATTCCACTTTTGTCACAATATTAATATGTATAGACGAAATAACAATATACCAATTCCTATTCGAAACGTACACAAGACACATATATTTATTTTGGAGGGATGTCGTAAAAGCATGGCGCAACTTTATTTCTGCTAAATCATATCAGCAACAAAATATAAAAACTCAGACACTATGGAACAATGATAATATCATAGTCAACGAGAGGTGCTTGAACATCAATGAATGGAGAAAGAAAGGAATTGTTTGTATCAATGACGAGAGGTAATTTTATGACAGTCGAATATTTGGAAAACAAATCAGGTATATCCACATATTTTCTCATAGTGCATGGATTACATAGACAAATAATTGAACTTGACTATAACAGTGACCAGGAAGTCAAAATGGTAGAACGTCCAATAATCCCAGAGAATATATCAAACCTGTTACGCAATAAAAGTGGGGGAAATTTTTTTATGATACTTTATTATCAACGATTAAAACTAAAACATAATCTGCAAAGAATAAATGGGAAACCGAATTCCACGGAGACAGACCTTCTCTGTGCCCATTTATTGGATACAAAATACCGCTGGTTCGAGTACAGAATTTTGACTAGAATACTAGGAACAAACAAACTTTTTAAAAATAGTAAACTAAGATCTGACTGAATATGTCAAAGATGTCATAGCCACGAAGAAACGATTTTCTACAAATGCCCCACAGTACGCTCCTTCCTGGTAGACACACAACAATGTCTGTCTAAACATAATTTAAACCTCGATATGACAAAGAAAAACATCCTTCTCGGAACACATTCGCAGACACAGACAAATAACGACACTGAATACCTGTTACTTACGATTATTAAGTACTACGTGTACAAAACCAAATTTAACCCCGATAAATTGACCATTAAATCGCTTTTCCTGGATATCGAAACAAGATACCACGCAGGCAGATATATAGCACTTCAGTGAGATCAAATGCAAACATTCCAAAAAATTAATGGGAAAACATTAAACCTCTAATCACTGCTTGCTAAGAACAGAGAAATTAATACAATAAAAACGAGATCAATTATCCACTAAAACGAGGAGAGTCTTTTTATTTTATGAACATTTAATCTCTTCAATATTAACTTTATTAAACTAATTGATTTAGAAATTAATAAAATACCACCAGCACCGACCAATTAGTATAGAAATACAGAAATATCGCAGCTGTTGGCATCTTGGGAGGTCTAAAACCCACCATGAATAATCATGGTGTGGCATTTAGAATTCCATTCTCCAGTAAGCGCCGATAATGTCCATAACGTAGGTACACCGAATGGTCATATTATGATTTGCAGGATTCAGAACAACTACCTGGGTTAATTCTGATTTGCCTCATTTAGAATTATTTGGACCAGCTTCAAACTCTTAACAACTCTTAATATATTTGGCTCGCACCAACACAGACTTCTACACTTCACGTAGAATGCATGTTATGATCTCATTATGTGCGCCAATGACTCCTCTATATTATAAATGTATAATATCTCACCAAACTGGGTACGTTCTCACAGAGACAAACGATATGTGGTGAAATGTGGAACATTTATAATTTTTTCACGTTTAGGCCGCCATCTTGGACGCCATATTATATTTTGGTGGCTAGTTTGTAACCGTTGTATATTGGCATAACGAATCGAGTGGAAATAAACACGAATGTGATATTATATTTACGATAATGACGATCAAAGAAACCTGGCAAAATGGCCACCATGATGATGCCATATTGTTTGGAGTCTCTGCGGCCACTTTTTTTTCTTGTTAATAAGTGAAAAAAATAGAGAAGACCTTACGGAGGAAAATTAGTAGGGTTAAGTTGAGTTCTGGGGGTGTGCAGAGGTCGACCAATATCTCCTGGACTACTGGAACTATGTAAAGAAGCTTTCAACGTCGCCTATATATTTTGTATTGACACGATATTGATCATTCTTGTTGAATCTGGCGTGAGGCTTTATCATTTCTTCAAGCTGAAGATCGGGTGGGTTATCACGAAGGTCGCCTTTCATCGAACGGACAGCATGGGACTGATAGCGACAATGTGACAATTCTCAAATAGATTATTTCACAATTACACATGGATGGGACATTGGTGGATTTTATCATTCAAGTTTTACCGATCGTGAATCGCTTCATGTGCAACGTTTTCACAAGTTGTACCTAGACCCCTCATCAACGTTTAAGTATTGTTATTGGCTCCCTACAATCATTCTTTCAGATACCATCGTACCACACACGTACTCAAGTTTAGTACTCTATGCGGAAGCGGCGTTTATTTATAATTCGGAGGATTGTTCAAATACTGCCTCGAAGTTATTGGTATAGCAATTACGCTAATGTAATTGTTAATTTTCTTCGTTGTACTACTGAAGACGAATCAATTATCCAATCTTGAGCTACTCGGGAGCAGAGTACATCCCCACTATTTTATTAAAGTGCACACGAGTTATGTAAAGTATCATATCCACCGACTCCGGCTGTCGAGCAGATACTACATATACCGTCTAAGGTCTCTTGAATAAACTGAATGTTCAGTATTCGGTCGTGGCCGCCGTTTGTTTTATCGATAAAGAGCACAACGTGTGAGGTCATCATAAATCGCTCAGCAATAGCAACGTTGTTTCGATTCTCGGATATGTGGTCCACGAAAAATGAGGGTTAACTTATAGATTCTGAATTGCCATTTCTTCACCAGAAAACAATACTTCATATTATGACGAGCACTGTTGTTGCGCTATCAGCAAAGCATTTGAAAAGCCGTGGCGCGATGTTACCGTTTAAACACACACACGATTGAAAAATTATCTTGGAAATTGACAACTGCATGTATACCCACCGGAATTCAAATTCGCCCTGTGCATCGCGGCCAGTGTTACACGGGCGTTTTTTTTTCTTGGACCCATTTGTCTTTTACAAATCCATACATGTGGTTTACAATATAACTATTAATCGATAACGTTTTGCAGATGATACGTATTTTTGTATGACAGTCGATGTTTCCATATTTGCAGCAATTTTACTGTATTTGAATATCCAAAAATAATTGAACGTTCGCGTAAATGGCTTCTTAAAGTAAATCCTTCTAAAACAGAACTGTGGAGATCGAGCAAATGATTAACACACAATCATCCCCATTATAATGTTCACTGAAACAATTGCTGAAGTCCCAACAGATTAACCCTTTGGTCTGAAATTCAACTCCCAAGATATGTTCTCATACCGAGGAGGCATAAATATATCTTGGAAAGACGATCACTTGAAATAATTTACTTGACATTTAAACGTCCTGTCCTATAATATGCTAAAAACGGAGAAGTATAGGATGTACTTGTACAATATAAAGCCGCAAGTCGACAGACGCTCCTAGTCAAACTGCCAACTTCGATGTTGATGCTAGCATTCTTTCTGTAGTTGAAACAATGGATATGTATACGATATTTCAGTGACAGACTGCTTGGAGTTTCGCACGACATGACCACATGACAACCCAGCCAAAGATCTAGTCCGCCAGATTATGTGCTAGCCACTTATCACAGAAAGGAAACTCGAAGTTGATTAGATGATAGGGCACTCAGCCGAATGTGAATGGCGACGGATTAATTTGTGGCTCGTTGTCAATAAGGATACAGGGCGAAAACATAAGTATACTTTGCTGATATATACCTGTAGTTTGATGACTGCATATGTGTAACAATATTGAAAGCAGTTTCCTGGTACCGCTTAGATATTTATTGCTACTTTAATATTTGTAATAATACTATCTTGCTTTACTAGCTCGTTTTACCTGTGTTAATCGTTTTTTTTTTATAACACAATAATATTTTCCTTCAGTTTCCTCAATTATACCCTCAATTAAATTTGGCCAGTTCTGAAATTTGGCTAGATACAATTATGGTCCAGCGCGTTTCCCCAAGTCGATCAAAACATTCCGTCAGACGCCGCGGCGTTTTCTAACGACAAATAAAATCTTATCGGAGCCACTAATAGAACTATAGAGAGAAGACTCTACCCAGAGCGATGCCCGAAACTTTGTCTCAAGACATTTCGTCTGCAGGAAATTCTATTTGTCGACGCTATTCATATGTAGGAAACTTTGTATTCGTAACATTACGCTTCGCGGCGCTTAGTCTATGCGACATATTGTCCACAAGACAGTATGTCTACGTGCCAATAATTCACCATCTGGGGAAAGGCAACTCAGCAAAAGAGAAAGAGCCGACTAACAGACGAGAGAATAAAGACATTCGCCACGGAGTATTTATTATTCAAGGAGCATTATCGAATTTCTAAGTGGAGTCGCGCTACAATATCAATTACCAGGATTCGCTGACGAGGAGACTCCTTCTTAAACAACTGTCTTTTTGCATGCCCAACAAACACTTATAAAGAGAACAGTTACGTAACACACGCCCATGCATTTGCGATACGTAACGCCTTAATTGTCACGTTTCAACTCGGATCTGCATCTCGTCTATTGATCGTAAACAAATTGTCCTGTAGACAAAGTTTCGTATGAATTAACAGTCGCACAGAAGAAACATTGATGGCGCTTCGTGTTGTCGAAATGTGTTCAGAAAAAATGTCGTAGACCCACAAAAGAGCCCAATAAACCCGACTTTCGGTTAAAGATACGGGCGGCGTTGGCGGTGGGTATGCTGTTAAAATATTCAGCTTCGTCAAAAACCGCCATAAACAGAATGAATATTAAAATATAGACAGACTTTGTTCTTATACCAATCAGAAATATGGCATAAACAGTATGTTATTGTCAAATGTTTTTCCTTTGTTGTGTAAACAAAAGCAAAAAACGTTACAGAACTTGGTTTTTGTTTAATATGTTAAACATAAAGAGCGTTATTAGTTTTTGTTTTCTTGATATCGCAATAATAAAGAGCGTTTATATCATTTGTTTGTGATTAACCAATAAAATTGCGCTGTGTTATGAAAACAGAAGTAAAACGTCTGTAACACGAAAAGGTTCTTGTTTACTTACACCATCGTACGTCTTGGCGACCATATACTATTTACTTACGCGCTGATTATGCTTGGCATATGAACAAAACTATATATATTTTAATATTCCTTTCGTTGATGGCGATTTGAACAAATATGAATATTTCTGCAACGAACGCCGCCCGTGCCTTTAAGTATCACAAATGTAAATGGACAAAACTATCTGAAACCCGATACTCTTACACAATTATGTAGTCATATAAGTATAGTCCAAACATTATTCAGAGTCACTCTACAATAATGTGCGTTTCTTACTAATCGAACTACAGTAATGCTCTAAATAATCGACTCTTTTAACCACAGCAGAATTATGGTTAATTTTTCAGGATTTAGTCTGAAATATGGCTTGTTGCCATTCATCGGAAAGCTCTCACTGGGAGCTTTTCTATGAATGGCAACAAGCTAAGTTTCCGACTAAATCCTGAAAAATTACCCATAATTCTGCTGTGGTTGAGGAGTCGATTATTTATGGCATTACTGTATATGTGTGAATGCCCGTCTGAATAGGTTACAATTTAACCAAATCACTAAAATGTGAACTCCGGGATCACATTGGGTGAATTTTCAAACGGGTGTAAACAATGGCACATACTTCACAAGAGTGGCTAAGTAACTACAGACAGCCTGTAATAATTATTGTTACATACATTTGCACAGATTAGGGGGGTTGAACCATATGTACATGAATACTTCCTCAATTGAACAGTGAGCAGTCAAGAAGTGCAGACTAATATTATTGTAGATGTATTTCAGCAAGCAGGACGATACACGGCGATCGATATATGAGACTTATTGGAGATGGTGATTTATTTTCTTAGCAGATATTTGAGTGATATTCCTATTTTGAGCCGTCGTGTAAAGACAATTGAGCCCCACCCCGTGTGGGCCCGCGGAAGAATATGCATACCGCCCCATTACGAGGGATAATAATGCCCTAATATGGCACCGTTTGTCGTGGGTGCATCCCATGAGGTGTCGGAGTCCTGGTGGTACCAGGGCGGCCGTGTCACGTGAGTCATAGACCTGCGGATTTACGGCGTGTGTTGCTTCACGACAATTTGTTTTGATATCTCATTCTGTTCTTGTTGATATGGCCTAGCGGCTAAAACGACTTTAAACTCACAATCACTCAAAGAAAATTGAATGTTCAAACACGTGTGTCTTCTTGAAAAACAGATTAAAATGAAAGTGTCAATTACCTTGTAGCTCAACTTGGGAAGGCGTTGTTACAATGTTATGATGAGCAGTTAATAGATGATAAAGGAAAGGGATTGGATCGTGTAGATGAAATTATTTTCATTTAAATTTTTTTTTAATAATTGTGGGCTGCAGGTTGTGCCGGTGGATTCAAATGTGAAATCCAAGATGACTTATGTCGATCATGTATTTTCACGATTTTCTGAACAGATTTGGATAGCATCCATCTATAGTTCACCACGAAAACAACATATGAAGGTTGATGACGATGGAACGAGGGACGTGGCATGCATCGTGTGCAGAAGTGTTTAAGTATAAAAAAAATACAATTTTGCATTGTGTCCCGAAGTGTTTAATTATGAAGAGTATAATCCAAGATGGCCGCTGGTGGCCATATTTTTCGACGAAATGCGGAACAATATGATGGCTCCCTTATAATGATCACGCTGGAGATATATACGCCGTTTGATAACTATCGGGTGAATGATGTGATATGTATGGCGTGCCAAAGGATGTAGTCATTCAAAGAGTACAATCCAAAATGTCTGCCGACGGCCATATTTTTCAACAAAATTCGATACATCCCATCAAACGGTTATCCTAAACATGCCTGTAAATCTCCCATGTAGAGGTCACCCGACGATCAGAATGAACGCAATTCGGAATATTCGATGCTCACATCGACTGATATCACTCTGAAGTTCCACATGAAGTTGGTAGTGATCGGATGAGGGATGGATGCGTTCTGTAGGGTGTGCCAAGGGATTTATTATGCAAACAATATAATTTTGGATGGCTGCCGGCGACCATGTTTTTCTTCGAAAATCGTTCAGATTAATTAGCTCCCATCTAGAGGTGATCCTAAATATGCCTTTCAAAATATGTCTCCAATTAATGCGGACTGCAGGGTGTGCCGACGGAATAAAAGTTAAAATCCAAGATGGCTGCTGGTGGCCATGTTATTTACCGAATTTCAGGGGAGGAGATAGCTCCATCCAGAGGTCATCCAAAATATCAATATGAAGTTTGGTGATGATCGGATGAGGGATATGGCCTGTATAATGTGCCAAAAGGAAATTGTTGACGGACGGACGCCAACCCGTGGAAATAGCTCAAACTTGACTTTGTCAATTTGAGCTAAAACGGCGTAATTATATAACTTGCAACATGTATCAAAACAGTTTTCACCTTATATTTGGCTTCAACGATAGATGGCGATGCCAGTGCAACGTACCGCACCTTATAAACCTCCACGAACAAATACGTCAAATGATCTCAATCTGGTAACCAGAGCGCCGGAGAAGGGTGACTTCATACTTGTCTAAAATATGAGATTACAAAATGTAGGTGCCCTTGCTTTGTCGCAACTTAGATAACTTAAAATGGTAGGATAGGATAGGATAATTTATTTACAATACAGATGAATTATACAATGCAGTAATATATAATAAGGTAAAGCAGAATAGTGTCGGGGGTAGCCTAGTCCTACAGGGCTGTCTCCTGCTACCCCATAAAACAAGTATCAGTATAAATAATAGAAGTACTGGGGTGGTTGTGAGGCAATCCAGACAAGTTATAAGATCGAAAATGTATTATCTTTCCATAGGAATGTTTTGAACTGTTCAGATTGCTGCCAATCGCATTTCCATGTGTTACATCAACAAACGTTTGCTCCTATGCAAACATACCGTTTTCTGTTGCCTCGATGTCTCCAAGCGCATATTTAAGAATAATCGATGGCAGCTTGTTTTCATTGTCTTTTAAATTCAAGGAATCCAATGTTGACGGTCCTTTATATGTTCACAACGCAACGGGGCTGCGGTGTTCTTACTGCTGCTGATTTCATGTGAGTGGTAGTGGCCAGAACTACCAGAGTTGAAGAACAATATCGAACTACGATCAACATATCCTCGCACAAATAGGCACATAATCGACATATAAAGTGAAATAGGTACGTATTGTGATTATTTGATTCTGAAATAAGCAGATAATGGAGTCATGTCGTTACTTGCGCCAGTCCATGCTGGACGCAAGTAATGTTTTCGGTCCGGATCTTTGTCTGTCCTTCCGGGAATATGTTATGCCATACCGGAAGTACAAAATGTAAAGACTGCACATGCGCTAATATGAAATGGTTGCATCGATTGTAATTTAAATCCACATATATATATAATTTGCATTGTTATCTGGTTTTATTTTGGTAATAAGTCATCACGTGATATACATGTAGATAATACATCGTTCACATGGAGAGACTTCGTTCAGCGAGCGCAGTGTGTCACTTTAACATTCAAGACTGAAGCTATCCCCATCAAGGTCCTCACGTAATATACATGTAGATAATACACCATGCATCGGAGTGGCCTAAATCTGATAGTTGGTTAACAGGTAAAAAACACTACCAATATGTCTCACCTGTAATTATATCGGATATAGTTATCGTTCCTAATATGCAGCCAACTGGGGCCCATATCATCATAACAGGGATATTATGTCCGTACACACAACTATTTCAGCGATGGATGAACAGAGATTTGATATCTAGATTTTTGTTATCGATCTCCCAAACGAGGGGCCAGCACCCGTGGTTCAAACTGTTGTTGGCAAGACACCAAACAACATGCCAAATGTGTGATGGGCGCAAGTATAGGCAGCTCCAGTGAGTGCATTCTAGTTATATTATGTTATGGGGCGGGCCACAGCGAAAACACATGTTAAAGAGCGTACACATGAAAAGTCGTGAGTTGGCTTATTTGTCATTATATTATGCGCACACAATATGCTTATAATCGCATGATTATGAGTCGATGTGACTAAAACGCTATCATTTTCAGCACGTTATCGACTCAAAATTAGGCGATTCTCAACAGAGTAACAACCTAAAACAAGTTCTATTGTAAGTAGATAATGTGCGGATTTCGGGAGAACAGACTGATACGACATGACAAGCTCAGTATATTTAGATTATAATTGATCTCATTTGTTAGTACTTTTCTCATAATAACACAGCTATAGTATGGACAAAGTCGGCGTTTCGAGCAAAAGATGACTTAATTCGCACGATGCTAGTCGGTTGGTGTTAATAGCTCTGCTGTTGCTGCAACAATGTTTGACAAATTGTGTACCAAGAAGGTGACATTTGTTAACCCACTATCTAAGTCAGCCTGTTCTCGCGACAATGGCTGCGGACACACGTACCACAGTAGCGATGGCATAATAGGTGTGGCAATTAATTATGGTAGAGTTTGGTGACAATTGGTCAACACAATTTATATGCCACAGGGAGTCGTGTCGCGCGCCGCATATTCGCACAGTGATTCGACTGACCAATTAACCCATTGAGTTTCACCAAGGTTGATCTCTACTCATTACGTTTAGCCACATTGTATTCTCTACGATACATAAAATTGCACGACCGATCGTCCAGAATTGTCTTGTGTGTTAGCATTATAAATATAACATTGCGTGTTGGGTAACGATCAACAGCGACAAGACATTCGGTTTGATAAATCATTGAGATGTCGATCTCGACGCTGATAGAGCTTGGAAAAGACTCATTGTGTGAATGTGCGGCGGGCGACATGTCTCGCTATGGCACAGGAATATGACGACCAATTGTCAGCAAAATTGCACCATAATTAATTGTCACACCTACTATGCCATCGCTACTGTGATACGTGTGTCCGCAGCCAATACGTTCATATCGGGCTTATTTTAATGAGCGATATTAGCTCATGTTGGCATTATTATATTGGCAATAATTAATGAGAAATATGCGATTCGAGATGAAAGATAACATGAAACGGGTTTCTACCATTTCTTATTGTGTTAATTAGATATTTCTGATGATGAGATATTTATAGTGTGAAGCAAATGAATGCTGAAATTGCATTAATGGTGATTGATAAACCAGATATTTGTTTTAATTATGATGCGGAATTCATGTTGGCTGACAGCTTTACATATATATTTATAAATGCACAATTAATGGTTATTAGCGCACAATACATTAATACATACATTTGTAATTGTTTCTCAGTACATAAATTTTTACATATTCAGTTTCAATGTTTTATTATGCCTTAGCCATAAATCAATATGTAACATAAGCGCATTAATAAGTTAACAAACAAATAGTATTAGTTACATGATGATGATGATGAAGATTATGATAATGGTGATGAAGATGATATATTTGTGGTTATGGTGGTATATACACTTATTTACATTGTTGGACCCCCGGTATGTCATCTATCTTCTAATTCACACATGTGTTTACTCGTGTACAGCTGGGTCGCAAATTATTTCAGCCGCTAAATCGGATAACATTTTATTACTTTTAAATTAGCATCTATACATGCATAATATATTTTACCATTGAACGAAGTCAATCTATCTGCCAGCTCATCAATCAGAATCACGATGACAGCGGTTGGTTGCCTTTGATTGACTTGATTGGGCAGAGCACTTGGCTACTACAATAGAATGTCTTGTTCTCTCACACGCAAGTTAAGTTTTCGTCTTTAGACATGTCTCTACCTGTAAATCCACATGTGCGTGTTATCACGACAGGCAAGTAAATTTGTATTATGTCAAGCCATATGGCATGTATGTCTACGAGTAATATAATGTCAGGTATATTGCTTGTTGTATATGTATAATTGTACATTTGTATATTTGCGAACCCTGAGTGTATCTATCTCCAATATTCCCTTAAAGGTAGCTTCAGGCACACACACACGCGCGTTTTAAGACGATATGGTATTGGCAGTGAACTTAAGTGAATACAAACTGTTCGAACTGCATAGTACGCACATTAAGCCCGAATTGGATGCCAATGCCATGTGGATACGCCCTGGATGCTCGCCTTCATTTGGTAATCGGAATTTGCCAAACAAATTCGGGACTTCTACCTTAAAAGAGTGGAGAGAAGCGCGGTAATTATCGTTCAGATCTGCACGAGCCCGGGTACATAATACGAGCTGACAAGAGTGTTGCTGAAAACATTTTCAGTAAAACTATTGCGGTTTTAAAAACCACGACCGACGAGCAACTCAAAGAATTGGAATCGGTTGGTGATCCGGATTACTCAGCACTGAATCGTAAAGAGAGGCCAAACGCGGGGGGGGGGGGAAGGAGAATCAGTTATGCAATATGCTACCTTGAAACAACGCATAAGTGATACCTACATGTAGAACAATTTTGGTATCACGTGGCTACTTATTTCGGGTTAGTATCTGTAGTGATCAGTAGTTGTATCAAATGTTCAAATAACTACAAATAAAAATAAATATGGCTGTCAGTTAATACGATAGCGGTATAAATATATGTTGGGGACTTGGGGTGATTAAATAGTGAGAAAACAATGGTGTGGTGTATTTTTTTATTCGTTTTTCCACAATCAAAGCCCTGATAATTCTAGGAATTGATAATTTCAACCAAAATATCATCAGATGTGTCTTGGTGTAAACATATTTATTTCTCTAAATCATACACATTAATTAACAGAGTTGTATAATATATATAAAGACAGTTATTTTAGAGAATGGGATTTGGCAGAAAGTGTGACGCTTATATTAGCCATTTCCCCATCTTTGGCATACACAAGTGGTGGTGTCTTTATTGCTTTTTCATAATATTCTTTTCCCAGTTAGATTTTGTTTTTATTTAAATTTTTCTATCTTATTATCATTGTCAGCCGTCTGGGGCATAGACTGTCCAATAGTAACCTATAATAATGAGTCACTGTTGGGCAGTCCGCGCATCAGATGAACTGAATTGTTACTACCTGTTTGTTTGTGACCTGACCCTTGTCCACACGCGATCAGTTTCCAATAATCGTAGCGTAATTAAAGTTTCAAGATCGATACAAGAGTGATGCATCGTATATGTATACTCATTACAAGCAACTCCAGATGGTTCATGCCCGAGAACCGAATAGGAGATATGAGATATTTTCTAGTTTTCTGAATTGTACTATATATTTGGTCACCTCGATGTGATAATGTGCTTGTGTACATTCGCCTTGTTTCATGTATAGGCAGGAAATGTTATTTATTTATTTTTATTTATTTATACTTATTTAAACTTATTTATACAGAGTGCGACTTAGGTAAAGTTCAATTTGAGAATCGTTTAGACAACAATATAAATGTGTTAACCCTCAGAAATACATCTATATTCTCTTCCAGTGAAAGTTCGCTGTTTCCATGTAACAGGGTTGCTATGCCTGGTCGGGTTATTAACCCTGCGAAGCACCTATTTCGTTCAACAGAGAAACTGCGACAATAAAAAAGAAACTGTTCTGCTGTTTCTTCGGCACCACATATACATAAAGGGCTGTCTCTCAAATGATTGCTGTGAATATCATGATTTCAATTACTGCATTCCAGTCTTAGTCGACAATGGTATATATGGCTTGCTCTCGTATATGCGAATTCCAGATATCGGGGACGTTCTTTAAGACTACTATTCAAAAAACTTTGAAGTCTGAGAGTGTTTCACAGTTCCTCGCTTCTGGTTTTAACTTGTTCCAAAGATTGATTGATCGTGGAAGGAAGGATTTCTGATAAGTAACTGAGTTGCAGAAGGGTACTCTAAGGTCATCTGATCTTGTGTCATCCACTTGTATGCGACACTTTATTCGGAACAGCATTGTATAAGTAAGGGGGAGTGAGTTTTTTTCGTCATTTAAAAATATAGTACAAGTTTAGAATTTTCTCTCCGTTTTGATAATTTGTCCCACCCAACTTCTTGGAGAACTATGTCTCCATTACAACTAGATTTGTCTTATTGGCAATAAAATTCCCTTTCATTTGACATATAACTCGGTGAAATTGAACGAAGCGAAGTCTAGATATCGTATCGGAAACTAACGAAATCTACCGAATAAATCGGGTAAATCTCCCTGTCCGCTCAGAGGCCTTTGACCTAGTTATAAAATCAATATTTTTGAGCAATAATTTGTTACGAACGTGTACTTAAACACGATGACATAAATGCTCATATATGTTCCGCAAGTCATTCCGAAGCCACCCATTTTTTGTTTATTTCACCAGATGTTTGTATGTCCAATTTTCAACTTTATTCGAATTCCAAAAGCAAGCCGTGTCTGCGACTGGCAGTACATTTTGACCACCTTGCTGATTGATTGAATATAATCGACAGTAAAGTTCACAATATTGGCTTGAACAAATAAATATGCATAGATATCTGAGAGTATTGAAGAAGCACTTGAATTATTAATTTTCGCTGTACCAAGAAATTTGTCTGACGTTAAAACAGAAGTGAACTTGAAAGTATAGTTAAATAATTGGAATTTGCTATAAAATTCAGCGAAAACAGAGTGACCTTGACCCCTGCATTCTAGTTTTACTTTCGCTCTCAACATTTACATCTTGTTTCTGGAATTCGTTTGATGAATACAGTTGAAAAATTGGGCACAAACACATGGGACGAAATAAAAAAGGTATGGATGGCTCCGGAATTACTTGCGGAACACATATGTGCATTTATAGGTTATGTCGTCGCGTTTAATTACACGTTCGCGGCGACAAATTATGCTCAAACTTAATGATTTTATAACTAGGTCAAGGCCTGTGAGCGGACAGGGAGATTGACGACCCGATTTCGTCGGTAGATTTCGTTAATTTGCGATCCGATATCTCGACTTCGCTTAGTTCATTTTCGCCGAGTTATATGTCAAATGAAAGGGATTTTTATTGCCAATAAGTCACATCTGAGGATAGTTTGGTTGCAATTATCGATTTCTATTAGGGCTTTGACGGTTTGTGCGGTTTTAGACAAAATCGATCATTTAAACATTGTCACTGGTATAGTCTATATTGGTATTTTAGTAATTTTGCCCAGGGGCTTGTGCCAACATACTTACTACTATAGGCCCATGCACTATGACGTGTCTACCGACGACATGTTTTACTGTAGATCCTACCCAACACCGATGTTGTCGGCCATTGTATAAAGTCACTCACATGTCCTTCACGTTTTCTGGTCAGATGTCTTATAACCTTCCGGTTGCAAATCTTGTTAATTCTCCTCGGTGGCAAGTCGGCAGCCGTAGATGTCGATAGCACGCTAGTTGTTGCGATGATGGGACTTATCTTTTATTGGGTACATATTGATTTGATGCAGTCTGGTCCGCTCGATAAATGTCCTTTGAAGAAGCGACCCTGGCGTCTGGCAAAGCCTTCGATAAATACATGGAATGTAAATGATTTTATTATTTATGGATTGTGCCATTGGCGGCAGTTATGGATGTAATCTCGATGTCATTAGTTTGGATAATGTGTATGTAAATTCAATATTTTAGGTTAATTAATAATTCACATGTCTGTTATTGACAGAAAAACGTGACACAAACGAAGCGAATACTCATACTAGGTGCATAATTATTATATATAGGCGAAGAAGGGTGTGTGTCAATAGAACAAACAGGTGTATTATTTAATGATTTCTGTTAATAATCACAATGTATGTTCCATGTCAATATGTGATCGATCACGTGTGTGCTTATACTAAACCATTGTTGTTTAAGAGGTATTATCGATAACAGTCCAAAATGATACATTTTAATAAAACAAAATTGACGGTAAACATTGGAAAAGTTTAAAGCATTGATAAATATTCTGAAAAATTATATTAAGTCAAAATATAATGTAATTTACTATACGAATAGCGACGTTTGTTGACAAATCACTCTAACAGTTTTGTTTACATAACATTGATTTCAGTGCTCGAGTTTTACTTATTAGAGAACTATCAAAAATGAATGTAATATCACTATTGTATATTTACCCACTGCGAGTGTCTTGGTGTGTTCCGACGGGAGAGGGTGTTTTTGTTGTTACGCCTTTTACGTTCCGGGTGGTTACTGTGTAGCAATAAGCTATTAGGATTGTTGCGTGATCGTATTTTTTTTCAAAAACTAGTGGCTTCTCTTCATGCGATCTCATTTAATCCACCCTCTGTTCCCTCTAGCGTTAGTGTTTTGTCTTGGAGCCTGCCCCTTAACATTTCTGCCTGGATTTTATGTCCCTCCACTCCTCTTAAATTCACAGAAACGGATCGTTGAGCCCGAATTGGAAGACTGCGAAAAGTCAGGTCTCACGCAAGCTTTCGTCGGAACTAACTGCTTTGGTTTAGGAATGTCAATTATAATACATGCAGATATGAGGCTTTGGTGGCCGTGTGTAGATGGACTTGTCACAAGATTTAATTGAACATTATTGATTTTGTTAAATTTAAGAAATTGTAGAAGCCAAGTTTGTTATATGAAACTTCTGTGGGTAGTGAATGCCGCTATTTAACCCTTACCCAACAAACCGGCCAAAACCGGCCAAATAAAGCTTCAACAGCCTAAAATATCTTCGGTCTGTCTCAATAGAACCATACAAATATGGATATCATTGGAACCGGCTCCTTGACCACATTGTGATAGTTACAGTTATGCCCTGTGCCAATGCATTCTCTTATATATGCGAGTCGACCATAGGTCGCCTCGCATATATAAGAGAATGCATTGGCCTAACAAAAAACTTTTTAAAACACTTTTTACCATTTTTTCTTACAATCTTTAACAATTTTATAATTTTTAATGTGTTAAGCCAATGCATTCTCTTATATATGCGAGGCGACCTATGGTCGACTCGCATATATAAGAGAATGCATTGGCACAGGGCCCTTCTGTTGGGTAAAGGGTTAATAACTAATCGACGGTTGACGTTGTGAGCTAACATCAACACCATGACAAAAGATACATGGATAGTTTGTTGACTTCCGGTACCCAGTATCAGAACATAACTATTTCATTAAGTTAAGGTCCGACCGTTCTGGTGTGTCGGTGCGTATAATAGTCACTCACTAGTAATGTCGATGTCTTATTAACGAGCCAATTATGATCAAAGCAAATACTTATGGCTCTAGATTACAAGAGCGATTCGTGTTATGTGAATTACTCATGTTATAGCAATGGCATTACGTTTGTATGTTTCTTTTTACTTCAGAAGTGAAGAACCCGGATGTCAATGAAGTTAGCAATATTGTCCTGGAAAAGGGATGCGGGGCCTCGGTGGCTCAATCGGTTATGGGTACAACTCCAAGCCGTTTCGCCTTCCAGCGCTGGCGATAAGGGTTCAAATTCACATGTTTCCATCGTGGACTTTGTAACTCGAAATCTTTATCTGGGAAAGTTGCCAGTTACTTGCCGATGGCCGGTGGTTTGCCGCACATGGTCGACGAGTTTATCAGCCATTGAAATCACTGTTAGATTAGCCGTAAGTGTGCGGATTTCCTCCACCATTAAAACTGGCAATGTCGTGATATGGCCTTAGTGGCTAAAGCGACATAAAAACCGAATCAATCAATCAATCAATGGAAAAGGGATGCATAGCGGTCGATATATAAAATTGCAGACATTCTCTGATCATGTGAAACAATAGCATACGCCACTTAATTAATTACATTACAAGATCTGTGTCTCTTATTCCATTATATGGAGCGGGTCACAGTGAACATATTATAAAGAGCGTACATCTTGTAAGTCGATTTAGGTCATAAGAGCATAAATAATTCACAATAATGCCGACATTGGCTTGTCTGTGTTTTTGAAATAAGTTCAATGTGAGCTTATTGTCAAGAGAACGTGCTGATTATAGCAGTTGCAACACATGCAACATATATTACTCTTCTTCCAGAACATATATCGCCGGCAATTGATACATCTACTGCCGTTTGCTCCGAAACAATATACACAAGTTTGTCATGTTGTTCCAAAACAAAAATCTCCAAAATCTGTCAAAACGTGTTGACTCTCAAAAACATGTTGATATTTTGAGTTTGCAAAGTTTGACACGAGGCTTCAAGAATTCAAATATGTTTATTCTCACTAAACCATATACAAATACAGTATTTGAGAAAAAATAATAAAGTGAAATACATGTAATGAAATATATATACATAATACCCGACGTGTTATATGTATCTCGAGGTGTATGGTGATTTTTCGTCATTTGGCTGCATAACGTTATCCTTATTATACAGTGAGAGAGACTGTAAAAGTGACACATCAAGCCATTCTGATCCTAATATGGGATAAACTTTTGATATATATATATATATATATATATATATATATATATATATATATATATCATATATGTTTGACGTGCACAGGTCTGAGACAATCTCATCACATTTCTTCTTTAGTATAATTAATGCATGGATCAGTTTTGATACAGAACTCTGTTATATATATATAGGAGTGTACACGTATGATTCAGGGGAGAAGCTCATATCGAACATGTTGACAACACCTGGATGTTTGAATTGACACATTAGTCGAGATTCCACAAAACTTATTGTTAATGCCTAGTTCTATAATTTAGATCTTCCAAAAATTACAATATATATTGTTGTGTAGTTTATATATATATATAATTCATAAGTATGTGATTATATGTCGATCGGGTACTTTGTGATACACATAAGGCGAACGGGTCTATTGTGTCACTTTAACTGGTCTTTAATCCTTTCACAACTGAATGATCTCGCCGAGCGAGCATCCAGTCATCAAAGGTTTACGTGATTTGATAACGGATAACTATATTATACAGCCTATCGGGATGACACCACTCACCGAGACACACAATCACATCAGGCTGGGCGGGGGCACATGCAGCCAATATATCGCTCTCATCGCATCGATGATTCAGACAGATATAAACGCACGATTTAGTCGAATTTTCACGGGGTTATTTCGGTTGGTGTGTGATCTCTCGGGGCCGGTTCATTCTGTTTTCGGTAATCGTCGATTGCAGTCTGTGCTGACAGCCGATGGACATGCTTGGTTATTGGTGAGTGAGTGAACTTTAAAAGTATAAATCTTTAAACCAATAACGTATACAACTTTATTTTGGTTACTCTTATCACCATAGACTGTTGTATATATACTGTCTCTGGATATTGTATATATAATCATGTCGTTATGCTTACTGTATTATAAGCTTGGTTCCCGGAGAGATCACAATATTAAATGCACATGTATTAGGGACATTACCTCCCCCGAGATGTCGCTCGTAAGCTGACTTCCGGTATTAAAAAAGGCGTCCCGACCATGGAACCGGAGCGGGGTGTTGCAATCTATGGAATCACATGACACTCGATCTTTATAGATCTTTTTGGATTTCGCGATAAAACGAAATCCGAATAAATAAGCTATCATTTAGTGCTCAAATAAATAACCGGGATCAATTAGAACATGATAAAATAATTTTTCGAAAATTAGGCGGACACAGTAATTGGGGTTAAATGCAGTTCACGTGGATAAAAAGTAATGTTTGAGACAGAAAACAAAATGATTTACCTGCTGCATTCTCATCGGCCACGCGTTAGAATACCTGGTAAAAGTTAATGGCGAACCAAATTGTATAGTAGCCATAAATAGACAAACGGATATGGCAATGGTTCGTTTCACTGAATAGTTCTCACTTCCGCTTTAGATCCAGATCTGAATCATTGAAGCACGTTTTCGCGAACGGAACACTTTTTACGAAGCAAAAGCTATACTAAGAATATATTTCACTTGTTTATTTTGTGGTAGGTGAAGCTAAACATTGAATACGTATAAGAGGAACAGTCAGATATGAAGGTGAGGGTGGTGTTAGTGGATGGAGGCTGCCCGTTGGGTGAACGATCACCTGTGTCAACCTCCCGATTGTCAATTTGACGAACTGATCAAGGCCCATGTCAGACACATAAAATATGTCAATGCAAAAGGCGACATTAAAAGCTAATCAACATATTTCAATGTGAAGCCTTGTTGAATTAAATTTTATTTAATTGCTGATTACATTTCATACATTTTTTACATTGTTGTCATTTCTTGAGAAACTACAATAATGAACTTAATTCTGTTTATTCACTGGTTGTTGCGTTCAAAAAAAGTTTTTCTAACTGTTTCGATATTCATGCGTTTTATGTGTTTGCACAATGGTCAGTTTCTTAATGGTTCTGATCCCACTCTCGTTCTGATTTGGGTGTTTTTCTTAGTATATATTTTGTTTCGTTCTAGTCTAATCCATTTATCTCTACACACAGTAGCGTTGCTTAGACTTGGTTCAATTTCTCTATGTCGTGAAACGGCCTAGCGGCTAAACGAAGTTAAACCCCAATTAAACATATTCTCCTTGCAAATGGGAAGTCATAGTGCGAAAAAGAAGTAAAACATTAAACAAAAATATTGAGTCGCCAACACACACAGCGCCAACCATCGGCGCTCCGCCACTCTCCCCGAAAATCGATACTCGCCATCTATCCGTTGGACATGCATGGAAATAAATATGATGACATTTATGCAAACGGTGTATGAGTATCAGCACCTATAATCTATAATCTTGATTCGACTCATAACTATTTGAAATAAAGTTGACTAATAATCACAATTGTTTCTGTGTATTTACAATGTAGGAACCAACGTTTGTTAAACCTATCCTCGAAGCAAGGCGTTACAACCCAGGCCATATCAAGGGATAGCCTTCTAGGTAGAAGACGAGCCAGAAAGAAACTGCGTATATCGCTGACAACGGACAACGTACCTCATTCGTTGCAATACACTCTGTTGACGGAAGTATAAGTACACGGTTGTAAAATGGTTATTTAGCGTCCACGGAGTAAAATTTAAACACCCATAATTACTACGTTTACATGTAAAGTATATCGCAATCACAGTGAATCCCTTTTCTATACGGTTTAGTATTTTCAAGTACATATGCACAGATAGAACAGGTGACATTTATGAGAGATATATCCCTAACAATGGGCGCCTAAACCACATGTTTATAATCAGTTCGTATGTTATATTACCCGTCGAGTATCAGATTCGTTAAATATCAATATAAACTTTTAAGTACTCGTAGAAGGCTTATTTACTGAGCCAGGGCCTCAATAGCCTTTGCTGTACAATATTCACACCGCAGTAGATCAAACGGCCTAGTCTGAGCACACCATTCTAATTGATCTGGGTGCCGAATCTTTATGTTTGTTGATGGCGTTGCCATAATTCAAGTCACACATTTGTTTATATATTTGTATTCTCCGAATCTCAGCGCTTCGTTGGAGTAATTGGTTGAGGGAGCGGCTAGGCCATCGCACGACCTAGAACAGAAACAGATAACAAAAAGATCGTTGCGAAGAAACTGTGTAGATAAATAATACAGTGGATTAGATTAAACAATGCAATGATGACATATGCACAAAAAAGCACCCAAGAGGAATATTCCCACTTGGGGTGAGAAAAATAATTTCAAAAACTGACTAGTGTGCAAGCATTCTATAAAACGTATACAAGTAGTACCAGAATAGATAATAACTAGCAAATAAATAAGACGAAATTACCATGGATACACATCCAAATATGCAAAGTAGTTTTTAAAATCAGATTTTGTAGTGATAAGGTATTCATAATATTTGATGATTAGCGCATGGACCTTTATCAGCGCGTCAAGCTGATAGTTGGTGGGTGAGACAGAATGTCATCATTCACCCAACCGACAGCTTCTATCCAAAAATGCTGCTTTTCTGGCTTTGAGAGTTAGCCGTTTCTCATCTATCATTTGGTAAAATTTTGAAAGCTCAAAGATGTACTTCTCTTTCTGAGAGTCGAAACGTTTGAGCGACTTTGGCGATCTTTGTTTCGAAGCAACAGGCAATTTTTCTTTTGGAACAATAGGATCAACTTGCGTAGATTGTTTCGGATGAAAAGTCTCAACGACAGAATCCGTGTCCATAACCTGCGCTACAGGTTGTGGAACAGGAATAATATCAGTCTCCTCAACTTGTCTTGCTACATGTAGTGATATACTGACGAGTTTGGTTTGACTCTGTGTCTGAGTGCTGGCATCAACACACTTTTTGGTAGGCATGATTGCTGAGTATGTGAGCTGTGGAATGGATGGTCGAGGACCATCTATTTTCTTAGCAGCTATATCCGATAGATGCTATTTAGATTTACATCGTTGGGTCCTGAATTCATAGTCCCAAGTGGGAGATGAACGATCCATTGCATCATGTGCACATTGTCAGTTTGAACATTTCTTAAGTTTCGTACAATCCTTGTGATCATGACAAGAAATAGAACATCGTGCACATATGGTTTCTTTACTTTTACAATGTTCCTGGCCATACCCTGACATTTAAAACATCGCAATGGGTTTGAAACATAAGTGCTTAAATCGATCCTCATATACCCAACCTACATTGTCGGTGGCTGTTTGCACCGATTGAACATCAGAAGATAACTATTCAAAGGCACTTTTTGTCTATCAACTGTTTTTGTAAATCTACAGATTTCTGTAACTCCCTGTGGTACTAACTTAGTCAATATCTCTGACTCAGAAGAATCAGCTATATCGCGATATCTCAACACAGCTCTGCTATTGTTCAGTGTCTTGTGGGGAGTAATCAACACTGGTGGTTGCGCAATAGATGTTAATTGCACAAGAGTATCAGCTTGAATATTTCTTGACCATTCGATCAGAAGAGAGCCACTTAGTTGCCCAGTCCTGATCGGTTTGGCAGATTTTTTAATTGTCAGGCTATGCTTTGTAGCATTTTATCAATTACAAACAGAAGAGGTATCTTGACAGTCGGATCAAAAGCAAGCACCAAGTACTGAGATAGACCTCAGCAAATTGCAACATTTAACAGTGTTGAAGACGAAATGCAAACTGGACATAACACGAGAGAATCATACATGGAATACAGAAGACACAACTAGACACACATGAGCCTAATATAACATATGGCAGAAATGTAATCTGAAACACTGGAGATGCGTGACAAGCCGATTGAGCCGGGTCAACTCATCCACCCGTCTTGAAGAGATGTAGGATCAAAGCGGACCATGAGCTAAGCCGCATCCGCATGTCGATGCCTCACGCGATACGGCCGCCCTACTACCTCCAGGACACATACACCACACTTCACGGGATGCACCCCGCGGCAAATAGGGTGCCACATTAGGGGATTGTTATCCCTAGCAGTGGGCGGTAGGCCTATTCTACGGTCAATGATATGCACTTTTACCTGGAAGTGTATAAAAATGACACACAAATTAATTTACTCGATCGTGATTCTTTCCGCCATCAACAGAAATTGCATATACCACCCATGCCAGTGTTGGTGGATGCAGTTCATGTCGTTTGATTGCGAGGAGTGATAGTTGAATTCGTGATTCGAGATCCACTATCGCGAATGGAATCTAATCGATGCGTATTCGGGAGCAGAGGGATAACTCCACGCATATCGGCGTCGACAGCCGGTGATCCATGCTACAAACAGCTCACTGTTTTAGATAACCGACAGTACTAACGTGTGTTATTTGTGCTGAAACCGGACGTGTTTTCACCAGTAGTTCATAGTCGGCATGGAGTGGGTCGTAAGGCTGATGATGCATATGATGGTATTTTTTCAAGGTCCTAAACATGCATTTTTTGTACAGCGGCTTAACTATATTATGTATATGTGTATTTACATTGTCAACATAATGTACCATTCAGCTGCCAGGGAAGTTTTTCTATGATTCTAGTTTCCCTACACAACTTAGGGAGAATAACTATATGGGACCCTAAAGCGACAAGACGGTAAACATAATACACATGTTTGTGCGGTGGGTTGTCTATGTTGACTATTAGAGCACGTATGCCTGGTCCGAAATATGAGAGAGCCTACATTGTCTGTCTAATTACGATATGGTGGAAATGAAGATATTTTATTTACATGCATTTTCCCCATAGGCCTACTACCAGATTACGAATACATCTTCTTTGAGACCCAAACGAGCCATCTCCGTAGATGGCTTCATGAATCCAGACTACCAGTTACAACATACACAATTCGATGTAACACATTTTGTTTGTTTTATTCTGCTTGTAAAATGGTGAACACAACATTTGACATAAAATATGCATATTTATGCCAAAGAATGTTGAATATTAACACACGTCATTATTGCTGTCGCACTAAAACATTGAAAAAAAAATGAAATAAATGGAAAGAAAATACATTATCAAACAAGGTAGTATACATTATAATCTAAGGAAAACCGGTTTCATAAAAAAAATTCTGCAGCCATGAATAAATCTTGAGGAATAACTCACGAGGAACCTATACACGATGATGAAGAGTATTTATCGTCGCCGTGAATTGCATACATATGAATGCACACGTAGACAGAACACAATAAACTGTGGTGAGAGTGTTTATCGCGAGGCTTCTTGTTGGCAACAATCTCTCTGGATGTAGCATAAAGGAGAAAGGGACCGGAAGTATATTCTAATTGTGTTTTGTACTATGAATGCATCGTCCTGATTAGTCCAATTTTGTCACGGCTATATAAGACTGGACAATGTGAAATAATTTTTGTTTCTCCTGTAAGTTTAATAAGGAATTCATTATAACACTTGGTCCCATTTGGTTATACAGTGATCTACTTACCTCAGCGGTCATATAATGGGTAGTTAATGAAGAAGTGCACGCCACTTTCATATGCTTACACGCATGTCCAATACGGGCTATCGGAAAATAGTTATTTACCTGTCTAAACGAATCTCGATGCAGGAGTTCCGTATACTACGGTGAAGAATATTGTTTTGCCGGGTCCCTGATTCACAATATTAGGGTGGCATCATGTCTGGGTCGACAATATTCAGGTTCATGGCAGTGGCGGAGGGTTCTCCTTGCAATGGCGTACTTTAGTATATTGCTCCTCCACGAACGAAGATTTGATGTATTATGTTCTGTTAAAAATGATTTGAGTAGCACATGTCGGAGTATCATCGCGACCGCATGAATAATGAAAACCAGTTAACTCTTTCGATGCCAAGCTCGCATAAATGCGAGTTACCCAGTCGCTACCAAATACGCATTTATGCGAGTTCGGGTGTGCACCTGGTTTAAATGTGTAAAGTACACCGACAGAAAATGAACAATTGTTGGATATGACGGGTCGCCGTTCCTTAACGGTTCAAAACTTTTAGAAAAAATACCGGAAACAGATTATCTAAAAAAAAACATTATTCTCAGGGCACGTGGTCCTCTGGGGTGTAGTCTCAAAGTGGTGTGAAACACTCCGGTAGGGCGATAAAATAGAAACGGGGAATAATCTTGCTCACAGTAGTTATTTTTACGAATATTAATCCTTTGACAACACACCGTCATTCTTAACAAAATGCAATGACTATCGATGGCGAACTTATTTCTGTTAGTCTATGGCCGATATTTGCGTCCCGAATCGAGACGTAAATATCTACAGTTGAGCATAATCAGACAGGCCTGGAAATATCAAGTCGGGCGGCCCGTCTAGAATTTTCCAAAGCGGGTTTTGTATAGCCCTCCTCGTCCCGAGAGATAAACTATGCTTGATTCGCAAATATGACATCGTGTCAAGTTGAAACGCTCCATCGAGAGTGATCATCAGCGATTAGATTTCTCCCCACATTGCGTTATTCTGGGACATGTCATTTTCTGCGAGTCAGTACTAATTCCGTTTTATTAGTTTTATTACGGTTACGTCGGTACATGTATGTTCAGTATCAGTTATTTGCATCACGATTGCAGCCTCGCTAAAAGGAAATCGAGTTAAATTGAATACAATGAAAACACCGTAGACCGTGGGTTGGCTTAATTGTGTTGTTGTCCGCACACAATCTGCTTAGAATCGCCTCATTGTGAGTCGATAATGTTATTAAAATGTTCTCATTTTCAGCACATTATCGACTCAAAATGAGGCAATTCTAAGCAGAGTATCTACATAAAATAGGTTCTATTACAAGCAGATAATGTGCTGGTTTTCGGGAGAACGTAGGAACATATTGGACTTATTTGAGCTTATACCCGCGTTGAATAACAATGCAAATAAAAACAATAGTTTTCTTCAGTGCCACAATTAATCTTAATTTACCATACAATAAACTCACTACATTTTTGGTTTTTGGTACTCTAGAACTGTTCAATCAGTTGATCAGCTGACTGATATCGTAAATATTAAAATAATATTTAAAATATGTCGATTTTAGTAAAAAAATAAAAATAACAAACAACATAATTACCTTTAAGTTCTGGTTGATTTGTTGACAATTTATAATGTATTCATTCGTGTGAATCGATGACCATATTGGTCCGAATCGGCATCTCCAGTTTAGACCTAGTTTAAACTACCAGTTTAAACTGGGTTTTAGTAGTAAAACCAAGTTTTTATCCACCGCTGGGACGACATAGATTTGGTCGATTGCGTTACCTGTGGGCCACACTTGTCCAATTGCAAGGATAGAAGGCGTGGTCTGTCTGTTTATTATCGCTACTTGTCAATGCATTGTCCGGTCACGCGACCTGTTGTCGCTATATAATCTCCTAATCAGGGGAATAACCCGTGCGCTTTGAGAAATCACGACGAATGCACGGTCTGTTGTATAGCGGTTAGATATTATCTAATATCATGGACGAACATGACGTTTGGAACTCAAAAATATCTCTTGAGGGCATGGGTGGGGCCCCGCCACAAATACCCCATAGAAAAACCACCATACGGACGGGTGAAAATGGGGTATGGACCATTTTTGAGAGCGGGAAGGATTTCGGCGAATTTGACAGCATGAATGGATGGCTCGCCCAAAATACCCGATAGAAACATCACCCCTCACCCCGGGATAACAGGGGTATGGACCATTTTCGAGAACGGTAAGGATTTAGGCTAATTAATTTGGCAGCAGGACTGGGTGGCACGATCAAAATACACCATAAAACTACCCCCTACCCACCCCTCACCGGGGGGGGGGGTGCCACCGAGGAGGTGGAAATTTGGTACGCCCAAATACCGAATAGAAACACCCCAACCCTCACCACCGGGGAAGGGTACCTCAAATAACCCATATAAACACCCCACCCCTCACATCCGGGCGGGGGTGGGGTGGGTTACCACCCGAGGGGTGAAGATGGGATATGAACAATGTTCGAGAACGGTAAGGATTTCGGCCAATTTGACGACAGGGGTGTGTGGCCCGCTCAAAATATCCCCTATAGACACCCTACCCTCATCCCTGGAGGGTACCACCCTGCTGGGGTGAAAATGGGGTATGGAGCATTTTATTCATTATTCGCAAAAACATGCCTCTGTTGGTCAATATTACGACATGTGTAGGTGGCCCGCCCCAAATACCCCATAGAAACACCCCCACCCCTCACCCGGGTGTCGGAATGGGGTATGGACCGTTATCGAGAACGATAAGGATTTCGGCCAATAAGACGTCATTGGTGGGCGGCCGCCCTCAAATATAGTCCATATAAACACCCCCACCCTCACCGCGGGTGGTTCTACCCGAACGGGTGAAAATGGGGTCCGGGGTGGGGGTTGGGTGTTTCTATGGGGGCATTTGGGATGTGCCACCCACCGTTCTCGAAAATGGTCCATACCCCATTTCACCCCCTCGGGGCGGTACCCCCGGGTGAGGGTGTTTCTAGGGGTAGTTGGAGCGGGCTACCCACACTGCTTTCGTGAAATTGACCGAAAACCTTACCGTTCTCGAAAATGGTCCATACCCCATTTTCACCTCCTGGGGTGGTTTCGCCAGCGTTCAGGGGTGGGCTGTTTCTATGTGACATTTGTGCGGGCCATCCATCCATGCCGTCAATTGGCAGAAATCCTTACCAGTCTCGAAAATGGTCCATATCCCACGTTCACCCCCTCGGTGGTACCCCCCCCCCGGATGAAAGGGGTGTGGTGTTTCTATGGGTTATTTGGGGCGAGCCACCCACCCATACCATCAAATTGGCCGAAATCCTTACAGTTCTCCAAAATAGTCCATACTCCACCCCCTCAGTGTGGCCGTTACCCTCCCCCGGGCGAAGGCTGGGGTGTCTCTGATGGGTATTTGGGCGGGCCACCAACCCATGCGTCGAATTGACCGAAAGAGACCTTTTTGTGAATAAGGAATCAGTTTCAAAAGTCATGTTCGTGTCTAACGTGTCAATCTGATCAGTCCGACCCGCCATGCTCTTAGCCGCCAAACCGACATCCGAACGAGCGAATTGCAAACAGACATATATAGCAAGAAATCATCCATCACACTGGCACATATTTTGTTAGAATTTATCTCATAAGTACCGACATCGCCTCCCCGAATTCCACTAAGACTCTCCTGCATGTACATTGAGTGACAAACTCCAGCGCATAAACGCCTCCCCCAATTCAAAATAAACACTCCCATATACGCGAAGAAACAACATCAATACTGGGCGGAAAAAATCGGCCGAATAATTAAACCCAAAAAACTAGGTTTTAGTAAAACCTGGGGTAGGGTGGTTTAACTTTGATGTTTTTTCAAAGTATATTTAAAGGTATATTTTCGAGACGAGACGTATGGTACGTATAAATCATATATACCTAAGCTTATACTGATGATTATATAGCCAATTCACCACTAACAAATAGTAATATCACCATATCTTTATCACGTCAATAAAACCTAGTTTCAATTGAGATCGAATTCCACAAACTTAAACTGAGTTTATCACAAAACTGGGTTTAACTACACTAAAACCCAGTTTCGCTCCCATAAAACCTAGTTTAACTACAGTAAAACCAAGTTTAAATCCTACTTAAACCTAGTTTAAACTGGAGTTAAACCTGGTCTAGAATAAACCTAGTCTAAACCTGAGATGCCGATTCGGACCTCTAAGTTTAAACACAATTTCCCATTCAGAGTCCCCCAATGCTAAATACTTGACCCCTACCTTTTCTTGTCTGAGACGATGCACTGTTGTGACATTTTAGAGTGTTAGAACGAAATATAAATGAAGACATAACTCGATCGCTGAGTGGGCACGTAAATTGTTCGTAAACTTTCAATCCGACTAAAACAAAAGCAGGAATATGTCCTTAACTATTAGGCTCTAAAACAAAAGAGTGTTGTTTGAATTGAGTCGTATAAACACATGGATATATCGCCACCAGAGTTATCCCCGCCACTCTTCAGTAAATATCGGTATCAGCTCGATAGACTAAACAAGGACTATAACATACATGTACCAATGTTAGATTATTATGATATACATGTACATGTACATGTACGGTGCCCTTGATTATCACATCAATAAACCCGCCATAATTATAACAGCGTTTACGCAGTCACTGCCGGTCAGTCTCAAAGGCCGGATTCGTTATCTCAGTTTTAAACATTGTCTACGTAAACCTCTAGGTTTAAACCACCGTTTGACAGCTAAATCCGTGGTTTAAACAGGAGACGACAGGTCTAAGTGACGCATTCGTCATCTCTGGTTTAAACCTGGTCAAGTCAGGCCAGTGGTTTGGCAGTAGTGTCTCTGTATCGTCCAGATAATTAATCGTACTTTCCTAATGCAGTCCGCCACGTTCTATCGATTGCGGAAATCAATAATTACGACAGCGAGCATAAGCTTGATATGACGAATCCGTCTTTTCTTCACCGCGGTTTAGAATTGTCCAACAATAAGTCAAAGGGTGGAGCTGTAAATAATCGAGAGAGAGGGCGCGTCTCAGTTAAGTGGCGACTGCCGACTGGTGTTATCATAGTTGATTGATTCGCACGCGAGTGTTCCTCAGATATGGATGTTTTCATTCGATGTGATTTTTACAACTACCTTGTACGCAAGTCTTTGAGCCGACAGCCAGTTTTGAGGGAATGGAGTGATCCATTTAAACGGCAAAATGGTGGTGACTGCTTGTCAATGGACAGACTAACGCCCCTAAGTTCGGAAAAAATGTGTCCGAAAACGACAAACGTATTATACCTGTAATAACTGATTGGCAAATTGCAACCTAATTTTGTTGTGAAATTTCCAACTAATGCTGGGTCAGTGTCAGGCATGAACTTTCCAACTGTTGAACAATTAGAACACAGCTTGTGGTGAATCACCCAACCCAATGTTGTCGCCACACCCATGTTAGTTATGATTTACGGGATTAAAATCCTCCTTAGCTAACATATTGACATTCGCTTATAACTACGCACAAGTCTCGTCTTTTTAGTGCAAAGTTATGAACAGCGCCTGAAACTCCTGTTGACTGTCAGGCTGTTTGTCAGATTTATTTCAACCCAGAATGCGATCAAATTAGTTGCTCCGTTGGCCGTTGCTTGTTTCCCAATGAATAAATCCCACGATCGTGCACGAATTCGCGATAATTGAGGACATGTCAACAAGCATTATATCAGCCTGCCTTTTGTTACTCTCGATACCAGGGTAGTTTGACTGCATTCTCATATCACCGACTAGAGTTGGCAATAAGCTGGCCACTCAACGACAAAACACTCACCCTTAGGATGGGTTTGGCCGGACCGCCAATGTAGGTTTAAACCAGGTTTAAACCAGAGATGACGAATCCGGCCATATAGTTCCGTCATACGTGAAGCATTGCGACATACTCTAAAATATAACAGAGTTAACCGTCAATAAAAGCAATACTCAAACGTTTAAATAATAGCCAGGTTCAGCCACACGTACGTGTATATTGTAACATCGGTTACCATTGCCACATGAGACGACCTGACTTAGGTCACGTCATCTACACGTACACGTTGAAGCCATGTATAAGTTGTTTGTCCACAGACTCCAACGTGTAACATACGAAACGTGTAGCGAAGAGCTTAATCCAATCTTCCGATAACCGAATGAGCTATCATCGTTGTGCAGGCAAAAAATCGTCCTCGCGTAATGATCTTAATATCATTGGACCCAATTACACGTATCGCTGTTGCCTTGTGGTCGCTTGTTCTCTGCCACGTGACTATTATTTACAACTTTCTCTAGACGTTAGCCGATATTTATAAAGTGTAGGTTTGGTACCTGTAAAATCACCTGACTGTTCCCGACGTGTGCATCTCCATAGCAATATCATAGTAACACACCTTACAAATTACACGTGCGTGGCTGAACCTGGCTTCTAATACCCGCTATTACATATCTAGTTCATAATTTCGGGACTCAAACCATCACATGCTTTTAGCTTAGGGCCCTGCGAATCGGGCACATTCATTTCGAATCGAATCAGCCAAATAATTCCATCGCGTCGAATTTCGAATCGAAACATTGCATCAGGTATAACAATAGTGAATATGATGAAAATACAGTAATGCCCTATGTAATCGACTCCTTAAACACATCAGAATTATGGGTAACTTTTCAGGATTTAGTCGGAAATATGGCTTGCTGCCATTCATCGGAAAGCTCTCGGGGAGATGAATGGCAACAAGCCATATTTCCGACTAAATCCTGAAAAGTTACCCATAATGCTGCTGTTTTTAAGGAGTCGATTACTTAGGGCATTACTGTAATGATTTCAGAGGCCGTACCAATATCAATTTGCTCACTTCTGAATGGAGTCTCAAATGATCGTCCGTATACAATGTAAATATATCTATAAATGAATCAAATGCATGTCTAACCAATTAAGTGCGCATTCTTTGTGGCCATCACCATTATACAATAATGAAACAGTATCAGAAGAATTATTGAAGCCAGAAAGCAATCGCGTCCATAAGTTTGACATATATGAAATGTTCCTAGATCAGTTGCATAAGTCTTACAATGTTTCGGTGGTCTATACTGTAGCTCAGTTGACGGCACTGTTGTTTATATGCGACGATATCATAATATATCTTTGCGAAAAAGCAACGTGGTCTGCTGAAGTAATGAGAATGCAACTGGTACCAATGATTCGATATATTTCGAATCAGTACAGCCGATTTCGAATCGAATCGAATCAGATGAAAGACTCCGAATCGAATCGTGTAGATTGGCAGGGCCCTATTTAGCTACATAAAATTAATTTAACCCACATGCCGTTCTAATCGGCTCAGCCATTCCGTATCCGATTGATTGTAAACAGGGTAAATATGTAAATATGTGCACAAGTACTGAATGTTGAATATATAGATTTATATTGTCAAACAAATATTCATGTAGCAGACAGTTAACAAAGTGTTTTTGTAACATATGTATATGTATATATATTCAATGAGAACAATCAACAATCTAATAATTTTAGACGACACATGGTGCAGTTGAGAAAGACACAGGTAAATATACATGTAATATGGGCGGCCCGCAATTTACAAACATATTTATCACAGGTCACTGATAAAATAGCACTAACGATACCCCAACATGGGAAATTTGATTTGAGCTGCATTGGCCTATGTTAATGCAATTTTCGATTAGATGGTACATCATCATACATGTTTAAGAATTATTAGAGGTTCCGCTTGTAGTTGTGGCTTGTATGGTAATTTGACAGGTATATGACCGTATGACAATGAACACGAGGCAACGCAGAAACTGATGTATGCAATTAGGGATTGTATATGAGCAGAATTCGAAATTTATGTTTATTGTTTTGGAGAAACACAGGTTGTTATCCTAATTAAGTTTGTCGCCTATGGTTTTTGTAATTTAATTTAATTACTGTTACTGATATATATGCATATTTGCACGCATATGAAATGACCAACGATGAACGTGATATCCGAATTTGTGTACATTGCGTATACGTTTGTTGCTCGTTTCACTGTTATATGTGACTTCGCAATAAATAAATAAATCCATCAACCAATCGTTGAAAATGGGATAACTCCATAGAGTGACGTTTAGTGAACTTGCGTCAATCGGTTGAGTTATAACTGGCTATATATTCGCATGGTCAATCATAGTCAATTATATTCTAACTATGAACTACCTCTCAATTGTAATGAACCATGTAAATGATTGGAAATTTTCCGAAAATGAGAGCTTAAATTAATGCCTACAAGCCGCAAATTACAAGCAGGATATCTCTTTATCATTCGTGCTACGTGTAAGGTAGTGTTGAATACAACGGTGGCCGATCATCCATAGCGGCGGCAGTCTGAAGACCAGGGTACGGCGGAGGAGCGTCAGAGTCTGTTCCCAGATAAGCGGCGTTGGAAAATGACGTGATATGTTCTCCGTGCCGGACATTGTACCTGTATGTTGGCCCTATGACAGATGCATACGGTGGTGCAGATGAGTTCGGTGCCAGCCGGCTTGGCGGGAGGGTAACTGTAAGGAAATGACGATAGCATTTTAATGATCAGCATTAGATTTGACACGGCATTATTATGGTAATAAAAAATCGAACACATCCGTTAACAATAACAAATTTCCTGTAATTGTGGCCAACTTGGGAGGGGTAATATACATCAAATATATACCGAGCCATTATCCTGGGTATTTTTTTCTCAGACAGCATAGTTTGGCGTAAACAAATGTCTGTACTTTGGCCGTGCCATTAATCACTGCGTTATGCCCTTAGTTAGCACAAACACACAACGTCTGATTTCAACCATTTATGTCTGATAGAGATGTGCTAGAACTGAGAAATATTTGAAATATAAAAATGTTGTAGCGATTAAAACAATTGTCTTGCAAGTGCAGACGACATAATTCAGGGAAGAGAAATCTTGCTATATACTGTAGTCAAACACACGGCGCTGGTCTACGCTGAATACAAAACTTGTATTATGCATAACAAATTCTTACTTTATTGTGAACTTTCACAGCATTGTACAATAATTTAGAGCACAATCCCACTGTTGCAATCGTTCCCTGATTTTTGGTAAAGTACACCAATTCCCAAGGCTGGCGAAGGAATAGTTCAATGATTATCCCATTGTTAGGCACCCGCAACTCATAACAAACAAATCACACGCTCGCTTCAAAGTGGGAACAGTCCGTGTTGTTTCGGACATATCTATTCACATTCAGTTCATGTTAATCACGTTTTTGGGCGTGGCTAACCGGCTATTGTGTCCAATCGCGGCCTGCGCACGGCACATTTCCAGTTTATTGCATTATGTGTGATCAATTGTGCTCTAAGTCGGTCAGAGCACGCGAATTGTTCTTTACCAGAATAAATCTCGTCTCCGACTCGATTGATTCTGGTAAAGAACAATTCGCGTGCTCTAACCATTACTAAACCATCGAACCAGTAACCTCACATTTGACACATGATACACTGGCAGTTATGACCCCCAGACTATGTGCGGACAATGACACAAGGCCACACACGACTTTGCAGGTGTATGCTCTTTAACGTGTGTTTTCATTGTGACCTGCGCCATAAAACGAAATAACGGACATGACTCCATTATCTGCTTATTTCAGAATAAAATAATCACATTATCTACCTATTTCACTTTATAGGTCGGTTATGTTCGTATTTGCGCGAGGATATGTTGTTCTGTCAAACTGCCATCTGGTAATTTTCCTGAGCACCCGTCCAATTTTTCTCCAATGAGTAATAAACCATTCCAATATTTACTTTTCTAACTGGGTGGGATAATCCATTGAGTATAGAACGGGTTACATATATCGCATACCAATATAGTAAAAGTTCAATTATCCAACTTTTCGCCCACAATGCGAATTTAACATGAAATTAATTGCAATCACCACCATTCCTAAAAAAAAATGCATCGCGAAGACCCCACAAACGCGTCTAAATAATGCGATATATGAGAAATGCTCTTCTATTCGGCGTGCATGGTCAATGAAAACTACTTGTAAAATGCACATACCTCGCTGTTCACTACATATTACGCAGTGAGATTTATGTAATTTCATAAGTTGTTATACAACTGGCATTTGCCCGAAATTACCCTTCAAATATGTTGCAAGAACAGGGCGTGGTTATAGGGTGTCCACTTTGGAATTTCCAACCCCGGGGGAAGGACCATGGTTCGACCCGGTTTTTTATCAATCACAAATGCAGAAGATCTCTTGACATTCGGATGACAACCATGTACCAAGTACAGAGCACATACCTCAGCATCAGGGAACTAGCGGGTGTTCAATCTTTCGTTTTTGTTTGTTTTGTGTTGCCATATGAAAAGCAGTTAATCGACAACTAGCCCAGCATCTGCCTCTGACTACCATTCGAATTCTGGTCGGGCCAAAGACTAGTACTTAGCTGAAGCGGTGACCCGTTTAGCAACTGTATATAACAGCCTCGCGGTAACTCCCCCACATTGAGACAGGCGTGAACATTACAAGATTGAAACATTTAACAGTCATGAAGACACAATGCAAAGAGACGTAAAAGAACAACATACATGAAATACTGAACACACAACTATAGACACCAGAAACAAAACAGTATACAGCTGGCAGAAATGTAAAATGAAACACTGTGGAGAGGCGTGACTTGGCGATTGATTGAGCCGGTTCAACTCAACCACCCGCCTTGAAGAGATGTATCACCAAGTCCGCATGTCGATGCCTCGTGTGATACGGCTGCCCTAGTATACCCCCAGGACACAAACACCTCATCTCATGGGATGCACCCACGGCAAGGAGTCTTACCCCTCGCAGTCGGGCGGTAGTCCTATTCTACCCCGGGCCCAATTTTTTTCTACGTAATTTGGAAGGAGGTATAAGATATATTGATAAATACACGAGATATTGATATACCGGCTTCATATACGCTCTGACAAATACTTGTCATGGTCATAGCCAGTTTTCAGCTGTTTTCAATATATTGCACAGAAGTGAGTCAAACGCTCTTTATTTCTACCATATCATAAATAGACAAACACGGACCGCTCTTTTCTGTTCTATGTCGCGCGCATGTTTGTTTGTTTTGGGACCCAAACACCGTGTTCATAACAGGTGTGCATGATTTCAACGCGTCTTTATGTGACATATAATTCCCGTAGAAAGGTAGTTCAAGTATTGATCGACCTTTTTCGATGCCGGGTAAAATTAAAAAGCGGATATTATTATGAGGTGTATTTTGGGGCGCAAATCGCCAGCATGTGGCGTTAAAGGTACGGTTGGCCTTGGCGGTGGGCATCCTCTGAAAATATTTCCAACCGTCAAAAACCGCCACAAACAGAAAGAACATCAAAATGTAGACAGACTTTGTCCGTATACAAATCAGAAATATCGCATAAACAGTATGTTATTGTCATATGGTTGACCATTGTTATGTAAACAAAAGCATATACAGTTACTTTTCTGGTGTTTGTTTATATTATGATGGTAAACATAAAGAGCGTTCGTTGTGGGTGAATTCCTGATATGGAACTAATAAAGAGCGTTTATGACATTTGTGTGTGATTAGCCAGTAGCATTGTGATGTCTTCTGTAACACAATCAGGCTCTTGCTTAGGTAAAATATAGTAGGTATTTATGATAACATGCTGTTTACGCGATGGTTATGGTATATATGAACGAAACTGTATGCGTTTTACTGTTTTTTCTGTTCACGGTGATTGGAACACGAAACAATAAAGCGATTTCTTGTTAGTCTTTTCCGGACATGGTAAATTATATAGCTTTAATCGATCTCACATCGTTTGCGACAAATTGAAAAAAGCTGTAAAATCGCTGTGACCTGGCAAGTTTTATCCGATCACACAATAACACGCACACTATAAATACTTTACCTGTGACGACATTTGTTCGACGTTCAATGTGTGTAGTTTGTTCTGGCCTTGGACAGCAAATTCCCTGACAACACCATTTACATGTCACAATCAGTACGACAAAGACAATGATCACCACGAATAAGACAATAACTTGCTGTTCGGCAGAAAGAGACCAGATTGACTGGAATTGGAAACGAAGCATGTCGTTATCAAAATGTTTACACATATGCAATTACGGTTCTAGACAATAGTAACATACACAGTCTAACGGTGTCAGACCGGTTTTCCGAAGACCTATTACTACGAAGGCCCACAACTCCGAAGACCCGATTCTCCGACGGCCCACAACTCCGAAGACCCGATTCTCCGACGGCCCACAACTCCGAAGACCCGATTCTCCGACGGCCCATAACTCCGAAGATCCGATTCTCCGAAAGCCCATAACTCCGAAGGGCCGATTCTCCGAAGACCTATAACTCCGAAGACCTATAACTCCGAAGGGCCGATTCTCCGACGGCCCATAACTCCGAAGGTCCGATTTTCCGAAGGCCCGATTCTCCGAAGATTTTGTTTTATCGGGGTATTATCGTTTACTAAATAGTGTACCGTCCAGTGGCGAAGCCAAGGGGTCCCAAAATTCCCACTGCCCCCATTAAACCTCTACTTGCTATTTCAGACAATATGGGCCCCTACCAAAACATGTCCAATGTCATGTAAACGCCCGGAAATCGTTCATGGGGCATCAAAATATTCAAACTTTTCCTACTGCCCCCACCTAAATGGGAATCCTGGACCGCCACTGACTATACACCAGATACTATAACGTTACGTTGGCCCATGAGATGCCAGAGTAAAATGTACAGGGGTGAACGGGGAAAAACTTGTCGCCCTGTGCATGTTAGGCTACTCTGACATTCTTGCAGCGTTTCGTTATAATATACCCGGTGCACACCAGTGGCGGAGCCAGGGTTCCCATTTAGGGGTGCACATTAATTAGCATATGTGGGGATATGTGGGGGATATATCATGCATATGATATGCCGAAAGCATATCACGAAGGCCTGATTTGGGGAGCGCATACATGGGAGGGGTCGCCCCCAATCGTTGGCCCGGGGGGCCCCCCTGGGCAGGAACACTTAATATTTGAATGCCTAGGAGGGATTTCCTGACATTTACATGACATTTAACATGTTTTTTGGGGGCGGTCTTCCCTAGGACCCCATTGACCCCGCCACTGGACTGTACACTATTTAATAAGCGATAAAACATGATCTTCGGAGAATCGGACCTTCGGAGAATCGGCCCTTCGGAGTTATAGACCTTCGGAGTTATGGGCGTTCGGAGTTATAGGCCTTCGGAGTTATGGGCTTTCGGAGTTATGGGTCTTCGGAGTTATGGGATTTCGGAGAATCGGGACTTCGGAGTTATGGGCTTTCGGAGAATCGGGGCGTCGGAGAATCTGACCTTCGGAGAATCGGACCTTCGGAGTTATGGGTCTTCGGAAAAACGCTACGTAACCCAGTCTAACTTAGCAACATTTTTTGCTCTGTTCTCCTGGAAAAAAAAATTGAAAATCAGAGTATGGCACATAAGCTCTAGACCTATATATATATGAAGAATGTCATTTTAGATCTAATGCTAATCTGACCTAATCAATCGCATACTTGGCCGGTCATTATGTTTGTGACACCGGCTATCAACCAGGTGCGCAAGGTATTCTGTCCAGCCACATGGCTCTTTTTATGTAATACTAGCAGATTAGCCCGCCACATGTGGGATTGGTCCCATGGTTTTGGTCGATCCATTTTGTGTTGTTTTTCAAGGTAACCCCGTATAGGTACGCCGACAGCATGCTATCATGTTGGGTGGAGAAAATAACCCGACAAAAATATTCCCCGTCCCGAGTTGACCATACATCAGAAATTTCACGTCGATGTCACCGCTGACGACCGAGATATCGCCAAAGGTCATTTGTACCCGTTTCAAGGTCAAGGTCACCTCAGGTGGACAAACACTCCTCCCAAAAATCTCCCCCGTCCCTTGGAAGCCCTAAGTAGGAAATTTAGTCTCGATATCCCCAGTTTCCGAGACGTTCGATTGAGCCGTATTTATAATCGTGTATATAAACGCTCTTTAACAACGACACCGCAGATACGAACGCTCCTTAATCATTAACCCATCAATTCCAACGACAGTGGCAGGTCGAATGGTGAAGGAGTGCTCGGACGTTCTCAGAAACGGTGCGATGGCACTTCTCGTGGTTTGAATTGTCTATTTTGAAGGCCAAGGTCAAGTGGGGTCACGATTTGACCCGTCCAAAACACAGTGCCCGAACAAAAGTACCCGACAAAAGTACCCGTCGAAATCCATCCGGTTTTACCCGATTTTACCTTGAATTGACCATTTTGAAGGTCAGGTGGGGTCAAACACCAACACCCCAAAAATGGTGGAAATCGGCCCAGCGGATACCGGGAAATCGGCCCAGCGGATACCCTATGCATCAAATTTCGTCCGTAAAAATCCGCCAGTTTAACCCGATTTGATTTCCACTCAAGTATATAAACGCGCCTCATATACACACGCTCATTAATTATCAAGTTTCAACGTAAAGATAAATTACCATCGGTGCCCGAGATATCGCCAAGACGTATGAAACAGTCAAATGCATCGGCCGGTTAAGCGTTAACGTGATCTAACGTTATGACCTCTAACGACGTCATAGAAGTTACGCATTGTTTTTATCCTGATGGAAGATAGTACCACTTCTTCTTGATAATTGAGGCAGATAACTAAAACGGATACATATACGCATTATATATCGTTGGAAAGAGGAAACACGAAAGATTCTCACAGTGTCATTATTATGACTGGCATTTTATTATTCGCGCTGTTTCGAATCGATTTGTAAGCACCGAACTCAAATGAAAGTCCCGTAACACAGCATAAAAACAGATTTGACCTCGGCACGTGAAAAGTTGACCTCGGATCTGAAAATCAATAGGCCTATGTTACTCCTGACCCGAAAATACCCCCACATACCAAGTTTCATCGAAATCGGGTCGGCCGTTTTCGAGTTCATCGATTACACACACACAAACAAACAAACAGATCTTCCAAAATATATAATAGACTAGAAGGTGACCCGACTTCGTCCGGGCTATTCAAAAACAAAATTTCAAGTCGATAGCTCCACCCGTTTCCGAGATCTGGTCTGCGCATGCGCGAAGCTGGCGTCGCACGGGCTCGGCGACCCGATAAAATTCGTATCCGGGGCAAGATACATACACATACCAAATTTCAAGTCGATAGCTCCACCCGTTTTCGAGATATATAGCACAATGTCATTTGCGGATACCTCGGCCGGTGATGAGTTAACGCGACATCGGCCGGTTAACCTCTTCGCTGCTAAATGACGTTATGACGTCGTGTGCTGGGCTGTTGGCGTTATTGCCATTTCCCAGTGGGAAAATATAACGGGAATATCACAAGAACCATAAAACTGACTCAGTTGAAAGGCTAGTATCGTTCACAATTGTTGAACATCATACACTGTTTGAAACGTTGAGACACAATTATTCCGATGCACCAATCTCTGAGTTCCAGTTATGTATAACGGACTACTGCTAGTATGCTAAAGTAGGTCCGTAGTACCTACGGACCATATAGCACACGGCGTGCACTTTTACGTCCGTAATAGTTACGGACGTCATAGCAGCGAAGAGGTTAAGAGTTAACGCGATCACGTCACGATCTGTTGATGGCGTAATATATTTACGCAATGTTTTTCGATGAGCGAAGCATGGTCCTGTGTTCTTCCCGATAATTAAGGTAGAAACTTTAAACGTACACATGCGTGTGATACATCATTGGAAAGATGAAGCGCCACAGATTCTAACCGTGCAAATTATATGACTGGCAATTTATTATTCGCGCTATATCGAATCGATTTGTGAGCACCGAACTGAAATATATTAGCGCAAAACGGCGTAAAAACAGATTTGACCTCGGCACGTGAAAATTTGACCTCGGATCTGAAAATCAATAGGCCTATGTTACTCCTGACCCGAAAATACCCCCACATACCAAGTTTCATCGAAATCGGGTCGGCCGTTTTCGAGTTCATCGATTACACACACACAAACAGATCTTCCAAAATATATAATAGATGTAGAGTAAGCATCAGGAGGACCATTGATCATCATTAGGCAGACTGCGACTTTATGCAGACGAAATCCGGTCTGCCTAATTTTTGCATGCCAGTCACAACTAGTTATCTTGCGATTTAATTGTTAACACCTCTCCTTGTTCAACCGATTTAGGTTGTCTTTTGTCTATAAAATGATGGGATTGAAAAAATTGTTGTTAAGGGCATTTCCGCCCCGATAATTTTGAGACATGTATATTCGATCGATATATAGTTTCATCATTGTGCGGTCTTTTTTCAATCCCGAAATTTGTACTCAATTTCGATGTATACACCAGATTTCTCGATGTTTTAATGACATTTGGCCAGTTATCTCCTTTTTTGCTGGATCCTATACATAAAAAAATGCAAAACAAGAAAATTAGATTTTTTCAAGACCGCTGTAGATGTTTCGACCGCACAACGATGAAGCTATATATCGACAGAATATACATGTCTCAAAATTATCGGGGGCTGAAATTCCCTTAACAAACAAAATTTCAATCCCATCATTTGATAGATAAAAGACAACCTAAATCGGTTGAACAAGGAGAGATGTTAACAATTAAAGCACTAGATAACTAGTTTGGACTGGTATGCAAAAAATAGGCAGACCGGATTTGGTCTGCATAATGTCGCAGTCTGCCTAATGATGATCAATGGTCCTGCTAACATTAGGCAGACCTGAGAATTTGTATATTTCATATTACTGGAGGAATCACAAAATTCCCATTGAGCATAGCTTGGTGGTCACATTTAGAACAAAAACTAGAGAAACAGTGTCTAAAATTGAGCAGTTTTAAAGTTTTTTGTATATGTCTGCCTAATGATGGTATTAGGGTCATGTCTGCCTAAAGCTGAAAGCAGCCTTATATATATATACTAGAAGGTGACCCGACTTCGTCCGGGCTTTGACCTTGAATTGGCCATTTTGAAGGTCAAGGTCAAGTGGGGTCACGATTTGACCAGTCCAAAAACACTGCCCGGACAAAAGTACCCGACAAACGTGCCCGTCGAAATCCATCCGGTTTTACCCGATTTGACCTTGAATTGATAATTTTGAAGGTCAAGGTCTGGTCGGGGTCACGATTGTACCCGTCCAAAACAATCAGTGGACAAAAGTAACCCCACATATCAAATTTCGTCGAAATCCCATCAAAATTGGCGATTTGACCTTGAAGTTACCCGATTTCAAGGTCAAGGTCACGTCGCACGGGCAAATGAATATGCTTATGAGACTCGCCATAAGAAAGTACCCCCACATACCAAGTTTCGTCGAAATCCCTTGATATTCGGGTGTTTGACCTTGAAATGACCCGATTTCAAGGTCAAGGTCACGTCGCACGGACAAATTAATATGCCTATGTTCGTCCCCGGCCGAAAATACCCCCACATACCAAGTTTCATCGAAATCGGCTGGGCCATTTTCGAGTCCATCGATTACACACACACACACAGACAGATACACACACACACACACACACACAGATCTTTCAAAATATATAATAGATATATATATATATATATATATATCTATTATATATTTTGGAAGATCTGTGTGTCTGTCTGTGTGTCTGTCTGTGTGTTCGCGATGAACTCGAAAACGGCCCACCCGATTTCGATGAAACTTGGTATGTGGGGGTATTTTCGGCCGTGGACGAACATAGGCATATTAATTTGTCCGTGCGACGTGACCTTGAAATCTGGTCATTTCAAGGTCAAACGCCCGAATATCACGGGATTTCGATGAAACTTGGTATGTGTGGGTACTTTCTTATGGCGAGTCTCATAAGAATATTCATTTGCCCGTGCGACGTGACCTTGAAATCGGTTAACATCAAGGTCAAATCGCCAATTTTAATGGGATTTCGACGAAATTTGATACGTGAGGTTAGTTTTGTCCACTGATTGTTTTGGACGGGTCCAATCGTGACCCCGACCAGACCTTGACCTTCAAAATGATCAATTCAAGGTCAAATCGGGTAAAAACGGATGGATTTCGACGGGCACGTTTGTCGGGTACTTTTGTCCGGGCAGTGTTTTTGGACAGGTCAAATCGTGACCCCACTTGACCTTGACCTTCAAAATGGACAATTCAAGGTCAAAGCCCGGACGAAGTCGGGTCACCTTCTAGTATATATATATATATATATATATATATATAAAATAATGAAGAAACTCTCCTCTGAGGTAGGTGACTGCTGACGTGAAGAATGGAATAGATTGAAAATTAAGAAAGGTATCCGTTCATTGTTGAATATTTATTACATGTATGTACAAACAGCTATACCGGTTTCGGCACATCTTGCCTTTTCAATAGCTTGGAGTCACAATAGCTTGGAGTTTGTACATACATGTAATAAATATTCAACAATGAACGGATACCTTTCTTAATTTTCATTCTATATATATATATATATATATATAATAATGAAGAAACTCTCCTCTGAGGTAGGTGACTGCTGACTTGAAGAATGGAATAGATTGAAAATTAAGAAAGGTATCCGTTCATTGTTGAATATTTATTACATGTATGTACAAACAGCTATACCGGTTTCGGCACATCTTGCCTTTGAAATAGCTTGGAGTCACAATAGCTTGGAGTTTGTACATACATGTAATAAATATTCAACAATGAACGGATACCTTTCTTAATTTTCATTCTATATATATATATATAGCTCCACCCGTTTCCGAGATCTTGTCTGCGCATGCGCGAAGCGGGCGCCGCACGGGCTCGCCAATACGACAACGTCGACCGCCTGGTCAAACTACACACACGTACCAAGTTTCGTCCCGATCGGTCGAGAATCGTAGATTTGTATAAATGACAGACAAACAGACAGACAGAGGTCTTCAAAATATATATGAGATTATCCCAGACTTTATCAGATGCAATCTAAGATTATTACACATTAATGCACTTAAATTTAGCTATCATGACTGAAAAAGTTATTTGTTATAGATTAGTTCAAAGTTTACCCAATTTTAACAAAGGCCATTTCAGTAAAATATTTGGTTAAATTTTGAAATTAACTAAACATTTAGTTGTTTATAGTAACTAATTTTTTAAAGTTAAATTCAACCCAATATTAGTTTATTTTCTAACTAAACTCCACTTAGTTGACCATTTCAACCCATCGCTGAGTTAAGAATAAACTAATTATTGGGTGAATAATCAGCTAAATGGGTGGGAAACCAACTATATATTTAGTTATTGGCAACTAAATAGTTTAACCCAACGATTTAATTTAACTAACATATATAGTCGGTGGAGTTTAACTAAATATTTAGTCATACATTTAGTTAGTATCTCAACACAACTGATTTCCTTAAGATATCAACCCAACGTTCAGTCGGTGGACTTCAACTAATATATTGGGTTGAATCCAACTCAAATTTAGTCAGAGCTAACTAAATATTGTGTGTGCTGCACCGACTCCAGGTAGGAGAAGATCTGACAAAAATAGGGGGCTTTATGGTTGACAATTTTGTGCATAAGACATTATGTTTGTGCATCTCGGCGAATCTGAAGGGGTTTCCATCCAAGTTTGTTAAGTAAGTTGCGTTCGCCGAGGATTTTGTTAGACCAGAAACAGTCTTAATACAGTTTGTCTAGTGTCGATTGTGTGCTGTCAGGGGCAGACTCCCAAACACAACTGCCATATTCTAGTATGGGCAATAAATGTGTTTTGAACAATATGTCGTGATAACATATACTTTAATTTTCGGATTTGTGAAAGCACAGTGCATGCATTCTTGTTGATGTGTTCTATGGCAAGGTCCCACTGAAAATCAGATTGCTGAATGATTCCGAGATGACAGTGATCTTCGACTATTTCGAGTTTGTTGGAACAGAATAATTATGAGGTCTGCACTACGCGGGAAAATTGATTGGTGGCCCTGAAATATAAATTCTTTCGTTTTTGATGAGTTAATGGAAACCAGCTATTTGCTAGTCCAACTATTAAGTGATTTAAGGTCGTTGTTTATATGAGCCACCAGATCTTCGAAATATGGTAGTGAATAGAATATACAGGTGTCATCTGCCAATAGGCAAACGTTTGACTTCAGATTTGTCTCCTATGACATTTATGAATATTGAGAACAAAAACTGACATAGAAGAGACCCCGAGGAACAGCAGAATAGCACATTCTTTACGTGCCGTACTGTGTAATATGGCATTTGTTTTCTAACAAGGTGTAATCTCAGGTGCTTAATAATAGTGCCAGCCCGATTATTAATTTTGGAGAATATTTCCAATGATAAATATTATTTGACATTGAGACAAGATTGAAATTGCCATCACTATTATTAATTTCAGTCTAAATCCCCGCCCACCACTATTATCAGGCCATCACGATTATTAGGCACCACATAATACGATCTTGACAATGCATGCTATTTATGCGACATCTTTTATTAGCATAAGAACAACATTTGTCTATATTTTAATATTCTATCTTTTTATAGCGGTTTTAGAAGATGTGAGTATTGTAAAAGAAATACCCACCGAGAAGGCCATCCGTATCTTTAAGGGGGTGGGGGGGGGGGGCGTGGGGGGTCTGCACCCTAAAACCGGCTATTTATGTGACCATCTCCTTTTATACTCAACAGAATACATTTTGTTGAGTATAACAGGAGATGGTCCCATAAATGGCCGGATTTAGAATACAGTACACCCTTAAGTCGGCATTTAAAGCAACTCGCGATCATCATGCCTTAAACTTGAGATATAACGTCTCGTCACTGTTATCACGTTCCGTATGTCGATAAATACACGAAGCACACATATTTTATTGACAACGTAAAGACTGAGCGAAGCCAATGAAACGTGTGTGATGTTAAAGGCCCACCGTCCGATTTACACCAAATAATTCAGCAAATCTTTCGAATACCAGGCAAAAAATAACTTTCAATCACCATTCGTTTCACACAGATCATCACCAGAATACAAAACTTCACCCATAAGTAATACGTCGAAAACGATTACAAAATAACGCTCTTTGTCAATATCGGCATGTCTTGTCGACGGAAGCATGGACCAGCGATATGCATAGAGTATGGCAATGAGGTTTGTCTGAGTGGAAGCTTATTTTGATTAATGGGTAGGCGCAGCTTGATCTCACGACCGACTATTATTTACAAGTTGGGTCAATATCTACTAACCCTTACGTTTTGGCACCATAAAACCACGTAAATTCCCCACCAAGTGTATATATAGTAATATATTAGTGACAAACGTTACAAGTTATACGTACGTATGGCTAAACCTGGCTATGATCAATTCACCCTTCCAAAAGAATAGTAAACAATTCAAATGTATACACTTTTAAACCTGAATGGGAGAAAATTGTAAATAATAAAATGGTGGAGCCTTGTATATTAAGTGTCAGTTCGGACTCACCATATTCGACGGTTATGTTTGACAGTGGTACCATTGACGAGAACCTGTGTCGACTGTTGGTTTCGCAGAAGCCAATGTCTTTCGATCGTTCGTGTTTGCTAATGGAAGATCCGAACAAACAATCCGACTTCTGTGTCCATTCATCTCAGGCGTGCCCAATTTGACCGATATGTTTGTGTGATGCTGTGAAATTTGTTAACAGGAAAGAGAACTCATTTAACCCGTTGGCAGTTGAGTACGCCATATATGACGTCATAAATATGGTAAAAATATATTTTTGCAAATAAACTGAGTAATATTGTAACAATCGCATATTGTAACATATAACTAATACAAGCAGCATTATTAAAAGCAAAAGTTTATGTAAATATTACACATGATATCCATCCACATAATATCCCTTATAATTAGTTTCCTTTTTCGAAGTAATATACATGGTAACATAATATTACCCTAAATCTACAGCAAATGGCATAAATCTTGTTCCACCGATCAACCACACGACGACGCAAATTCGTTCTATCCACCAAAGTGTTAAACAATGACATATTACACAGTACCTAAATAATCCCGAGGCACTTTATCGTGACATTTTACATGTATGGTCAGTGGTATGGTCCGTATATTAAGACTTTTGAAGTTAGCTAATCTCGACTTATATGTGCTTGCATGCTTGGGTGAGCACTGTTTATGTGGAGGAAAACTTGAAAAGTCACAAAACCGCTATAAGAAAAGAAAACTCATTCTAAATACCCATGTGAAGAACAACATAGTTATGCACGTAATCCACTCACAACATGACAATTGTAATTAGTAGAATGGTAGTACACCAACATCTCTCCTTTTATACTCAACCCAATATATGCAACAACTGAATGAATTTGAGCCATGCATTACTGCAAACATATACTCGTGTGCTCAATGAACAATGCAAGCAACATGGTAATTATAATGAAAATGAATTTATGACTCCAGCCATTTATTCATTTTCATTATACTTACCATGTTGTTTGCATCGTTCATAGAGCACATGAGTGTATTTTGCACTAATCCATGGCTCAAATTCATTCATTGGTTGCATATATTCTGTTGAGTATAAAAGGAGATGGTCCCATAAATGGCCGGATCTAGTGTACAGTACCCCTTTAACGTGATAATCTGTGATTATCTGCCACGAAAAGACAATTCAGCGTGACAAATGTAGAGCGTTTTGTATTAGTTTATTCCCGATGTGATACAATAAAGATAGAGTAAACATGCTGCGGTGTAATAATTCAAGTGCATGTAGATAAGATAAGCCGATAAATGCGCGCAATACCAACATGTATAATAGACTAAATGCACTATTAAGTACATTTTACCGGGACTTTGAGCGGTTTCCGTCTGTCCGAAAACATATCGATGTTCCCTGTCATTTAACGGCTCTATTTATTCGTCTTTGAATAAGAATACATACCTTTTAATGCGAATAGCCAATTATTGCCCCACCCGGAAACTGAACGTCATGTGATTAATCGATTGTGAGTATATGTGCAATATAGGAGATATAACGAGGTTATGTGGTAACAACCAGGTATACAGTGTATTGCGTACACACTATTGATTTGGAATGCAGTAGACTTCTACTGTTTTAGCTGGTATATGTCATAGCATCGAGAATACAGCAAAATAGGAACGTACATGTAGTTCTCATACGGGTATCCTGACAATTTCAGCGAATTCAAGACCGATATTCAGACTAGGTAATATTTTTTCATATTTTTCTTTGTCATAAACTTATAGACATATTATGGACTTGTGCGGGTGCCTGAATCTGATAATTTAGTATACAGGCCCTATGCCAACTAGAGGAATGTAGCATTGTACTAACATCGCCGAAAATCTGAAGAAAATCGACCTTACCACTCCATATATACCATCGCCTGTACTACGCTCAATTGGAAATATTTTTACTTCACGATTCGGCGATAGACTAAGAGTAGAAATACATTACTCAACGCTTTAGTCAACGTTGCTTGGTGGTATACTTACACTACGGTTGAATAATTGTTGCGTATAATTTTAGTCAACGAGATGTTCAGTGTATATTGGCATAATTCATCATGCACCTTACCAAATGATTAAAACCGGTCACTATCACGCCATGGTATGGCATAGCGGCTGAGTGGAGTGGAGTGATTTCCTGGTGAAATTAACCATATGTGCGGTCTTTCCTTCAGTCGAATAACTGACAACAGCATGATACACCCGATCCGAATGACGGCATTCGTCTAATTCGAAAATCAGCGACAACTTTAACAAAAGTAATTTCCGGTACCTGTATCTTTTTACACTTTGCAATCTCAGTTCTGGCGTTTAAATCATTAACCATTTATATACTAAAACATCATTGATGATTAGTTATCCCATAGGAAATGTTCAGATAATTGGTTCAACAAACTGTTGAACTTATTTATCTGTCGTCTGCTTTTGTCACCTTAACATCTCTACAATGATAGACCATTCCGTTGTACATTTATTTAACTGAGTGGAAGAATCAATTTAATATAGGAAGGGTTAATTATCCGTTATTTCGTTGAAGTATAATTCTAGTGATATAGCATCCCAGATGCTGAAAGACGATGAAATACAGTATATACACAACATACACCCTGTAATGTGTATCTAATAATGTTCAATATATAACTATATATATATTGAATATAATATTCACATAGGTTCATATTAGATTATTTGGATTATTATTTCATTTAATAGCGCGGGCCACAGTGAAAGCACACATCAAAGAGCGTACATCCCGTAAGTCGTGAGTTGGTTTATCCATGTTATTTTCCGCCCATAACGAACTTATAACTGAATCCATAATGGCACCAAAATGATGCTCACTTCAGTTCGTTATGGACTAAAAATGAGGCGAATCTAAGCTCATTATGAATCTAAAACAAATCCTATTATTAGTCCATAATCATTGTCACGAGAACAGAATGGGCTGTTATTGGCTTCCGGTATATTTTTTTCTTTGTGGTTTTTTATCATTCCCTTTTTATTCTTTACTCTGTCGCGGTTGTCCTTTCAGTACTATTGTGTTTTGCTGTTCTGTATTGTGTTTGCTAGTCTCTCGCACATCACATGATATTCCGTTCATTATCAGGGACGATTAAAGATACGGACGGCGTTGGTGGTGGGTATATGCTGTTAAAATATTCAGCTCCGTCAAAAACCTCCATAAACAGAAAGAATAGTAAAATATAGACAGATCTTGTTCTTATACCAATCAGAAATATGGCATTCACAGTGTGTTATTGTCAAATGTTTTTCCTTTGTTATGTAAACAAACGCAAAAAACGTTGAAGAACCTGGCTTTTGTTAAGTTCCGGATATGGTAAACATAAAGAGCGTTAGTTGTTCATGTTATCCTGATATGGAAATAATAAAGAGCGTTTATATTATTTGTGTGTGATGAACAAGATAATTGCGCTGTGTTATGTAAACATAAGCAAAACCTCTGTAACTCGAGCAGGCTCTTATTTACGTACACCATCGTACGTCTTGACGACAATATACTATTACGCGCGGATTATGTTTGGCATATCAACACAACTATATATTTTGTATTATTCCTTCCGTTGATGGCGACTTGAACAAATGTGAATATTTCTGCAACGAACGCCGCCCATGCCTTTAAATACTTGTATTATGTTATACATGTATTTGAGTTTAAAACGCCATTGTACCAGTGGCGTCCACTGTGTACTTAATATTGTATTATCTCTTTAAATATGTTTGCACGATTTGACAGTGTACCAAGCTCTTCAATTGATGGCGAAATAATGGTTATATTTATCAGATAGGTTATGCATAAGAATTCACACCCATAGAAAGAGAAATGAGTTCTGAATACACACGACTCACTTGGCGACATTTAATCGTGAATGGCCTAGTAATTAATGTGTCCATCATGACAGGTGGAGAATTCAGATTGACAAGTACCCCGTGTGTTTATAGTTTGCAAATTAAATTTGGACGACACTGTACGTTGTTGAACACCGCAGACTTAAGCATATTGATTTTTTTAGACTGGCATATACTGGGTCGATGTTCTCGAGTGTATTCACCGTACGCGCATCATCCGGGTGGATCGATTCGACGACATATCCCGACATTCACGAGAGAAACGACGTCATGATCAAAACAAAGGGAGGTAATATCTGGAAACTGAAAACAGCTTGCTCATGGACATTTGTGATGTTTTCAAAAGAGGTGAGTACTTGTTTTCTAGTGATTATTTGGACAGTTTTGCGTCTCAATCACAATAGTTTATTCTCATAACCCATACCATACAAATATACATATACATAAAATGCATATATAGTCAGAGTTACCATTGGACGACATTAATCAAAACAATCATTGATAAATGCCAAGTAGTACACCAACATTTCAAGACAAGATAACTAAATCAAGGTGTCAGTCAAAATATAAACAAATGCACTCGTTGGTTGGGGATCACGTCTGTATACATTATTACGTCAAACATTTAAATGTATACCTGACATATAGACTGGTCAGCGGTTGCGGATATGGCACAGTATGACATTAGCCCTCTCGAAGCCCAATGTTTATGTTTTCAAAATGAGAGATAACTCTAACATGCCCCTTATTTCGTTAAATATCACTTTTATGAAAATAACGAACATGTATAAAGATTCAAATCACAAAGAAACAAATATCTGGAACAATATAGAAAATATACTTGAAAGGTTGTGTGGGTTTGTGTTCAATCTCATAAAGCCAGCCCAAAGTACCATCCAAGAGGGCTAATCCCATATATGTACCAACGGTTGTGGATATGGCAGTACATTATGACGTTCAAAACACGACTCGTTTTGTTTGCCGCGATGACTTCACTGGATAAATTATATGGGTGTGTTCACCCATTACTCACCGATGCGCATATATACGCCAGTCATCATGTCTGTGTATGAAGGGATAAGATTAGTAAGCAATGATTTATTGTCAGTCATTATTGTATAGAAAATGAAATAACTCGATCTGCACGTATTTATGCAAGGAACCCGATATCGAATCATAAAGTTTCAACGTAATTTCAGTTAGATACATGTATACACGGACGTAGCCAGAGGGTCGCCGTGGGGTGCGGGTGTCCACCTTGAAATTTCCATCTGCACATCCAACCCGCTTGAAACCTATCTAAATCTAAGTTTGACAAAAATCTATTTAGCACCCCACCACCCATTGGGTCGACAATTTCCAACTCTTGCAATTTCCCGACCTGACACCAACCCTAAGATTGAACAATTTCCAACTGACCTGTATCAATTTCAGACCAAAATTTAGACTAAAAGTAGAACTGTCTAAAAACAACAAAATCCCACTAATAATTGGTTGGAAAACCAAATAATGAGAACAATTTCAACCTATATGTGGTGTAAACATTTCAACTTATATGTGGTGTAAACATTTCAACTTATATGTGGTGTAAACATTTCAACTTATATGTGGTGTAAACATTTCAACTTATATGTGGTGTAAACATTTCAACTTATATGTGGTGTAAACATTTCAACTTATATGTGGTGTAAACATTTCAACTTATATGTGGTGTAAACATTTCAACTTATATGTGGTGTAAACATTTCAACTTATATGTGGTGTAGACATTTCAACTTATATGTGGTGTAAACATTTCCAACAAATATTGTGTTAGGCGTGGAATGTCCAACTGTTAAAAATGTTTTCTTAAGTTGGGGGTAACTCACTCAAACGTCCCCGAACTTCCCTGTCATAACGTCCCTGTGTATGTTTTATACTCCCGATTATTTTCAGCTTACGTCGTTGATATGACACAATCCCACACGACTTGATGGTTTTGCGAAAATGAGCGAACCTCACTATCCAGGCCAATACAACAATCAAAATGGTGCAGGCAGTCAGACCTCATGGACGGTATGGTCTTTTAACCAGCAGCAGGACACCGAGCGGAGAAAATTGTTAGAGAATCCCGAATACCAACAGGGTAGTAGGACACAATACACATCGACGAAAGGAAGGTTGGTTATATACATGCACATTATATTACAGTCTTAAACATTTCCACGACTGAAGCTTTCTGAAATTATGCGAAAACCCTGTATCAATGCATTATCTTATATATGCGAGTCTCCAATAACATAGGGAGCCTCGTATATACAAGCGAATGCATTGGCCTTGCAATATTTATCTTGACATTGTAACCCAGTGCTTTCTCCTATATATGCGAGGCTCCCTATCTAAGACTCGCATATATTAGAGAATGTATTATCACAGGTTATGTAATGCTGAACCAGCGCATCTCCCGCCGTAAAAGGGACATATATATATAATGCTTGGAGCTGACAATGCCAAAATAGTTGTCCGAAAGGAGAAATCTCACCGGGGACCACTATGTTGGAATAGTCAATGACATGCATTATTTATTATATACATCGAATACTGGTGTATATTTATCAACCAATTTCTGTGTCCGCGAATTTTGGAATAGGTCTCAGATTTTACAGGTTGTATCGTTATTAAAACTAAAATAATGTCTTCGTAATTCATGAATTTATTTCTTTAAAAGCAAATTTGATATAGTCCCAAGCATGTTCAAATGGCAATGCTCGGCATGTTTCGGAGGCATACAATATAGCATTGCTACCGTGCTATATCTCCTATATATATATTTCGTTCAATATGTCGTTAAAGACACGGGCGGTGTTCGTTGCAGAAATATTCATATTTGTTCAAATCGCCATCAACAGAAGGAATATTAAAATATATATAGTTTTGTTCATATGTCAAACATAATCAGCGCGTAAATAGTATATTGTTAGTCACGACGTACGATGGTGTACATAAACAAGAGCCTGCTCGTGTTACATAAGTTGTGCTTCTGTTTACATAACACAGCGCAATTATATTGGTTAATCACACACAAATGATATAAACGCTCTGTATTATTTCCATATCAGGAAAACAGTAACAAATGACGATCTTTATGTTTACCGTACCCGGATCTAAACAAAAACCAGGTAACGTAACGTTTTTTTTGCTTTTGTTTACATAACAAAGGAAAACAATGACGATAACATACTGTTTATGCCATATTTGCCCCCGAAAAAATTATTTTTGGGGGACTATTGTAATCAGCCCCGTCCATCCGTCTGTCCGTCTGTGCGTGCGTCCGTGCATCCGGCGTTATAACTCCAGTAATGATCATCCGATTTGATTGAAACTTGGTATGTATGTGTCTCAACACAGGTGCTCTGCAATTCTGGGTTTGATCCGATGTTCTTTTATGGAGTTATTTCCTTTTTTTCAACTTTTTGTTTTACTTAGAAAATTTCTCACTTTTTCGGTTTCCGGATGATATCTCAAGTTTGGATCCTTTAATTGCAAATACCGTTTTGATTTGAATCAGTCATATCAAGATACAGGTTGAGTTCGAATTTGAGTTTGATCCGATGATTTTTAATAGAGTTATGGACTTTTTTCGACTTAGGAAATTCAATTTTCTTCTTTTTTCTTTGGTTTCCGGATGATAACTGAAGTTTGGACTGTTGAAAATTCAGTTTTTTTTGTGGGTCGTTCATATTAAAATACAGGTCAAGTTCGAATTTTAGTTTTATCCAATGATTTTCCCCAGAGTTATGGACCTTTCGACTTTGAAAAACATTTTTTATAATTTTCTGTATAAGGGTACATGTACGTTCATGGTGTAATCAACTCGAGTTCTCCTACAGTTTTGATCGTAGATATTTGAAACTTCCGAGGATTGTTACTCGCATATAGAGATGTGGAACATGTATATAGATGATGGGAAAATAATGTTTTTACGGAATTATTAACCCTTTCGACTTAGAACATTTCAATTTTGTTTTAAATTTCTTTAACAAAGCGGCATCGACTTGCCAAGCTGTCGTGGGACAGCATACCCACCGCCAACGCCGCCCGTATCTTTAAGATAGTATTTTCTGCAAAATGGGAGAAGCTATAAATTGTTTATCTTCGATGAAAAGTTGAGAACGGTAAAAAATAGGACTGTGCGCTTGCCAAACTAAACGGACATGATCGGAGACTTCAAAATAATCAATACGTTTAACGATACATGTTTGCCGATATTTCAACAAGTAATATACAGGATATACGGTAAATAGTAACAAAACAACAGTAGGTGAGTAGGAATTATACTAGGACATTACCGTAAAATGGTATAACGATGTGCAGAGCGAGAAAGTCACGTGAGATATAATATTGCTCAATAACCGGGAAGTATGTGTTTCGGAGATACATGTATATTATGGAGCCTTTAATTCCCAAGTTATGTAATCGAAGCTCCGATTTGAGGACAGCTTCTCACAAGTGTAATACATGTACATACATATTGCTGAACAATCGGAAAGTACATATACATGCATGTACACGTATAAAGTGAATCGGAGGTACATGTACATTTTGAAGCCTTACCATTCCATGACTGCAGCTTCCTGAAATTTTGAGAAAACCCTGTGCCTATGTATTCTCTTATGTAGGTGAGGCTTCCTATCTAACAATATTTACCTTGACCTTGTATATCCCAGTGAATGTTCTTATGGGGAGACTCGCATATATATAAGAGCATGCTTTGGAACAGGATCCTTAATGCCGTACCAGCACAGCTCCCGTCATCCCGTCATCTACGCTCATAGTTTGACATGGTTTCTAGTTCTCTCCAGCTGCTGTGTATCCGCCGAATATTATAGGTTGGGATGGGGAAAAACAACTTTAAAAAAAAGAATGTTGTCTTCATCGTCCATATTATATACGGTGAAATGCTAAAGGACTCTTTCATCCGTCCTTTCACCTCCACTCTACTCTATCAACTCTTCATGTCATACCATCAATTCACAAATCAACACTATTTGAAATGTCGATCTATATACTGTCGAGCCCTAATTGTAACGCTGACCTACACGATGCGATTTTGAAATATTCTACAGGGCCCGACATATCAATGGGAGAGCGACTTCCCAAAAATCCACAGGCTCATACTGTTGTTCTCCCCTTCTCATCAGACAGAGAACACATGCATCAATCCAACTTGAATCTATGTTTGTATCCATATTCATGTATTGAATTCATTATGTAATATTGAAAATAGACAATGTTTAAACCAAATCACTTCCACGCCGCTTGCTATTAAACAGCGTTGCATAATACGTGTATACTAGATACCTGTGTACCGCACACTACATGGTAGCAGCTCGCCAACGTCTTTAGTTATGGTCCACTTGGTTTATCGATGGGTCAGCAATAGCGTATTAGCTCAGCTGGTAATGTGCATGTCGAATTATGCCAACAAACATCTCACATCACTGACGAAGATGGTTCGATTCCCGACAAGAGCGGATTTGTGATCGAGGCACAGCAAAGTAATTAAAATATGATTCTTGCATCTGGGCAAATTTTTCCATTGCTTTTCTGAGCCCGTGGCTTCTATGTTATGTGAGTTATTTTCCGGTAAAAGTAACACAACATGTATGTACGGTCCTTCCTCCACGCGTAAGATGACGATGTCGTGATCTTCCTAGCGGCTAAAAGAATAATGAAATCCAATATTTTAATTGATAGCTGTCAATCCACGAAATGCTGCAAAAACAATCGGTTTTTACTTACTTAGTCATTAAGGTTATTTCTCGATAATGTCGGTCACTCTTCCAGAAAGCACATGACCTGCATGGCCACATGGCCGCGGACGTGTTTTTCACGCAATGGTTTATTGGAAATGATCAAAATGTGGATGCGTGCGTGATTGGCCGGTGTTTGTTCCAAGACATTGTTGTTTAAATTTTATGGAAACATATTGGTAAAATCTAAACGTACGACCATTACTGTGATTAAATTATAAGAAATAACTATTGTTTGGATTAAGGTTATTAGTTATAACCGAAAAGTTTGAAGACAAATTTGCTATTACGTGTGTTTAACTCTATTATAGCCACGTGTGTTATAGAAAGTGGCTTCAGACTTTTCGGTTATACATGTAACTGCATAAACTTAATCGAAACAAGTGTTACATGTATTTCTTAACTATAAACCAAACTGTTGAAGAGTTGTAACAAAATTAACCAATTGAATATCAGCAGCAACAATGTATGATATTCGTAGACGGTAGCGGTCTTTATAATCCAAGAAGCGATGAAGGGAATTGAACCATGTAGTTTGGACATTTTTTCTTGAAAATATTCAACGAATACTTTCTTTAATTTACAGGGAGAACGTTCTACCGTCAGTTATTGGAGGTTCCATCGGTGGATTCGTCCTAATAATAACGCCATTTCTGATCTTCTACTGTTATATTTATATGAAAAAACGACCCAGAGAAAGGGAATCGGAGTATGGTGAGTGTATATGTAGATCACGTCAACGTACATGTATCAAAACGTGCATATATGATATATCCCGTGACTTTCTCGGATTCTGATTGACTGCACACTGCTATACTATTCTCCGATAATGTCCAGTAGCCGGCCTACTCACTTACTTGTTTATGTATTATAGTAACATACTCATTTCGCACAATTTGTTTGAAACATGAATACACACGGCCATTTTAAAAAACTATGGTGCACAATATTTGTTGCAATATGGTTTATCATTATATTAATTGATGAATTTTAATAATCTTGCAAGATATCCTATATTTGAATAATTTGATCACTTTGTTTGGCATGCGGACAGTACTACTTTTGTTTTGTGTAACTTCCTTTTCCGATTTAATCGAAGATAAACAATTGAGATTTTGTAGGTCAATATCTATCCCCATACAATTCTCATACATTATATGATAGTGCTCGTGGCTCCGAGCTAATTAGAATATGGTATGGACAACGTACATAGATTGTGGGTTTAATGTGTCATATCACAGGGGTCCGCGACGGGAACTTTTATTTGTGTTTGTATTATATATTACAAGCATGGGCACAGGTCCCTATTTCTGAAAGCATCACATCAACTTTAGGGAAAATGGCTTCAAAAACACCTTTTTCAAATTACCAAAGTTGTTGACAGCTCTACCACTACCTCAACCTTAGACAGTATTCTTCAAAAACTAACATCATACATAAACTATGGTAAGGCGAAACAAGTTTGAGAAAATAAAACCCCAAATTAAAACTAGATCGATTTTTTTCAACAGTTCAAAAAGTAAATATGCCCGTCCAGCCGGATTTGATAGAATTATCGAAGTAGCCGATTGCGCCAATCGCATTACAGCTATCATGTTGTAAAATTTGTTTCAAAATGGAATGTGATGGGTACTTTGACACGGGGATTGGTTTTGTGAAATGATTAAAGGTACGGTTGGCCTTGGCGGTGGGTATCCTGTGAAAATATTTCCACCCATCAAAATCCGCCACAAACAGAAAGAACATCAATGTAGACAGACTTTGTCCGTATACAAATAAGAAATATCGCATAAACAGTATGTTATTGTCATTTGTTTGACCATTGTTATGTAAACAAAAGCATAAAAAGTTACTTTTCTGGTGTTTGTTTATATTATGATGGTAAACATAAAGAGCGTTCTTTGTTGCTGAATTCCTGATATGGAACTAATAAAGAGCGTTTATATCATTTGTGTGTGCTTAGCCAGTGACACTGTGCTGTCTTCTGTAACACAATCAGGCTCTTGCTTATGTAAAATATAGTAAGTCTTTATGATAGCATGCTGTTTACGCGATGGTCATGGTATATATGAACGAAACTGTATGCGTTTTAATGTTTTTCTGTTTACGGTGTTTGGAACAAATATGAATATTTTCGACAATTAAGGCCAACCGTGCCTTTAAACCCAGAACATTTTATTTCATTAGAGTCTCCCAAACATATAGTTGTTCTTGGTAAGTTGAGCTGGGTATCTTTATGCAGTTCCTTCAAAACATGTCCGCGTCAAATTGCTAGAAATGTCGATTTGTTGTTGGGTCCGGAAATAGACAGTTGCTGGACGATGACATTTTAAAACAGTCGATGAGGTTTAGAATTTTGGATTATAACGTTTCAAACTTGTTTAGCTGTATCATATTTTTGGATGTTAGTGATTAAGACTAATGTATACATAAGGAGTAGAGCTGTTAAAAAAAAAAATATATATTTTGAAAATTGTGTGTTTTTTTTAGCCATTTCCCCCGATTTGTGCGACTTCATCTGAATAGGTACCCGTGACCTTTCTTTTAAGATATAATAAAACAGTTCCGGGACCCATGTGTGTCAAATCGAACAGATCAACTTCAGAGAGCGCGGTGCAATGGAACAAAATATTAAACATCACAAAATACATACCGCTCTGATATGCCAGAGTGTCTGTAATACGCATCTATCAGTTTGTCTTTTGTCTTCCTTTCTTTTGGTCCTCTGTCTTTGGTGCAGGGGGTTTCGGTTTCAGCCGTCAAGTGCCGCATTATAAGTAAAAGTGACCAAACGGATAGAAGTTGTTTTTCCACACTACGTATCAAGTATTATATCAAGCCATTGTGATTGAACCAGGCAATTCTTCAAGGATTGTCCACTTATAAATGGACAATCGGTACCTAAAATGGTCATTAATAAATTGACAATCCACCCACGCGTGGTACGCGAGCTTGGGATTGTCCACTAAATGAAGACATGTTTTGGTAATCCTGCATGTTAGCTTCATATTTAATATGAAGGGCAATAACTCTATAAATAATATTAATTTGCTAAATAACGGTGATTTGTATGAGAAGAAGTGTTTTTGACGAAATAACGGAGATATTTGAAGAAGAGTTGTTGACGAAATAACGGAAATATTCGAAGAAGTGTTTATAAAGAGCGTACCCCAAACCTCACACAAGCCCACCCACCCAAGGGAAGAATTTGACTTATATTTCACAAAAGTTGATCTGTTGTGGTGTTGCAAATTTCTCACACAAATCTCCGTCATTTAGTAAAGGTACATTCTTCATAGAGTTATTACCCTTCAGATTTGAAGCTAACATGGACGGTTATCTATATATGTCGTGATTTAGTGGACAATCCCAAGCTCGCGTGCCACGCGTGGTCGGATTGTCCATTTATTAACGACCATTTTAGGTACCGATTGTCCATTTATAAGTGGACAATCTTATGCGCATTAGGTGGATTGAACCCCTCCCATGGCGCCTGGCATATGCATATCACTATAATAGACGAGCATTATCTTTTTTATCACGCAACAACCCAATTATTGAAAACTCCCCACCACTGTCGTCATTTCACGTTTCATCTGTCCCCCTCATGTCTTCTACTTTTTCATTCACTCACTCTCTCTCTCTCTCTCTCTCTCTCTCTCTCTCTCTCTCTCTCTCTCTCTCTCTCTCTCTCTCTCTCTCTCTCTCTCTCTCTCTCTCTCTCTCTCTCTCTCTATCTCCCTCTGCCTCATACTGTCCCTAGCAATATCATCATCTTTTCCACGCTATCTAAAATTTATTAGTATATCTCTATTTCTCCTAAGGCCATTATTTCCATCCCTTCCCGTCTGATCTATACCCTCCCTCGCTTATTGGGGAAGGGGCATGTGGCCAAACATGAGAAGACTTCATATAAGCCCTCGAGGTTGTTGTCTGATCCTCTTTTCCATACATTAACTCTTCTATTTTGCATATATGTTTCATAAGTATTTTATGTTATTAATTTGGATTTGGAAATCAAAATATGTTTACACTAAGCGTTATATTTCTCTTCAGAAAAGACAACAGAAAACATCGACAATAGCCACCTTGCACGCCAATCGCCGGGGCCCCAACACCCTCATCTGGGACAAGGATACATGTCACTACAACCTGTCTACTCACCAACGACTCCCATTGCACCACAATCTGGCGATCATCCAACGTTCACTGAGTTTGGCTTCCATCACCCAGATGAAGCGGACCACGGGCAGCAGAAGTATGTCGTCGTCCCTATGAACTTTGCTCAAGCAGCTCCAGGTACCGTAGGTGCAGATCCGTCTCAGCCCATTCTCGTCAGGGCAATGACACTCCCACTATCAGACACGACACGACAACCCCATCAGTGGGAGGAACATCCGTCCAATCAAATTCCAAGAGCGAAGTCGCCTGGACATATTGCAAGCAAACGCCAAGATGCTCCTCTGCGCCACGCCGCCAGTGTTTCATCTACAGTAGATTCCAATCCGCTCGTTCGGCAAGCATCTTACCCATCACAATCCTCTCGTGATCATGCACCCGATTCGAGGGGATATTCTGGAGATAGACACACCACACACAATCAGACAGAACGTGATGTTCGTGAAACAGCAAAGCCAAGATATACTGCCAGAGTTACCACGCCTAGGTCTGATCAACAACGAACAGTATCCGATGACAGGACCGCAGAATCGTCTAAAGCAGAAACAGTCGTCTGATGGAGGGGCGGTGATATTCGAAATGATATTACGTGACGCACCGACTGCATATGTGGGGACTCGAATGCTCTTGTGTTATGGTCTTGTGGAAATAAGTTATACATGTATCTGATATGTATTCCAATGCAGATCAGATATAGACAGGGACATGACTAATTCCGAGATATCCCATCTTCCAATTTTCCAATTAATACCTCGAAGTCTCTAACTGTTGAACATTTCCAGTATAACCCCCCTACGGTTGGAAATTTTCGACTATTTTAATCCAATCATATAAAACGAACAGTATTAAATATCCAACGATTTGGTCTAAAACGACAAATTTCACACTACATGCAGATTGGAATATCAAATTATCATAACAAATTCAACCTGATTTTGGTCTTAAATTTCCAACGAATGCGTGTTAATGTTGTATCAGGAATGTAGTTTCCAACTAATGAACATGTGGCCAGATTTGGGAGGTGAGACATCCCTTGTCGCCACGTCCCTGCAGATAGATTCCGACGGATCTAATTGAATGGAGTCGAAAGATGTATACCCTGTTAATAAGACTGAATTGCTAATTGCCATGGCTACACCCATAACGTCACCAAAGATATCCGAAATGTCTATAACTCATCCCGGATATCAAAGACTCGTTCATAACAATCGTAATGGGGGGGGGGGTTATTGTAAAACGACACACTTCAAACTTGGGTCGCCAATAGATACCGACTGCCAGCTGATTGGCGTGATCGACAAACGTTTTTATTTGTCCGCTTTAAATTTGCAACAAGCGCAATAACCCAAATGCACGTATATAGTTGCCTTTTGTATGTTAGCAAGACGTTCGAAACAGAGATTAATGTGCATGGTCCACCCACAATTACAAACGTCAACATGGCATCAGTGTTAAATTTTGGTTAGCCCTTGCACGACGGGAGCCGCGCTGGTGCATCATTAAATACCTGTGCCAGTGCATTATCTTTATATGGGGATCCTCGAATATATAATATAATATAATGCTCTGACTTACAAGGACGAGTTAAGCGACTAGATTGTGAGGCAGTAAAGTTACACAGGGTTCACATTTTTGTAATTGACTCTTATTGATTTCCTCTTAGTCGCTCTGTCGTTAAATTTATTTATTCACCACTGGTCAAACTAATTTGTTATGATGCTGGTGAGTTATGCTGTATTGATATGGTGCTGGTATAGTACAAATCGATGCTATTAAGAACACGTACCGTTAATTTACTTAAAGCTGACATTTGCGCGATGTTTGCCTGACAGAACAAATCGAGGAAAAGCCACTTTGTGTCGAAAGCATTCATAAATACATGTAACATGTACGTATATTATGAATATTTTAATAATGGATGTTGGTTGTTACAAACACCAGCGCCATCATGCATTATTGACATACCATTTTACAGTACTTAAAGATCTGTCCAGTACATAATAGTCGTTCACCGGACCTCAATGGATAACTTACATTGGTTGAGGGCTCATTGGCGTGAATTTACTATTTTAAAGTATATATGTTTTTGAGGGTTTCTTACAGACACTGGCATTTGCTTAACCCTTTACCCAACAAAACGGCCAAAACCGGCCAAATAAAGCTTCAACAGCCTAAAATATCTTCGGTCTGTCTCAATAGAACCATACAAATATGGATATCATTGGAACCGGCTCCTTGACCACATTGTGATAGTTACAGTTAGCACTGTGCCAATGCATTCTCTTATATATGCGAGTCGACCATAGGTCGCCTCGCATATATAAGATAATGCATTGGCCTAAAAAAAATCTTTTTTTAACACTTTTTACCATTTTTTCTTACATTCTTTAACAATTTTATAATTTTTAATGTGTTAAGCCAATGCATTCTCTTATATATGCGAGGCGACCTGTTGGGTAAAGGGCTAAATCGCTCGGATTAGACAAACACCGCAAAATGGCAACGTTAGAACAAACAACGGCACATGTCCGTAACACTATCGCCCTGACCTATACCAGCATCGTAACAATAACACAGGAGCCACCAGCATCGTGGCAAATTAGCAGGACTACTTGAGATGGGGTGATACTGTCATACATGTACGTCAATCGATCGTGTGACTATAATGCGCGGTGCTTTCGTGCCTATATTATTTATACAGCAACCCATGTTTGCCGTTTTACAATTTAAACCTCTCTAATATGAGGACATATAAAAGTGAGCAATTATCGAATGGGTCGCAGTATAAGACGTGCATATTGTTGTTTCGTTGAAACCTTAGCAACAAAAGTTAGTTGTTCCCTACCAAATTACATATGTATTTACACGTATTTATTCTTAACTTTGTCATAGTCAATTAATAGAATTCATCCTCAGATGTTTTGACTTGTTCTCTTACTCTCTCGACATACTTTTAATTTGATCCATCGCTTATGTCTGAATTTTTATCAGTTGTTGTAGTTAAACCGACACCACCAACAGTATGGCAACAACGAACATACATATCGTCGTCTTACAGTCAAAAAGACACTTTCCCGCCTCGGCTTCAGTTTGTGACAAAATGTCGCACCTCTTGATCAATCAAAGCCTTGTTTTTTGTTATACCTGATCAGACATTCTGCTTTGACTATTTTGTTGATGATGTATATCCCATTCATGACGGGAGGTGCGCTGGTGCAGCATTAAAGACCCTGTGCCAGTACATTCTCTTATATATGCGAGCCTCCCATATATGGTGCCTCGCATATATACAATAATGCACTGGCATACAAGATCAAGTCAATATTCTTAGGCCAATGAATTCTCTTATATATGCGAGGCGCCCTATGGGCGACACGCATATATAAGAGAATTCATTGGCACGGGGCGTTTGCAAAATTTCAGGGATATGTATAGCCGCACGAGTCTTGAGCAAGTTATAAGATGACAGGAATTGAATGATAACACATTTAATGACCCATTAGTGTATAATGCATGCATGAGTCTATGAATGTTTTATCATTCAATTCCTGTCATTTTATATATTGTTGATATACGAATGAAAAATAGAGAGATGTGTCCTTTTTGATACCAACACGTCTTATCTTGACAACGAAATATAGCTCTGGCAAAAACTTGTGACAAATTTTTGTTGCGTGATCGCACGCCTCATATTCGGTCAACTGTGGATCAAGTTATATACTGATATATGTTCAAAGACTGTGCTTTTGCATGTCTTCAAACATTAGTTACATCAGGCCTGTATAAACAACAGCCAAGGTTTTTTGTCTTTCCTAAATAATTAAAGAAATCGAATTACGTAATTTTGATTGTATGTCGACGATGCTTATGTTCTTCGAAGAGCCTATAAATTATATACAATGACGAGGACATGGAACATATATTTAGATAATACACACGCTGTCATAAGTTTCTGTGATGAGTCGATTCACACATGCACTATCTCTTAATTTGTCGGATGACTAAAATATTCCCAATCGTATAGGTTCATCAACTTCTGAATTAGAACTTAACTCACCTGGTGTCAATACAATACAACTTCTGCACGTGACATATAATGTATGACAGTAAGATTTGGAGTATTATTTTCCGGAACTGATACACGTCACGTGCGCCTCCTTTTTGGTTTAAACATATTTTATTGTATCATTATGTACAAATGGGATTGGGGCACAAGTTATACAACTTAGATAGCCCCTCTCCCCATATAATTACACACGTTATTATAATAACAAGATGGTATATATATGTTTAAATTGTTTTGTTTTTTTTGTGTTACCAGATCCGTGTTCGAATATGTGAGTTCATTTAGTTTGATTACTGGTTGTTGACAACCTTTTTGGTGGGATTATCATTAGTATTACTTCATCTTCGCATAATAACGCCAGAAGCGGCCTTATATTAATATCCACTGACTTTCATGTTACCGTCTTGTAATTTACACTTACAGTAGTTTTATAGTACTGCTGGTCGTCTAAATACAATTATTAACTACCTGAGAAGCATGGTGCATCGCGGTGATAATTTTTTCGACTGACTAGTAATTAAAGTTGTCAAACACCAACTTAGACCTAGTGAATCGATTCGTTATCTCCGGTTTAAACCTCCCAGTTTAAACTAGATTAAACTTACGATTATGGTCTAGTTAAACCGGGTATAGTGAGCCGTTTGTGGTCGTTCGGTAACCAGTTGATCAATAATGATATTAGTCAGGTCATTGAAGTCACAATTCAGACATAGATGCCATTGGAAACAAGGCGATTTTGATGTAAAGACATTCAAAAATATCAACATGACAAAATTCCACTAAGATCCGCTGCGGGGAACCTTTATAATTGAAGAAGCCTCTAACATGATTTTGAATACAACATGTCTTAACTAGGAGAATACCATGAATATTTGTGCATGCAAATGGCGAATTTAGGTTCGATTGTATGAACTATGGACAGTGGAAATAATAGACGATACAGTAGTAATCCAGGTCCAGAAATGGCTGAAAAATGGCCGAAACCTAATGAAATTTTATAATTGCAGTAAAAAGCTTGATATTCTACTGAGTTGGCATATATGCACTCCTCGTCCAGACACAGTTGTCAATCAACTGGTAATCGAACGACCAAAAACGCCCATTTAGACTCCAGTTTGACAAATCCGTTAATGTAGGCTTAAACACGGATGAGTAAACAGCGGGGATGCAACCGTGCCGTTTAAATCTGGTTTAAGGAACCCCCATTGCAACTTGACAGCTAAAAACATGCAATTTAAACTCAATACTGAAGGTCTAAATGGCAGAATCGTCATCATTGGTTAGCCCAGTTCAATACACGAAGATCTGCGTTAGCTCTCATTTCTCCATATATATCAGCAAATAAAACGATTGTGATTTCCCAAATGAGAACCGCCGCGGGACTATATGCATTGTCCATTTAAAGCGAGCTCATCCGTCGTACGAGCGTTCACTTTGGCTACGGTCTGGTCGGTATGACGTGTGACCTTAAACAACTTGGTACATAGGCGACTTTGGTGTCATTCCGTGCCGATCACACCGTAGCACAAACATATCCGAAATCCTCTTTGGGGAAAATTAACAATTCACCATGTCTTCAAAGATGGTCGTCAGTATCGAAAATATCGACTATTCACGATAGGCGCTACACTGCATATACTTTGCAGGACTTCAACATATTTACAAATGCATTGCATAAACGGATATGCCATATTTAAACACTACATTTGTTTTCCCTCTTACAGACGGCCATACAAATGCCTGAAATCGATGGAAATACACAATGTGCGTAATACCCGATCGTGTTTTCTATATTGCTATGTATGCGGTCGAGTTTGCAACATCGGGTAGATGCAGAGTATAAGAGAACCATATAGTAGAAAAGCCATGAATTCACTCAAGATATTTGTCCGAAATAACCACTCGAATATGTCATAGAAATGGACACATATTACGGTATTGGTACACCCAACATTGACCACAAACGTACAAATGCCAACACCATATGTATACTAATACTGCTATGTTTTGCTTGTCTACTACATGTACAGGCGCCATGTTTTAAGGCCCAAACGTTGTATATATACCTTGAATTTGATGTTTTTTTTAAATGCCGAATGTATGTTGTCCGAATACTTTCACGAATAATATGTCTGTCTTTCTAATATTTTGACTTATTCACCCCCATACCTCTATATGTTCCCAGTTATGGACATGTGTGGTGGACACTAATCAAGTTATCTGGAATCTCGGTGAATCATATGCTGCATTGTGCCTCACACCATTAAAGCATTATTGCCGATCATATGCTGAACGGTGAGGTTTTCGCTTTTGTCACAGACGAGTATCTTAATAGATTATAACGGATATTAATCAAAACACGAATATGTATCATTACCCATTTCAATCCATTCATTACAATTGCCAAAAATAACCGATATTACAAAGATGATAAGATTGCTTTTAAAACCGAACATTGTACTCAATTATATTCACCAAGGCAAAAATAAAACGTTATCCGCAACTGGATGCTGCACGGTGTTTGATTGCGCTTCCACATGTTCCATAATTATATGCCGTATACCAGACATAAATGGAAACGCTGAAAGGCCGCGGAAATGTGGATTAAGGTGTTTATAATTCGACCATCAAATATTCAGGTTAACTTTGTTAGTAATATATAGGAGTCGTTATCACGAGGAAAGGTGTCAGGTATATGCATGGACGCTGTGCGTTGCTTCATATCAGGATCGATCTGTCCACAACCAAATGAAAGATATACGGACAATATGCCCCACTGATAACCTGGCATATTCAAATAATGAATTTAACTGTATGTTATTAGATTTTATTACACTCCTATGCGCGATTTACATTGAAAACGCCGTTAATTAAAAATAGTAATGTCACTAGTGAATTATGTCATTTTTGTGACCTCATTGACGTTACGTCGCTTACTGATCTAGACTGAATTTTCGATCGTTGATATTTCTTCACATCGGGACTTTCATGCATTAATTCTGGGTGTTTTAATCATATTTGGCGAACCAAATTGATACAGTAGTGTAATAAATAGAGTAATCAATTAGTTCCGAGAATTACGTTAAATAATTCACTCGATGATAACGCGCACTCGTTTCTTACCGACGTCTCTCGCCTCTCGTGAATTATTGAACGTAATTCTCGGAACCAATTGACAACTTTCTATATAATCTACTGATCATTGCCTGACACTGGCGACTCTGATTGCAACTTCATGAGTTAAAACGTTGTCTTGTTTCAATAACAAGATCGTAAAATCGCACGGGATGGTTCATTATCACGGGAGCTGCAGAAGATCCAAAACATTATGTGTGAATTTCAAAATTTACGGATGGGGGCGTTATACTGGGTGTTAGGTTTTCTGACCATTTTTCATGAAATTGATACGAATTATAGAGCGACGCATGAATTTGTGGATTCCTTACATTAAATTGTCGTGGCTAACCAAAATTGCAGATATTTTAAGTCGAAATCACAATTTAAACACACAAGGCGTGATAACAGAAATCCTTCAGACGATTATTTGCGATTGACGTTTCTATCTTCAAGGTTTATATTGTTACTAGAAGGTGACCCGACTTCGTCCGGGCTTTGACCTTTAATTGACCATTTTGAAGGTCAAGGTCAGGTGGGGTCAAACACCAACACCCCAAAAATGGTGGAAATCGGCCCAGCGGATACCGGGAAATCGGCCCAGCGGATACCGAGATACCCTATGCATCAAATTTCGTCCGTAAACATCCGCCAGTTTAACCCGATTTGATTTCCACTCAAGTATATAAACGCGCCTCATATACACACGCTCATTAATTATCAAGTTTCAACGTAAAGATAAATTACCATCGGTGCCCGAGATATCGCCAAGACGTCTGAAACAGTCAAATGCATCGGCCGGTTAAGCGTTAACGTGATCTAACGTTATGACCTCTAACGACGTCATAGAAGTTACGCATTGTTTTTATCCTGATGGAAGATAGTACCACTTCTTCTTGATAATTGAGGCAGATAACTAAAACGGATACATACGCATTATATATCGTTGGGAAGAGGAAACACGAAAGATTCTCACAGTGTCATTATTATCACTGGCATTTTATTATTGGCGCTGTTGCGAATCGATTTGTAAGCACCGAACTCAAATGAAAGTCCCGTAACACAGCGTAAAAACAGATTTGACCTCGGCACGTGAAAAGTTGACCTCGGATCTGAAAATTAATATGCCTATGCCACTTCCCGGCCGATAGTACCCTCACATACGAAGTTTCATCGAAATCGGGTCGGCCGTTTTCGAGTTCATCGCGAACACACACAAAGACAGATACACAGACAGATCTTCCAAAATATATAATGACTAGAAGGTGACCCGACTTCGTTCGGGCTTTGACCTTGAATTGTCCATTTTGAAGGTCAAGGTCAAGTGGGGTCCAAAACACTGCCCGGACAAAAGTACCCGACAAACGTGCCCGTTGAAATCCATCCGGTTTTACCCGATTTGACCTTGAATTTATTATTTTGAAGGTCAAGGTCAGGTCGGGGTCACGATTTGACCCGTCCAAAACACTCAGTTGACAAAAGTACCCCCATGTATCAAATTTCGTCGAAATCCCAACAAAATTGGCGATTTGACCTCGAAGTTACCCGATTTCAAGGTCAAGGTCACGCCGCACGGGCAAATGAATATGCTTATGAGACTCCCAATACGGAAGTACACCCACATACCAAGTTTCATCGAAATCCCGTGATATTCGGGCGCTTGACCTTGAAATGACCCGATTTCAAGGTCAAGGTCACGTCACACGGACAAATTAATAGGCCCATGCCACCCCCGGCCGAAAATACCCCCACATACCAAATTTCATCGAAATGCCGTGATATTTGGGCGTTTGACCTTGAAATTACCCGATTTCGAGGTCACATCGCACGGGCAAATTAATAGGCCTATGCCCGTTCCCGGCCGAAAATAACCCCACATACCAAGTTTCATCGAAATCGGGTCGGCCGTTTTCGAGTTCATCGCGAACACACACACAGACACACAGACAGATCTTCCAAAATATATAATAGACTAGAAGGTGACCCGACTTCGTCCGGGCTTTGACCTTGAATTGTCCATTTTGAATGTCAAGGTCAAGTGGGGTCACGATTTGACCAGTCCAAAACACTACCCGGACAAAAGTACCCGACAAACGTGCCCGTCGAAATCCATCCGGTTTTACCCGATTTGACCTTGATTTGATCATTTTGAAGGTCAAGGTCAGGTCGGGGTCACGATATGACCCGTCCAAAACAATCAGTGGACAAAAGTAACCCCACGTATCAAATTTCGTCGAAATCCCATCAAAATTGGCGATTTGACCTTGAAGTTACCCGATTTCAAGGTCAAGGTCACGTCGCACGGGCAAATGAATATGCTTATGAGACTCCCCATACGAAAAGACCCCCACATACCAAGTTTTATCGAAATCCCGTGATATTCGGGCGTTTGACCTTGAAATGACCCGATTTCAAGGTCAAGGTCACGTGACACGGACAAATTAATAGGCCTATGCCCGTTCCCGGCCGAAAATAACCCCACATACCAAGTTTCATCGAAATCGGGTCGGCCGTTTTCGAGTTCATCGCGAACACACACACAGACACACAGACACACAGACAGATCTTCCAAAATATATAATAGACTAGAAGGTGACCCGACTTCGTCCGGGCTTTGACCTTGAATTGTCCATTTTGAATGTCAAGGACAAGTGGGGTCACGATTTGACCAGTCCAAAACACTACCCGGACAAAAGTACCCGACAAACGTGCCCGTCGCAATCCATCCGGTTTTACCCGATTTGACCTTGAATTGATCATTTTGAAGGTCAAGGTCAGGTCGGGGTCACGATATGACCCGTCCAAAACAATCAGTGGACAAAAGTAACCCCACGTATCAAATTTCGTCGAAATCCCATCAAAATTGGCGATTTGACCTTGAAGTTACCCGATTTCAAGGTCAAGGTCACGTCGCACGGGCAAATGAATATGCTTATGATACTTCCCATACGAAAAGACCCCCACATACCAAGTTTTATCGAAATCCCGTGATATTCGGGCGTTTGACCTTGAAATGACCCGATTTCAAGGTCAAGGTCACGTCGCACGGACACAATTATAGGCCCATATCACCCCACGGCCGAAAATACCCCCACATACCAACGGTTGGCCGTTTTCGAGTTCATCGCGAACACACACACAGACACACAGACACACAGACAGATCTTCCAAAATATATAATAGATATAGTTCGTTCTTATGAACTTCGCGTTTAAAAAAGTTCTATCTTACACATTATTGAGTTCTTGATACCGGTAAAACTTATACGACTTTCATAAATGTATATTAAATGTGATTGTAATTTGCAAGTGGTTGACGGTTCTTAAATATATTGTCGCTATAATCGATTATAATAAATTTCAAAACGAATTTCCAGACAGATTTTCAGATAATCCATTTTGAAATCTCAAGAAAGTTTCGCAAACATGACCTTAATAGAACTGCACGGACAGGCGGGTCAAGGAAATGATCCTTCGATCTTTTCAACCAACGCAGATTCTGCGCCCCAAATTCACTGTACTCAATTTACACGGATGGACAGACATGAATTGTGCTATCATCTCGTTCATCGATTTGAACTACGTCACTCGCTGCGTTTATTCTGTATCAGAATTACCAATCGATTACACCATACAATTCTTAAAAACTCTGGTAAATGGATAGGCCTAAATCAAATAACAATTGATTTCCTTGTATTCCAAGCTATTGCGAAACCAGGATAGACAATAACTCCAGAGGCGTGGTTTTTCGCGGACTCTGAGGATTAAGATGTCGTGGCTGTTCCAAACGTAAGTCATGCTCGTTCAGGTCAAGGATACAAGAAACATCTTCTCACGAAACGTCTTCTCCGTGACTGACCGTAATCTTATTACAAATTGTTAAAAGTGTGATACGCGTAGTTCTCTATTCTGAAACAAACTGACGTGATTAAGACTTCATGGTTACCATCGTATGTTCTTGTGAAGTTGCGATGAAAGGCAAATATGTTTTCCAAATATTCGTGAATCCAGTTATTACAAAATCTAATTTCGCCATTATTTTGGCAAGGTTGTGATGGTTATACCAACAGTGTATTTGGTCACATTTTAGCCTATGCGGTTAACACACTTGTATCGTTCTATCCACATTTGCCTCTGGCATAATGAAATGCAACATTTGAGGTCATATAACTCAATAAATTGTGATCCATAACTTATACCGGGTAACCTTTTATATGTATACTACTAGTGTATATATTTTGACAGTTAACAACAATCCATCCTCGTCCGATATCTAAAATGAAAATATTTTTAACAAGTCAATTAACTCATTGGATTTATACATTCGTAACTTGCATCACACAATGGGAGTAATAATATACAATCCTCAAAATAAACCCCTCATTTAGCTCGCTATTTTCCATTCCAATGTCAGTTCGTCGGTGCAAACATAACATTGGATGGACAGCAGGTGCATTTATACAATAAACTAAATACCTGACTTTACATGTTAAATAAGATATTGCCGAATTGAAATGGATATGACCATGCAAGTTATATGTACAAGAAGATATTCACGATTGCCATTAAAATTACGGAGTAAACACCAGTTCGAAATGGTTCGAAACACTCGCCATTATTTCAAGTCAATTTAGAAATTTAGCAATTGTCGTTATATCGTGATATAATGGGATTGGCTTGCGCGGTAGTATCTTATTTTGATTTAAGCATATGAAGCGTATCAGTGGTTGCAACAAGGACAGAATGTCACCGTCGCCTGGCGATTGATTACAAGTTTGTTCTACACGTTGGACCGATATATATAAACTTGTAGTGTTACACGTACGTGTAGCTAAAACAGGCCATTGAGTATGATTTCAACGTCGGGATTCATGTCCGTATTATAATTGATTCGACATGAGTCATCTGACGTTACCCAAATTCATGTGAGGACAACGTGAGTCGCGTTTAGAGCAGCAGAATAAAATGTGGCAACCATCAGTGCTGGGTCCAGGGTCCAGTGCAGGCCCCGAATTTTCTTTTGCCAAATTATTTTAGAAGTTGCCAAAATCAGTTTCTGCAACATCGTAAAACCCGATTGTCGTATTTTATTTTGCGAACTAATGTGTTTATGATGTTCATGTTATAACGTCTGAAGTATATATCTATTATATATTTTGGAAGATCTGTCTGTGTGTGTGTGGTGTGTGTGTGTGTGTGTGTGTGTTCGCAATGAACTCGAAAACGGCCGACCCGATTTCCATGAAACTTCGTATGTGAGAGTACTATCGGTCGGGAAGTGGCATAGGCATATTAATTTTCAGATCCGAGGTCAACTTTTCACGTGCCGATGTCAAATCTGTTTTTACGCTGTGTTACGGGACTTTCATTTGAGTTCGGTGCTTACAAATCGATTCGAAACAGCGCGAATAATAAAATGCCAGTCATAATAATGACACTGTGGGAATCTTTCGTGTTTCCTCTTTCCAACGATATATAATGCGTATGTATCCGTTTTAGTTAACTGCCTCAATTATCAAGAAGAAGTGGTACTATCTTCCATCAGGATAAAAACAATGCGTAACTTCTATGACGTCGTTAGAGGTCATAACGTTATATCACGTTAACGCTTAACCGGCCGATGCATTTGACTGTTTCAGACGTCTTGGCGATATCTCGGGCACCGATGGTAATTTATCTTTACGTTGAAACTTGATAATTAATGAGTGTGTCTATATGAGGCGCGTTTATATACTCGAGTGGAAATCAAATCGGGTTAAACTGGCGGATTTTTACGGACGAAATCTGATGCATAGGGTATCTCGATATCCGCTGGGCCGATTTCCCGGTATCCGCTGGGCCGATTTCCACCATTTTTGGGGTGTTGGTGTTTGACCCCACCTGACCTTGACCTTCAATATGGTCAATTCAAGGTCAAAGCCCGGACGAAGTCGGGTCACCTTCTAGTATATATATATATAAACGCAGTTGTAAATAAATACTTCTCTATTGATGGTACGGATTAATCGCGATAAACAAAATGACAATCGACAAGGTGAGCCACTACTTATATTCCAGGTGTAAGAATCATGTTTTATGATGCTATTTGAATAAACAATTTATGAGAGTACGTGTAACACTTTGACCAAGAGTATTCTCTATTCCCACCAAATATCCACAGTGTTTCATATCTTCACGTCACTTTAACCTGGGCAACGCCGGGTACCTGCTAGTAATTAAATAAAGGGAAAACCGAAACTACATAAATCACGTTTATCGATCTCTGATCGTAGAAAAACTGTGCGCATAAGTCGCCTATCTGCATTATTTGTACCGTGAGTCCTGGTGAGTCGGTCTTTTAAGATGATGGCCCATTGTGTATACGTGTATACCCACAATAATGTGCGCATTGTGTCATGTTATATCATCTGTTGTACCAATGGCATATATTCTGAATGAATATATGCCATATATGGATGTTTAAAATAAAACAAATTCATTTTCGACTTCCCGCCCATACTTTCCCCCTTCGTTACCGGAAAAATCACTATTTGTTTTTGGCCTTAGGGTGGTGTCGCTATTCGTCGTTGTAAACTATGCACTATCTACAATGTTCTATTTTTCATTATTAATAACTCTCTAATGACGAAGTTTCACCTATCGAGGCTAGTGTTATGTAAACACTACAATGAGAGTGGCTGACATTGTGGACCGATGTCCAATTAGTCCATTAAGATACCAAGGTTTAAAAACCATTAAACATTGCAAAAAATCAAAGCATTGACAAATATTATCAAACAATACACACGTAACTAGCATAAATTATCTGAACTTACGTCGATACAGTTACTGTTTATCTATTTTGGAGGGGTGGGCCTAACTAGAGAGATAATTGTTAAATTAACATTCAAATACGTTAATGTTGCCCACCAAGGGTGTTGGGGATAACAGACGGGCAAGTTGTTAAACCAACGAAAGTGGGTTAAAATTACTACGATACAGCTCCCTAATAAGTTGAGTCATCCGCCATTTAAATTGGGTTACAATTGCCCAACCAAAACGGTTATATCTCTTGCCACATTCGAAGGGACAAAAAACGTACCCTTTCCAAAAGGGGGCAAGTCGTCACCCAAGAGGGGAAAGGTAATAGCTCCCCCGAGAGGGGCAAGGGTTGCCACACAACGTGATGGATTTGCCTCTCTTGGGTTTAGTGCATAGTGCGCTGCAATGCATCATTTTCATTGCGGGGCTGCGGGTAGGTTGAGCAGGGTGGATCTGGATGTATCGCTATATCCACTGCGGGGACAAATTTTCCCTTAACCAGGTACATGTACGTATTGGAACCGGTGTATCACTCGAAACATTTGCTGATAAATGTATTATGTTTTATTTTTCGAAAAGTACCACGACACTTCCGGAACTGTCGAATGGAACAACACTCTACTGGACGGGCACGGAATCAACGGGGACTACATCGAACAGGTAATGCTGATAGCATGCGGATGTTGAATCTGTCGGTATATATATAATAATATGGCAATAAGTAATGTACCTAAGAAATGGATGTTGATTTGCTTGCGTTCCATATGGATGCAGGTTGGTCTGATATTTTGTGTGGAACACTCAACCGTCGACTGGCAGAATAGAAGAGCATTAAGCGCTCATTTCTAATGTTATTCTCGTGACTTGGTGCAAGTTGCGTCTACACAAACATGGATCCAAGTTAGGGTCAGCACGCGACGTCATGTGACGTAATTTCAACCAACCATCCTCCTGCATTCATGTTCCACAACGCGAATGCATGTGTGAATGTAAATATATGTAGAACGACCCCCGATATGGTGTTAATCGAAACTACATTTCGAATGATCTTGTAAATAGTCGCATACCTTACCTGTATGCCTAACGTATGCTAACAACGCGAATGCTAAGTTAATCGTATAGATCGTTTCGGATGCGAGTATAATTCGATATGCATATGGCTTAGACATCGTCTTAAAATAATATTGTTTGTACTAATATACAGAGATTAATCAATTGGTTCCGATAGTTACGTTATATAATTCACGAGAGGCGAGAGACGTCGGTACCTAAACGTCTCTCACCTCGAGTGAATTATTTAATGTAACTCTCGGAACTAATTGATTACTCTATTTATTACACTTCTGCATCAATGCGGTTCGACAAATATGATTAAGACACACTAATGAATGCATGAAAGTCGCGATGTGGAGAAAGATTAACCACCGAAATTTCAGTCAAGATCAGTAAGCGACGTAACGTCAATGGCGTAAAGAGAAATGACATAATTCACTAGTGACATTACCATTTTTAATTAACGGTGTTTCCAATGGAAATCGCGCATATGAGTGTAATAAAATACAATAATGGATAATATTTAATGTTAAATAAAACAATATCAGAGCTCGTAATGAATCTCATCATATATCTGTAACAGCAGTGATTGGCTTGAAACATAATTGGAACATATCTAAACTGAACAGTAACACACAAAGTTGTAACTACTAGGGATATAACTCCAAATTGTCAACCCCCATCGGGATATTTTATCAGCTATTTTACAGAAGAATAACACATACATATTATTGACTCAGAGTTTAATATTGAGAATGCGTTTCACGCTACACTGTTAGAAAATAATATCGGTTCGACGGTTTCGGGCCCTCATAATCGACGGTCCCATACCGTTTCATCAGTTTGACGGTTTTTTACCGTTATTTTATGTGCCCATGCAAATTGTCTAAATTAAATATTTTCGTGATTCGAAGTCATGCCGTCAAAATTCAATAGTATATTTATCGGCGATTATATTATATATGGCAGTGACTCCATACAGTATGACTTTTGTCTTACTCTGCTGATATTTAATATGTATTATTAATCCGGCATTCATTCTGTGTTATGCGGGTCCGTGCGAATTATCATGAGTACGGTACGTTATTCTAATTCCGGTGTTAAGTTCCCACTTTAGCACTCAGCTCTTTTCTTCGCCATTTATCGTTGATCGCAAACTATTGTTTTTTGGGGAAACTGTTACCTTTTCGATTGTGGACAGTTGTTAAGACGGTCTTATATCGGTTCCTTTGATAACCGGACAAGTTTCAATTCTGCGAAAACCGGCTTAATTATTGACAATTTCCACTAAATTCGAGAGGAGAGATTCACGGGGTCTGACTTCATTCGACTCAGTGCTGATGTTGAAATTGATAGTGTTGTGACTTAGTATCAAAACACTGGCACATTTACTGACACAAGAGGATACAGGTACAATTAACACGAGCTTCGATATAAACCAATAGTGACACGACTCAACGAGCAACTATTACTATTAGAATGTTGACAATCCAGTTGACAGTATTCTGAATCTGATTGTTTCAAAGCACATACATGTACATTTACAAGAGAGGATATACATGTATATGTACTTTACGCACCAGTGTAATTCACAAGAGCTTCAATGTCAACAACAACACCGTAAACAATGATCTGATGCCGCGCAGTGATAGATGATCACATATCTACAATTCCAACTTTACAATTACACGGACATATTCATCCCGTGTTCATCAATTTTCATTGAAACGTGTGGATATGAGACATTGTCATCATTCGCCATGTTATCGTCAAGTTATTACGACAATTTACCGTGAGTACACTATTAATTGGTTGGATGTTCTTATCAAACTATCTTTGGCTGACTCACTGATATTGATACTAAGTGTCGTGGTACCAGTATACAGTTTGATGCATCATGCTTTAAAATTTCATGGAAAATGTGCGACTACAGGAGAACATTGTCGCCAAGTCATCGCGCACACAGTTATTATGGGATCTGCTGTTGTCTTGAAGGTTCCAATCCCAACTAGCTGTTATTGATATACAGTACCAGTCAAAAGAAGTGGCGCTATTTTCGCGCCCAATATCGCAATAATATTGCAAGTGGAAACGCTTATAGGCATGTCGCTTGTTATATCATTGCAATATTTTGCGCTTAATATCTAAATATTTTGCGCTTAATATTGCGACATCTGGTGCTCAAAATTGTGACATTTAAATAAAATTATTGCTTCTTCTATATTGTTTATTGTATAAATAGAGACAATGTTTTAGATATGTATATTATAGCTGTAAATGCTATATGTACACTATATGTACACTATATGCACAGTATTTATCTCATATAAATATAACACTATCCGGTCTGTATGAAATTTAGCGCGCTTAGTATCGCAATATTCTGCGTTCAATATATTTGCAATAATAAGCGCGACAAATTTTTTGTATTGTGCTATAATCACGCCTTTTTCTAAATTAAGCACGCTCAATATCGCAATAAAGGTGCGCCTAAAAATACCACTTCTTCTGACTGGTACTGTATTGTCATGATGTACGGATTCACCTGTTAAAAACAAACTGTGTTTACAAGTGACTGGATTTTTTTTTCGCAATTCCACTTTATTTTAATCGCCACTCACCTCAAATTCCGGTCACAGAAGTTTGTCCGAAACGTACTTCTAAACCAAGAGAATGAGCCCGTGCGATGCAATGAGGCCTAATATAATTCATAAAAACGAGAAAAATAATTATTAATATCAAAATGCCAGGGCGGTCCCGGTGGTCCCCGGCTCTTTTTGTTTATATGGTATTTTACCGGATTTTGAGGAGTTAATAACATCGGCCGTGTACGCGTCAACGAGTCAATATATGGAATTCACACTCAGGTGTATTGCACTACAACGCATCACCAACATATACTGTCCGAAAACACACGGCTCCCCGGGTTCTCTTATATAGCCAATATCGGCATTATCGGGGTTAATAACACCGGCCGGAGACGAGCGAGCGAGTAAATTTTTTAGGTTGACCACGTGTGGTATGTAGCTACGTTATAACGTCGAGATATAGTGTACACGGGCCCATGGGGCGTCCGGGCGGCCCCGGTCTCTTTTTGTTTATATGGTATTTTGCACTCAATATATGGAATTCACACTCAGGTGTATTGCACTACCACACATCACCAAAATATACTTTCCGAAAACACACGAAGACACCCGTGATCACCCGGGCTCTCTTAGCGAATTTCGGCATTTGCGGGGTTAATAACACCGACCGGAGACGAGCGAGCGAGTAAAATTTTCTAGGTTGACCTCGTATGGTATGTCGCTACGTTATAACGTCGAGATATAGTGTCCACGGGCACATGGGGGCGCCTGGGCGGTCGCGGGTGGTCCACGGCTCTTTTTGTTTATATGGTATTTTACCGGATTTTGAGGGTTTAATAACATCGGCCGTGGACGCGTCAACGAGTCAATATATGGAATTCAAACTCAGGTGTATTGCACTACCACACATCACCATAATATACTGTCCGAAAACACACGAAGATACCCGCCCCCCCGGGCTCTCTTAGCCATTATCGGAATTTGCGGGGTTAATATCACCGACCGGAGACGAGCGAGCGAGTAAAATGTTATCGGTTGGGCTCGTGGGGTATGTCGCTATGTTATAAAGTCGAGATATAGTGTCCACATGCCCACGGGGGCGCCCCGCGGACAGAACATACCCTATACATCGCTATGTGCGCACTTGGCGCGGGTACGCGGGCGCGGGTACCTATCGCATTTTACTATCTCTTTATATATATACACACACAACAGGGTTTACGTAGGTACGTGTACCATGGTTTACATGGGTAGAGTACACGTGGCTCTTTTTGTTTATATTGTATTTTACATAATTTTGAGGGAGTAATAACATCAGCCGTGTACGCGTAAACGAGTCAATATATGGAATTCACACTCAGTTGTATTGCACTACCACGCATCACTAAAATATACTGTCCGAAAACACACGAAGACACCCGGGCTCCCCGGGCTCTCGTATATAGCCAATATCGGTATTTGCGGGGTTAATGTCACCGGCCGGAGTCGAGCGAGCGAGTAAAATTGTATAGGTTGACCTCGTGGGGTAGGTCGCTACGTTATAACGTCGATATATAGTGTCCACGGGCCCATAGGGGCGCCCGGGTGATCCCGGGCTCTTTTTGTTTATATGGTATTTTACCAGATTTTGAGGAGTTAATAACATCGGCCGTGGACGCGTCAACGAGTCAATATATGGAATACGCACTCAGGTGTATTTCACTACCAGACATCACCAAAATATACTGTCCGAAGACAAACGAAGACACCCGTAATCACCCGGGCTCTCTTAGCCAATATCGGCATTTGTGGTGTTAATAACACCGCCCTGAGACGAGCGAGCGAGTAAAATCCTCAGGTGGTATGTCGCTACATTATAACGTCGACATATAGTGTTCACGGGCCCGCGGGGGCGCCCGGGCTGTCCCGGGCGGTAATTAGTCACGCCCATTACGATTGCACTTTGGTTTGGATGACTCTAGCTATTATTCCAAATGCGGATAACTCGACTGCACGATTTATGCGTCATGGAGTCTGCATTCGCGCTCACTCTAAATATTAGTACAGTACCCTTGTTAAATGACCAAATGACCTGTGTATATTTGGGTACACGTACGAGGGTTTACTTTGGTATATACCAGGGTACGCTTGTGTACATTCACAATGGTATACATGGGTAAAGTACCACTGTAATGGCCAGATAACATGGGAAAACTTTGGTACAAGTACGAGGGTTATATTTGGTATATATATATAGAGAGAGATAGTAAATTGCGATAGGTACCCGCGCCCCGCGGACAGAACATACCCTATACATCGCTATGTGCGCACTTGGCGCGGGTACGCGGGCGCGGGTACCTATCGCAATTTACTATCTCTTTATATATATACACACACAACAGGGTTTACGTAGGTACGCGTACCATGGTTTACATGGGTAGAGTACACTTGTAAATGCCCAAAATGACGTGGTACATTCACAAGGGCACTATACCAACGTATTTTTTCACATGGACTGTAATGGTTAATACCTTCAATATATTATCTATAATTTTGCGTGATTTGGTCCTGATGTGCAGGTTCCAATACACAAAATATATAAACAAACATCCAGTCCTAAATCGTCACAAAAGCCGCAACAGAATGACATCCTCGATGCAATAGTTTATATACACAGTGATTCCATCGATATATTTCTTTTTCAGCAAGACGTCGTCTAGCGTGTGGATCATTGTTGTTGTGGTTGTGTGGTTCGTAATTCTTCTTCCGCTGGGTATATGGGCACGATGCTACTTTTACTCCCGCCTATTCGGTGGTTTCAGTGAGTTGGTTTAGTATAAAGATGCTTTGTTATCCTCCTCCCTATTTTCCACCATTCTGATTGGCCCATGTGCTGTCACGTGCCGGGCGACAAATCACACTGTCGCCCGCTGACCCGGGAGACATCGTTTTTGTCGCCCGCCTGATGTTATATTGCAAGAATATCTCCAAACACACTGCATACAGTAACTTATCTATTTCACATCACTACGACGTACTAAACAAAATCATAGATCTTATATACCCCACGGATTCGCAAAACACACCAGTTGTGGTGTTTGCTAATTTGCATATATTTAGTGAACACTAATATTCGAACTTTTCAGTTGATACTTTTATCGGACGAGCATTATTATTTACTTTTTACATCGAAACATCTCGGTGATTCAATTTGTTCATGTCGACATTATGATGCAAGATTGAAAGAGAGGATCCCTTGAGGTTGGTTGGTTATAAATGTTCGCTGGTAGACAACGTAATGCATACGTTTGTCGCGAATGAATGGTACTGTACGCCAACCTCCGCGATGTCTGCAATGTGGTCATAGAAGTATTTTATGTGAGGATCGCCATGAGCACTGACACATATGAATGTACATTAATGAAATTGACAACTTCCCAATAGCTTTCGGTGAAGACCGTTATGAAATGAACATCGCGAGTAAATTGCGCGCACAAGACGACATTGTATATGCCACATTGCAGAAGACGAGAACATACCTATATGGCTTATTGGTTTACATTGCATAAACCGATATTGACGATTTGACCACCAAAATGATCGTAAATAAACGCGGATTATCAAACGCTTAACAGCTTGACTGTCGTGTATGGAACAGAAATCATATGGGACGATAAGTAGTTACTGAAAATATACATAATCGGGAAAGAAAGCACTCGTAACTCAGTGCAACATCGTGCGTGTGGATGGCAAGGATATTTTCTGTGGTATAATCGGATAACAAAAAAGTTGTTGCCCTTCTTCTCGGGAGACATTGAGATTTGTCACCCGCTCGAGAACGGAATGTCTCCCGAAGAGCTTCGCTCCTCGGGAGACATTCCGTTCTCGAGCCGGTGACAAATCTCAAATCTCAATGTCTCCCTCGACAACGGGCGACAACTGTATACTGTCCAATTTGACACCAAATATTGCAATCTTCCCTAATGTACAGTAATGCCCTAAATAATCGACTCTTTAACCACAGCAGAATAATGAGTAATTTTTCAAGATTTATTCGGAAATATGGCTTGTTGCCATTCATCGGAAAGCTCTCAGTGGTTAAGGAGTCGATTATTTAGGGCATTACTGTAGTTGTTTTCAGCTTTCCTGGCAAAATATAAAACTAAAAAACACTTGACATCGCTATTATCTATGTTACATGCATCGCGAAAATCCACAATGGCATACATCAGTTTTACATTGAAAACATAATACAAACTATATATCATCATTGAGAACGCTCTTTATTATGGGGCTGCTGGGTTCGATACAATTATGCGCTGGTTTATAAAACGTTGTATGCATGGTGTCAAATCGGACAGGACACTATTTAGCATCGTATTCCAACACAATTCATGACATGATAGTTTGTAAATGTAATATACATGCAAGTATAGTATAACTCTTGTTTCAGTTACTTTAATATTGTTATAACCGAAAATTTGAACATTTAATTATATAACGCACGTATAAATAAATTCTTCAAAATGTTTCGGTTATAACTCATACACTTAAAACAGCTCAATGCCTTCGAAGAGGGTTCCTGCAAACTCACATAGTTTTTTGTAAAAGTCTGTAAAACAACCATCATCAATAGTCAGGTTCGAAAATCTAAAGAAAGCCTCTAGAAACGAAGGTGCGGGCATTTTTCTTTCAGAAGCTTTTGAGAATTGTTTATAAAGGTATTTTTTATGCTGATTTTAAAAACCAATGTTGGCAAGTTGACAAATTATTATTTCTGGTACAAAATGACAATTCAAAATGGCCGCCATCAAAACAAAGTCTAAATTTACGTTTGTTGTTATGTGTTGCTCTAAGACGTTCGAATATTGAGTATTTCCGTACTTTCGAACGAATTGGAACAAGAACTTCAAGAAGAAGTATACACAGAACATATGTGGTAATTTAAAGTGAACATGTTTGACATTTAACCACATTTATGTCCAAAAAATGACAAAAACGCGAATTTTATAAATTATTACGGTCTTAAATGGTAGAAAGTGAAATATGCTGGAAACGTACCCTTCAAATCGTTTAGACAGTTGTGTCTAATTGTAATTTGTAATCTGATTCAAAAAATAAATGTTGGCAACTCGACCAATAATTATTTCTCACCTAAAATGGCTGATAATCAGTTAAAAATTCGAAAATCATCAGTAATATTATGAAACTGCGTCATCAACACCCAATGCGACACAATTTGCCATCATATAGCCAAACATGGTCACAAAAAAAGCCTTATTTATTATTGCAGTCAGATCCACAATTGCATAGTGGTGTGCAGGGTAACTCTGATTGTCTGCATGTACACCTTGCTGTTAGACACACCCCAAATTTGATTATTTCGAGATATGATTTTGGAATGGGTTCTAGTGACATCATGGTTGCATCTAATCGATCATTTTCTTATTTCTATCCCATTATCGAAGGTTCCGGTAATGTTTGCACAGGAATGGTTGCTTGTTTCCAAACTAAAACCTGGTAGTTTGTTCTCAAAGGTGGTAATGAAATGAGTCACTGGTTGGTGGAAGCTTTTCGGGAGAATAAGTCCAAGGGAACAACCTGAATCTTGCATTGTTGAGTTTTGCATCGGAAACTCCATACAACTTGCATACAAAATGTTCAGCACTTTCAATTGTTTCAGTGGATATAACAATATTACCTATACCCGTTAAGAGCTCACAACATTCCAGGTAAATCTTCCATGCGGATCGTTTAGACAACCCATATATGAACGAAGTTGAATCACACCCATCAAAGCATGAAACGCAAGAATATAGTTCAGAGCGTCGCTCGATATTTGGGTCGCAACATCCCTGATGGGTATAATTTTAGGGCCTTTGGACGTTCCAGCCATCATGAACACATCACAATCTGCAGGAAATTTGTCTAGGTAACCAATCAATAACACTAGAACATCGACGTCCCTACATACGTACCACAATAACTTGTTTCAGATTGCACCCCAAGCTGGCATCAAGTGAATGAAGGATAAGTCTAGTGTCAGCCTCTTCGTGATTAGACTCTAACCCTTTCAAGTCTGTTCCATCTACCGAACAATCTTTTCTGCAATCTTCTTGGAACCCCCCTGAAACAACAACAGTAACACCTTCTGTTTTCGCTTTGGTAACAAGTTCTCGAGACAAGAAACCATTCAAATCGGACTTGTCAGACAACAAAATTAAACTTTTACAATTTTGTGGGATGGAAACATCACGATTTGTTATTGTCCTTCGGATTAATGGAACATTGCGACTTCTTCTCGATCTGGTGGCAGTATTTATATATTTACCCGAGTATCTGTCGAACACTACATATATCCTGACATAGCATTCGCCCTTCTTCAACACGCACACTGAGAATACATCGGCAAAATCTCCAAATGTAGTTACCTTTTCCGGTTTACCTATGGCCACACCAAGAGTTACCCTGCACACCACTCTGCAATTGTGGAACTGACTGCAATAATAAATAAGGCTTTTTTGTTACCATTTTTGGCTATATGATGGCAAATTGTGTCGCATTGGGTGTTGATGAACCAGTTTCATAATATTACTGATGATTTTCGAATTTTTAACTGATTATTATATCGGCCATTTTGAATTGTCAATTTAGGTCATTTTTGGGCATAAATTGGGTTAAATGTCAAACATGTTCACTTTAAATTACCACATATGTTCTGTGTAAAGTATCTCTTGTCATAATTCGTTCGAAAGTACGGAAATGCATAATATTTAAACGTCTTAGAACAATATATATCAGTAAACGAAAATCTAGACTTTGTTCTGATGGCGGCCATTTTGAATTGTCATTTTAGGTCAGAAATAATTATCTGTCGAGTTGCCAACATTGTTTTTTTGGAATCAGAATACAAATTACATTTAGACACAACTTTCTAAACCATTTGAAGGATATATTTCCGTCATACTTCACTTTCTGCCTTTTAAGACCGCAATAATTTATAAAATTCGCGTTTTTTTGGTCATTTTTAGGCATAAATTGGGTTAAATGTCAAACATTTTCACTTTAAATTACCACATAGGTTCTGTGTATAGTGTCTCTTGTCACAATTCGTTCGAAAGTTCGGAAATGCATAATATTCAAACGTCTTAGAACAACATATAACAGTAAACGAAAAATCTAGACTTTGTTCTGATGGCGGCCATTTTGAATTGTCATTTTGGGTCAGACATAATAATTTGTCGACTTGCCAACATTGGTTTTTGAAATCAGCATAAAAAATACCATTAGAAACAATTCTCAGAAGCTTCTGAAAGAAAAATGCCCGCACCTTTCACATTTATTCCATTTCGAACATGACTACAACGGGTGCAGGACGTTTTGGCACATGGACGTTTCGGCACCTGGTTGTCAGGACGTTTCGGCTGTTTCGGCCCAAGCACCTGGACGTTTCGGAATTTCATCGAAGGCGTTTCGGCACATGGTTTATCTTTTTTTTAGTTGTGACGTGATTATAGTACATGTATATACAATCAAACAGTTGTATATATGTAGTCGTGCAAGAATTAATAGTTCAACGGGGAAGGAAATCCCAATCGAATCTGATAGAAGCAACGACCACATGATCCAGCTATACTTGCCACGAAAACGTAGTCTATGCTATTGTATACATTTCTTATGTCTTCTCAAAGTTTCATCGTTGTGCACACTAAGAAAACAGCTCCAAATCTGGTACCCCCGGTGAACCAAATACCGACCTAGAAACAGTTTGGTTCCACACTGATTTTGGTTCCATCTAACCAATATCATAAGTTTGGTTCTTCAAACAACCCACCGAATTCAAGGTTTGTGGAAACGCGGCCTATCTTTAAATGTCCTAGATTTTGTAAAGTATAAACGATTTCATTATATAATGCAAGATGAAAACATGTGCCATAATATAGTGTGTAACATCTGCAACAGTTGTGACGGTGTTATGATGTTCCTAGTCGTGGAAAAATGTACCGGTTTCATGCCAAAAAAGTCTGTAAACTGAACACATCCCCACTACGAAGAAAACGAAGAAATAGATCAACTGTGTTCTTACAGTCATTACTGATAGTCCTCCGCGTGGTGAAACTATTGTCACATGTACATTGATCTGTCAACAAAAGTCGCTAGCCGTGTCGAAAGTTCAAATGTTTTGTCAGAAAATGATGTTTGGAATATTTGTCAATGCTATGACCTTTTCCAATGTTTACCGTCCAGTTTTGTTTAAAGGTACGGTTGGCCTTGGCGGTGGGTATCCTGTAAAAATATTTCCACCCGTCAAAAACCGCCACGAACAGAAAGAACATCAAAATGTAGACAGACTTTGTCCGTATACAAATAAGAAATATCGCATAAACAGTATGTTATTGTCATATATTTGACCATTGTTATGTAAACAAAAGCATAAAAAGTAACTTTTCTGGTGTTTGTTTATATTATGATGGTAAACATAAAGAGCGTTCTTTGTGTGTGAATTCCTTATATAGAACTAATAAAGAGCGTTTATGCCATTTGTGTGTGATTAGCCAGTAGTATTGTGCTGTCTTCTGTAACACAATCAGGCTCTTGCTTGGGCAACATATAGTAGGTCTTTATGATAACATGCTGTTTACGCGATGGTCATAATATATATGAACGAAACTGTATGCGTTTTAATGTTTTTCTGTTTACGGTGTTTGGAACAAATATGAATATTTTCGACAATTAAGGCCCCACGTGCATTTAAAGGCACGCGCGGCGTTCGTTGCATAAATATTCATATTTGTTCAAATCGCCATCAACGGAAGAAATATTCAAATCATCGCGTAAATAGTACATTGTCGTCAAGACGTTCGATGGTGTACGTAAACAAGAACCTTCTCGTGTTACAGAAGTTTTGCTTCTGTCTACATAACACAGCGCAATTATATTGGTTAATCACACACAGATGATATAAACGCTCTTTATTATTTCCATATCAGGGAAACAGTAACAAATAACGCTCTTTATGTTTACCATATCCGGATCTAAACAAAAGCCAGGTTATGTAACGTTTTTTGCTTTTGTTAACATAACAAATGAAAAACATTGGACAATAACATACTGTGTTTGCCATATTTCTGATTGGTTTAAGAACAAGGTCTGTCTATATTTTACTATTCTTTCTGTTTATGGCGGTTTTTGACGAAGGTGAATATTTTAACAGCATACCCACCGCCAACGCCGCCCGTATCTTTAAAACCCAACTCATATTAGTTTAACGTATTGTGTTAAGCTACGTTCTCACAGCCGGCAAATTGCCGGGTATATGTTCGAACAATTCTTCCTAGATGACTTATCTTTTGCACACGTTTGATTGACAATGAGCTACGGAATATCTGTTTTATCATATTAATCTGCCGTCGCTCAACACAGCGATGAAACGATACTCAAACTTGCCTGGCAGATGTGCCACCGTTTGCATGTACCCTTAACAATGTTTTGTATTTATTGTAATTATATATCTGAATGTTCATAGAGTGAAAATAATTATGCTTTAAACCAACAAAACCAAACTCAGAAAGCAAAAGTCATTGAAGAGCCGTAATTCCGCCTAAGATTACCTGACCCACCTTGTTTTCGAACTCATTCAACTAAGACATTATTGAGCATACCTCATACACGTATCTACCAATTATTAAGATTATAGTTTATGTTTGATGAAGTACATGTACTGCATCTGGGAAGCAAAATAAATATGTAATTAATTAAATAAGAACAACTCTTCCTAGAAACTGTTGGGGAGCTTAATAAATGGTTACATATTGTTTGATGGGCATGTGATAGTAATCTGTTATATATTGTTATAGATCGTATGATACTTGTTTATATTAAATCATTTGATAACCAGGCCACCCCCCCCCCGTGTACCGACATAACCAAATCATGTATAGGTCATGTTTCAATCTTTCATGTTTCATGTTAAATCTGCTCAGAGTCTGCCTAAACGCGCCAATACAAAACTTTCTCTCGGACTATTGGGTATCTTACCAATGGAGATGGAAATACACATTCGTAAACTGGGCTTCCTTGGTACTCTTATAAACCTTCCTTCACACAAACAGGATCCATTGAAACTTTTCCTGGCCAAAGCTCATTTGCAGCGCTTGTGCGACAGACCGGCATATGGATTCGTCAAGGAGATACTACCTATATTAAGAGCCTATATTTAAAGTCTCAAACGATTCTGACCTGAGTGTGTTCTGGAAGGTTGTTCCAGACCCACTCTCCGGCTGGTACGTTTGGAAGCGTTTGCGATCACAACCTACATTATCATCAAAATACAATAACCTTGCAATTCTTCTTAACAGGACAACGTACCCAAATAATCTTACCTGTCGTCAGTGCGTGTGTATATATGATAACGAACTTGAGCACATTATGTTCACGTGCTCGTCATTCCCGATCCTGTCGCTGCGAAATAGTTTCTGGGAACGGGTCATCGACTACTGCGGTATCCAAGTATATTTATACATGTTCGGTCTAGAGAAGGAGGACTTGTTGTCTCTAATCTTGGGAAGTGATCACCCATCACTCTTGGACGCCGTTGGACAATATCGGGACTCTGTTATTGATATGTCTGCATCTTTTTTATTTGTAATGTGTTCCCTAATTAGGGTAAAATAATTCAGAAAATTAATTCAGAAAATTTCAGCCCACACGCATGTGACGTAGCTTAAATGCAGAAGATAGAAAATTTATACATTATGTATATCATATAACGATATATAGTAATGTTGTCGAGCATCGGGTGCGCAACCATTCGGATGCGCATTTTATTTTATATATATATATATTTATTTTTTTCTCCATGTGGCAAATACATTTTTTTTTCTTCCCACTTACTTTACTCTTATTACTATAATTGTAATTCATTTAACCTTTCTCACTCCGATAAAAGTTCAACAGATAAGACGCAACTCACCCGTACCAAAGTGAGCCTGATAATACCCATGCACGTTTTATGTAATCACTATATTAATTATGCTCACACTTCACTGTTGTATTTATATCTACATGTATGTATATAATTGTACAAATATCTCTCCTTCAAGGAGGCAATAAAGAATCTCTCTCTCTTATTACTCGATTATGAACATGTATGCATAAAATGCAAGTAATAATTGTATATATGGCTCCAAATCTAACAGGTATATTAGGATAACATTTTACACAATGAAAATATTGTCCTGCAGGTGAACCCCAAAGAGACCAGCACACAACGATCCAGCAATGTCCGATGGCCCCACCACCAGCGCCAACTAACCAAGGATTCCCGCCGGGGTATTCTTCACCAGAAGCCTACACGAATTACGGATTCACACCAACAGCGACCACGACAGAACCAAGAACAGAAATGTGAAAGAGTTATACGTCGGGTTCATATCAGGCCCCCGGAAGTCAATAAGGTTTTACCTGTAACACATTTTTTTTCACATTCGGTTAAATTGACCAATTCATAATTTCAGAGTCTAAGTTTATAATTTGATATCTGAGCAAATTCTCAAATAATCGCGACACCTGTACAATGTCGGCGACTAGAATAACTATGGGAGAAAATAAACACACACTTATAGCAATATGTTTAGCACCAAATGCGAAACCTTTGTTTTGTTTGTAAAGTACGATGGGTTCACCAAACACAATTCGATTTGTAAATTATTTGGTGATATGTGTAAATTGAATTTAGTAATAACTCTGGAAATCATAATATATTACATAGCTATGTTGGGATATAAGATATTAAGAAACTCGTTTGATAAATTAGATTCACCACGAGTCGTAGACCAGGTTTGAGTCAAATTTATCAAACGATTTTCATAAAATCTTATGTCCCAACATAACGAGTTGAAAATCTCGTATATCACATGAAAAAGCTAGAGCCTTTTAACAAATAAAACTCCTTAAAATAAGTTGCAAAATACATACATTTACAGAATTGGATGAGTGGCTTCACAACCGTGAACGGCATTATTGCGCTCTCTGGCTGGCGACAGAAAATATAGTCCCCCAATTTGCCTCTTTGTGTTATGTCTATTTTCGTTAGTGCAACGAAGTTGGACAATGGTTTAACTTTAACTAACAAATCAATCATTTTGCATTGCTTGGTGTTGGTGGCATGTGCGGCTTTTCGATATAGTATTAATCCGCCAAAATCAATGTAAATTTTGTTGGCGCGATGCCAATTGTTCCCGGGAAGCACGCGCCTCACTTGTGAGAGATAAGGAAATATGTAATGGCTTTTTTAATGATATAATAAGGGTTTCATGTGATATAAGGAAATATATAATGTTTTTTAATGATAATAGGGGTTTCATGTGATATATATATATCTATTATATACTTGCCTATAAAATAGCGGAAAATTACAGAAACGTAGATCATCATAGGTATCTCCTAGAAGCCACAGTGAAATAAGATTTTGTTATTTCACAGTAGGTTTCGTTATATTTCACTGTATAGCCTGTCGGTGGTTTCCGCGAGCTAACACATTGAAGACACATTCTATAACCGCGCGTTATAGTAATTTGTCTGCAAACTTATCGGTTATATCCCATAACCTTATTCGAAACAAGAGTTATTTCTTATAATTTAATCTACATGTCATTTCACAGGAGAACTACCATAAGTAGAAGGCAGTAGGAAAACAAGCGAAAAACTTTCCGAAGAAAATCACACGCGCGGTAAAGTTGAAACAGACACTCTTGGCACTCAAGTTTGTCAGAAATTCGGCGTTTTTGATTGGCTAGCCGGTACTTATCACGCATCATGCAGCTGTGGCCCGTGCACTTGGGATTTATATATTTCGACTGTGATGACACGGAGACTTGTTAGTTTCTAGTCCGTGTTTCATTTCTGTGCACTAGTCTCGTTGCTTCATCTAGGCAATTGTACACTTATGATTAGTAGAAAGTATTCGTCCGGAGTATTGTTCAAATTGCTGTACTATTAAAAGTAAAAATGCCGCACAGCTTAGCAACTTTGAGGTTTAAAGTGACACAACAATCTTCCCCGGTATACCCCGATTGACTGAAGCAATAATATATATATATATACGGCGGAATCCCGCAGATAACTATTTTTAGCCACAATTCCAATCCGCGCGATCCGATTGGTCGGCGATCTTTCGTCACCAATTTGATACTATTGTTTTGAGAATAATAACTCTCATTCTCAAGACCAAATAAATTAATTAAAACTTAATTAGTTAGAACGCATATTTGAGTTAGATTATCGGAGTTTTATCTCCGTGTATGTTGTGTTGAATGGGAATGTTGGGTCCTCACATATGAAATCAACGATTATTGCCTGGAAAACTTGTCAAAAACTCGGTTCGAATTGAAGTTCGTGTGATCAGATCAGGCTATGTTGCATGTTGACATTCTAATTGAATATTGTCAACAGCGGGAATTCTCATCCTGATGACCCAGGAGAGTGACTCAGGTCACAATTAATGGGAACTTTTGGAGAACCTATCGTTCAAACACGCAGATTAAAAAAAAACAGTGTGGGTAGATAGCGTCAGAAAAATGTACATGTAGCAAGTGCAATTTGACACTAAAATTTACATGTATGTCTTTGGACTGGACTGGCCGCAGTAGGCCTACACTAGTACAGGCCTTGCAGATTCAAATTGAACTAAAGTCTCCAACAGTGACCTGTAGTATTAAAATAACTAATTTCAAAATGTGTGGCCCAGTATTGTGGGATGCCAAATTGACATTTAATAAATAATTGAGCTTAATCGCAATAAGGAATCCCTTATTAGCGCAATAAGTAAAAATCTAATTGCCCTTAACTGGTTCAGTGCTGAAAGCCCATATTTGGACCCTATGTAAGAGTGCTGGAAGCCCAGATATGGGCTTTGGCAATAACACTGTCTTGTTTAGTCAACTCTTGTTTAGTTTAATCATTTAAATAGCGTTAAATAGGTATTATTTCAGAAATATTGTTACATATATAATTAAATTGGGACATTGTTAAGTTTGAATGGATGCCGACCAATAAAATTGTCAGAAAAGGTACTTATATCGCGAAAAGTTTGATAAAAATTACAAATGCTTTGCCCTAAGGGCGGCCGACAACCAAGCTCATAACCATAACCTAATCAGACATCCAGGCTCATATCGATAACCTTCTTTGACAAACAGACAACCAGGCTCATAATCATAGCCTAATGAGACATCCAGGCCCATAACCATTGCCTAATGAGACATCCAGACCCATAATCATTGCCAAATGAGACATCCAGACCCATAACCATAGTCTAATGAGACATCAAGGCTCATAACCATAGCCTAATGAGACATCCAGACCCATAACCATAGCCTAATGAGACATCCAGGTCCATAGGCATAACCATAGCCTATTGAGACATCCAAGCTCATAACCATAGCCTATTGAGACAGCCAGACTCATAACCATAGCCTATTGAGACATCCAGACCCATAACCATAGCCTAATGAGACATCCAGGTCCATAGGCATAACCATAGCCTATTGAGACATCCAAGCTCATAACCATAGCCTATTGAGACATCCAAGCTCATAACCATAGCCTAGTGAGACATCCAGGTTCATAACATAATCACAAATGTATATATATGGGGGTAAAATTTGAGAAAAGAGTGCTAATTATCAACTTCGAGCATAAAATTCAATAATTTTCTGTTTGTTGAAATATATACACACATTTTATTACGTGTATGTAGGATATTTAGCAGCGAACCAGTTAAGCACAATAAGAGATTCCTTATTGCGTTTAAGCGCAATAAGGAATTTCCTTATTGGGCTTAAGTGCAATTAGAATATTCCTTATTGCGCTTAAGCGCAAATAAGGAATATTACATAAACTCCCTGTAATTCCAATAGTGTAGTCCATGGTGCAATGGGTGGAGTTTATTGGTCACATGGTGACTGTCCACGTGTAGGCCTATTCAGATTCCATCAGATTCTATCCCTGTTAACAGGCAAATATAGGATAATTCTACTATTTTCTCATGAGGGAGATATTAATTGCACTTAAGCGCAATAAGGATGTATTGCGGTTAAGCGTATAATAAGGAATGTTCTTAATAAGATTCCTTTTTGCGCTTAAGCTCAATTATTTATTAAATGTCAATTTGGCATCCCATACAGTATTAGATATATTGGGAGGAGGGTAGATCATGCCATGAATCTGGGATGCCAAATTGACATTTAATAAATAATTGAGCTTAAGCGCAATAAGGAATATCTTATTGCGCTTAACGCTTAAGGAATATTCTTATTGCGCTTAAGCGCAATTAGATCTTCCCTTATGTGCTTAAGCGCAATAAGAACATTCCTTATTGCGCTTAAGCGCAATTACATCCTTATTGCGATTAAGCGCAATTATTATCTCCCTCATGAGATCACCCCTCTGCAAATAGTAGAATTATCATATATTGCCTGTTAACAGGGATAGATATTGATTGCACCATGGACTAAACCATTTGAATTATAGGGAGTTTATGTAATATTCCTTATTGCGCTTAAGCTCAATTAGCTCTTATTGCGCTTAAGCGCAATAAGAATCTCTTATTGCGCTTAAGCTCAATAAGGAATTTTCTTATTGCGCTTGATTCGCTTGATTCGCTTAAGCACAATTAGCTCTTATTGCGCTTAAGCGCAATAAGAATCTCTTATTGCGCTTAAGCTCAATAAGGAATTTTCTTATTGCGCTTGATTCCTTATTGCGCTTAAGCTCAATTATTTATTAAATGTCAATTTGGCATCCCATATACTCTGGCTAATATGACTTTGGGGCATAGCTTTGGGCCATAGCTATGGTCATATAGCAATAATGTGGTGTCACTGTATAAGGGCTTGCTTACCTCATATGGTGTACTTATTGACTTAAATCGGGTGAAAAACCCTATTGTCATATTATCAGCATCCCTGTCCCAAAAATTGGTGTTTCATTCCGGGAGCTTTGATGTCTCACTCCTCGAGCTCTGGTAGTTTTATTAAATCAGCGGCTCTTGCACAGATCTATAGTATTTCCAGGTCATATACTGTAGCGCGAATATGGTGTCACTGAGGACCTGCTTCCCTAATATGGTGTACCTGTATATGTACTCGAAAATCAAAGTTTCCCCAACTAATACAGAAGTTAATACTACCACGAGTTGCCACAACTAAAACAGAAGGTAATGCTATTACGAGTCTACCATTTCGATAAAGAACTTAGGCTTGCTCCCATGCAAACCAATGAAAACAAGAGGTGATATGTCAATAAGAGCTAAGGTTGAGTTATGGATAAACCTATCTATTCACCAGGGATGTTTAGATACATAAATGTATAACCATGAAATGCGCTTAAGATTAGGCAATTGATTGTGCGTAAGCAAAATTGATTGCGCTTAAGCACAAATAATTATGTTTTCAAGAACAAATCACTATGCTTAACAACAATCGATTGCACTTAAGAGCAATGATTGCTCTTAAGCACAATGATAAGTTCAACTAATTGTGCTTAAGTGTAATTATTTGTGCTTAAGTGCAATTAATTGCACTTAAGCGCACTTCATTATTAAATGACAATTTGGCCTCCCAGAGGCGAATGCCCGTATAAATCATATTCTACCAGTACAAAACCTCGGGAACTTTTTTAAGTATTGATAGAGAACCTTATAAAGCTGAAAAAATAACAAGGGGAATATATTTCTTTATTAATACCTGTCGCTTAATAGTTTATTCATAAGTAGGTGAAAGTGCCAACTCGAGATGACATTATTTAACAGACTTGATGGGTGAGTTTGCTATGCGCACTTACAATCATGGAATTTCTGCAGGGTAATTAATTCAGTGTTTTTGTGATATCAGCTCACTAAAGCCACAAAAAGCATGCATTTTCGAGCTGGGACCACCCCATACTTTGAAGTTCATTATCGAGGAACAAATATAAACAAAGAAATATGTTCCCTGCCTTGTTTGTTCAATGTTATAAAGTTCATTATCAAAACATAACAAAATTCCCAAGTTTTGTACTGATGGAATAAGATCTCTACAGGCGCTAAGCAGAGTAAAGATTCATGACATGATCTAGGGGAGGGGGTTTCTTCATTTTCAACAAGATAGCTCCAGGCTGTTGACCCAACATTCAACAATAATTTGAACAAGGACTAAATCATGCCAGAAGCTCCCACAAAAATATTCATGATTGCCAATTACTCAATTAATAAATTCAATTGCAAGTCTATCACAGCTAGTGACAGTCAGTTGTGGTATTCAGTTATTAACAGACTTGTAATTATATTAAATTTAATTCATTAGTGAAAATTCATACATGTGTTAAGTACCTTATTAATAAATCATTTAAAATAAGTCTTCTTAAATATATCTCTTCATGATATTGATGATGTCCATCCCTCTCATGGCAGACCCCAGACTCCTATACTGAATACTAATAACAAATAGGTCGTTTTTCTGTTTACCAGCAGGTACCAGATAAGAAAATATGTATAGTGACAATGGAGTGAAATCTCCTGGAACTGTAAGATTTATCTCACAGTTTGTCATTGAGCATCAAATTGATTTTTTTTTTGTCAAAATGACATATTTAGATATAATTCAGTCTCATACTTCTTGGTGAGCTGGGGTTATGGACAATATTTCAGCAGCAAAAATGTAATTATTTTCATATTTATAATAGTGTGAAATAACCATGGCTTCTATTCTATATTTTTTATCTTGTACCCATGATTCACCTATGTTATTCAGGATTTATGGGAGGTGCTAGTATACCATCAGTAGTCAGAGTAATCAAAAGTATGTGGTTCATTTATGAGACAAAATACCGAACCTGGAGGGTCGGAACTAAAACTAATTACAACACAAATTGTCTATTTAGGAATAAAATCAATTAACCCTTTCATTATGGGATCAGCATTCACCCTTCCATGATTGGAGCATTGGAAATATTGCAAAACAAACCTGTGCTAATGCATTCTCTTATATATGGTAGTTTCCAGTAGGGATCCTAGAATATATAAGAGAATATATTACATTGGCCTAACAATATTTACCTTGACCTTGTAAGCCAGTGCATTCTCTTATATATGTGAGGCTACCTATGGTACCTGCAGATATAAGGGAATGCACTGGCACATGATTCAATGTTCCACTAGCGCAGCTCCCATAAAAAAATGGTTATATTATATATTTGAGTCTCCCAAGTTCTTCCAACTGCATATTTTGTAGATTTTATTTTCCTGCTTTACAGAAGAAATTTAATCATTTACAAATTTCCAAATTCACTAAAGATGGATTATCTCTTCCTCTAACATGTGTTGTATAGTTTACTGGTTATAAAATAATAAAAATAAGCCGGAGATACCTGTCTGGAAATGTTACTATCAATTAATATTGATTTTAAATCAATATGTATTTGTTAATGCGAGAATTAAGTGGGATATATATTTGTTCCTATTTTTTTTAGAAAAAAGTTCCAATAAACACGAGCCCTAAAATACTGGACATTGATTGTATGCTTATTATAATACTAATTGATAGAAGTGTTTCCAGACAGGGGTCTTCGATTCATATTTATTATGTTAAACACAGGAAACTATAAAATACTTGTTATAGAAAGAGATAATGATTAATCCATCTGTAAGAGTAAGTGTTTTTCAAGTTGTGTGTCTTCAAGAATTGGAGTGTATCACACTGAGCCAAATTCAATATATGATGGTCAGGTATTTCAAAGACTAGAAACAAAATTAACAGCTTTTTCATAGTTTTAGTAATTTTCTGACTAGATTGTGTACAAAACATGATTTCTTATTAGTCTATGGTGAAGACAAAACTATTTTTGAACAAATTATGTGTTAGACTTACAAACTGTGAAGGGATTTCCAAACACATTGTGATGCTATCGTTTTACAATTGAAAGTGTTCTAAATATTTCATGACTGGAGCTTCGTGAAATTTAGCGAAAACACTGTACCAATGCATTCTCTCATATATGACAGTCTCCCATAGGCAGACTCACATATTTAAGATAATTCATTGGCCTAACAACATTTATCTTGACCATGCAAGCCAGTGCATTCTTTTATATTTACAACCTGCCATATGGGAGACCATTATTTATGATTAATCCTTCCATAATTGGAGCTTCATGAAATTTTTTGAAAACTTGTGCCAATGCATTCTCTTATATATGCGAGTCTCCAATAGGATGCCTTGCATATATAAGAGAATGCATTAAGCTAACAATACTTATATTGAACTTCTAAGCCAGTGCAGTCTCTTATATTTAAGATTGTATATATGCGAGATTCATATATATAAAAGAATGCATAAGCATGACTGGTTGTTTTTTTCTATTTATGCCCCGACATTTGTTAAACAGACAAAATGCCAAAAAATGGCATTTTTGGAAAAGTATCAAGACTGAAGGAGTAATCTCAGTCATAAGTTCATTTTATTCAACAAAACACCAACAAACAAAATGCCATGAGAAAAACAAGGTATATGGATTTAAATTTATTTCAATTTGCTCTGGAGGTGGGGGGGGGGGGGTAATATATATTCAGACACATATGATACTTTTTTACATTTTACCATTTCTGCGATTCACCCACCCCCGCAACCAATTTCTTTCCCTCTTTACAATTGTTTTCCCAAAGCATTTTTCAACACCCCTCCCCATCTGTCTGTCTGAATATATATGTGGAGATTCTATGAGGAAACAACTATTTTTTACCATCTTACCATCCGCCCAGAACATTAAACCTTTCTAAGGCTGAAGGGGTCACTCTCACCAAAAAAAGGGCTGAAGGGTACACATGGTTTGAAAATGTGCTGAAGGTTTGTGATCGCCACTAACACCGTTACTTAAACTGTGTTTCTGAAAGTCTGACGCCCATGAGCAGTTTGTTTTCAGTTCATTTTCTGTTCATTGGAACGTAATCAATTATTCTCTAACAGAAATCATGGCAGATACGAAATCTAAACGTCATTTAGAACGACATTTCAAACCCTGTATACCATTCAGCACATTTTCAAATCCTGTGTACCCTTCAGCACTTTTTTTGGTGAGAGTGACCCCTTCAGCCTTACTAAGTTAGATACATGTAGGTCTACCATTACATATAACGCTATAAGGCAATAAAACCAATTATGCTTTTAAAGCGTAATGGAGTTACGCTTAAAGGCACGTGCGGCCTTAATTGTCGAAAATATTCATATTTGTTCCAAACATCGTAAACAGAAAAACATTAAAACGCATACAATTCCGTTCATATATACCATGACCATCGCGTAAACAGCATGTTATCACAAAGACCTACTATTTTTTACTAAGCAAGAGCCTGATTGTGTTACAGAAGACAGCACAATGCTACTGGCTAATCACACACAAATGGCATAAACGCTCTTTATTAGTTCCATATCAGGTATTCACCAACAAAGAACGCTCTTTAAGTTTACCATCATAATATAAACAAACACCAGAAAAGTAACTTTTTATGCTTTTGTTTACATAACAATGGTCAAACATATGACCATAACATACTGTTTATGCGATATATCTTATTTGTATACGGACAAAGTCTATCTACTTTTTGATGTTCTTTCTGTTTGTGGCGGTTTTTGACGGGTGGAGATATTTTCACAGGATACCCACCGCCAAGGCCAACCGTGTCTTTAAGCATAATCAGCCATTACATGTTAGATTGATCTCCCATATAGTACTTAATATATGCGATGACAATGTTGTTGTTTGAGCCATCCAAATGATTTTGGAGTATAAATATAAGCAGCAAGTGAAATAATTGAAAAATAATTTATTATATATGATAAACAAGCATAAATTATAAATAGTTAAGCAATAGTTCCTTGTTAGCATTGTTGAAAACATCCCATACTGTTGTTCCCCTCGCAGAGCAGATAGAAAACCGTCAATGTCACTGATATCAACAACCGACTATTCCAGGTGGTTCCATTCCACAGTTGTTTTAACAAAGAAGGAGTGTTCGTATTGTGAGCTGCTAGTACGCAGAAGTTGGAACGATTCTGTGTTGTTACACACCTCCTTCTCCACCGGATTTTGACTGACACGTACAGTCCTCAAATTTTGTTGGCTGTAGCCTGTATTTGCCTTGTGTTTTAGATAATCAGGCTTAGGAAGTGCTGGGAGCAACCCCATGACTATTTTGTTGTATTTAACCAGTCGCTGTTCTTTCCTTCTGGGAGCTTTACCTCAGACAGCATGTCTGTTACTGATCCATCATCTCGTCTGTATATGTTCTTTTCTGTATCTGTTCTTTGAGTTTAAGAGAGATCTCGAGGTCAAGTGACCAATTTTGAATGGGGATTTCCATGCAAATCTGCAGAGCAAAATTTAGAGTTGCACATACTTCTGAGTGTGACTTGATGTAGTATTGAAAACAACAGGTATTTACAGGGACGCCAGAAGCATCAAAGGGCAAGGGGGCAAACCAACCAGGAGGGCACTTTTCGGGTACCCACTGGCCTCACCTGAGTCAGGCCAGCAAGGGGGGCAAGTGCCCCCGTATGTCCCCCTTCTCTGGCGTCCCTGGGTATTTATCTGGCGACTGGCGGGTCCAATTGGAACTTGTTCCATTATAAATTATAATGTTGGTGTATTTATTTTTGAATTTTATATTGATATTTCGAATCTGACAAATATAAGTTATGTAGGTCAAGTGATATGTAATTCCAGAAAAAAATTCTCAAAAATATATTTATAGCAAAATTTTATAATTTACGAAGCGGACCCACCAGATAAATACCTGTTGTCTAGTACCACATCAAGTCACACTCAGAAGTATGTGCAACTCTTTAACTTTTGCTCCGCAGATTTGCAAGGAAATCCCCATTCAAAATCCACCACGGCGGAAGACACACACTATTCGTTGCTCTTTCCAATTTTTCGTCATCTTCCCGCTTACGAAAACTTCTTATTTGATCGCATTTTGCCAATTTAAGCTCAATATATCTCAGTCTTTTTCTAACGATATCCTGACAGTGAAACCATGCTTGACAGAACACAGCAGCAGGAACAGGATTTGTGTGCCCGCCCGAAAGGCGGCACGAGGACGGTGTGGGCTCACCCGGAGGTCGCCATTACGCCCTGACAGAACACAGGGATATCCCCAATCTATTTATAGCATATCAGGCTGTATCAGGGGAGATAAACCATGCATGCAGTTTATAGAAGCGTTAGGAACAGGCGTAAACAGCTGATTTCAACAACAACATGGTGGCGATTATTTTTGAGTCCCTTTAATATGCAGAAATAAAAAAGAATACCTACAGTTTTGCTTCAATACCTGAAACATCTCATTCGTGTCTGATGGATGGAAATATCGAATTTTCACTCGCGGCTTGCAGGTGGAAATCATCTCCTAAATTTGCATTACATGTACATGCACTTTGTAAATATTCTCGGTTTCTCAGCGATCCTTCCTCAATTGGTAACTTATTATTTATGGTCCGGAATCTGAAGATGGTGTGAATCATAAATGTATCGCTGCATGATATTTATTTCGTTTCTATGTTTTACAGTGAAATGGTTATAAACGGCCGGAAAATAAACCACGCATCAATCGCTTGTCCCAGCGAACTAACACCAAAATGTTATTCGTATTAACCTTCATATCGTTATTATTGAAACTCTTGTTGACTAAAATATCCACTCAACAAGTTGAGTGATAATTTGATGTGCGGATTGTATTCAGCGGTTGAGTGACGAGTACTCAATAATGACAAATTAGAATTTATCATATGACTCAATCATTATTTACGTTGGAAACTATGTCATAAATCAATTTCATATCAATTACTAATTCATATAACCTTCCGATAATTTGATTGGTTTGTTGACAAAAAGTGTGTTCTGATTGGCTGAATGGCAGCCGGGGACCGAGCCGCATCTCTGACTAAATGCAGGTCAAATTCGTGCGCGTCAAATACACGAATCAACGCGATGCCGAAATTCTCGCAATTATAATCTTGAAATATATAGTTTTGGACATTATTATACGATAAATAGAATATGTAATTCGTATTTATCTAATAAACATACTATATAATGTCACAAACTGAGAACAGAATAGCGCACTATATCTTCGCGTGCATATTATTTCTGCTAATTCACCAGGTGTAATTGGGCTTCCGGTGCAATGAAGTGAAGTCACATTAACCTTTTGCTGCCGATGTCATATAGCTATTTAGTGATCTGTGTGCGTTTTGGACATCATATTCAATTTATAGGTGTCATATGATAAATAGAATATGTAATTCGTGTTTCTCTCATATGATATTTATGAAACTCGTCACGAATTTTCAGTTTTCTCTCGCCGGAGGCTCGAGAAAACTGAAAATTCTTAGACTCGTTTCAAAAATATCATATGAGAGAAACACTCATTGCATATCCTCTATATATGTTTCGGATTTAATCAACACCTTGATTAAAATATCTTCGAACAATAACTCAATTTAACACAATGTGCATCTATAATGGTAGTCATTCCGAGATATTTCATTTAAGTTATAACATTATTTTTTGTATCTATACATGCAACATTGATATGGGAGGAGATGGCCGATTGGTATGTCAAAACGTCATCATCCCATTAAAGAGTACAGCCGAGGTTCTAATTCCATGGACACCACAAACAATCCAGAAATATGAACTATATGAATCATCCCGGGGCTAGGCTCCCCGAATACTCCCTTCAGAATTATTTAACATCTTCCAACAGACCACCATCGGCTACAATATCAGGAAGTTAATAAATTTCCCGATATTTCCAATTCTGATTCGGACGCTTCTTCTTGATATATCATCCATTCCAGTTTCGATAACTCTTCCAACAAATATTCCGAGCCAACTCTGTTTCGTAACTAAGAAAGCTACTCTGTTCAGCCAACTGTTGAGCAAAATCAATTATAAATCGGTTGTTGGCGATTTAACTTTCAGTGTCGCCTAACTCCGAGTTGAAATAGTTTAGTCAACGTTGCATGGTGGAATACCTACACTACGGTTGAGTAAAATTTTAGTCAACGAGATTTTCAGTGTGGCGAATCACGGTCGCGCGCTCTAACTAAAAGAATACCCCACGAAGCCTCGGAATCGTTCAGAGCACGGGCATTTTAAATTGGTTTACTACTCTAATACCTATTTGTTCACTTAGGAGTTTTTCAAATTCAAAACTGAAAATGGAACGAAATGAACGAAGAAATATTATAACAATGTTGCTAATGTTATTTAAAGTGTGACTAATAATGCTGTAGAACTTAATTATCTGTGTTGGTATTCATATTAAACTTGCATATTTAGACACTTTTGGCAAACATTAATGCAGAAGCGCAGTTTCTTTCATTGAATGTAGAGGCTGGTGTCAATCAGCTGTTTCGTTTTCGTCTACGGAATAATGGTAAATTGAAATAACAAAAACGCATATCATAAAATACGATAATTATCATTCGTGGGTATACAAGTTTCTACTCGCGAACTATAATTATCGTATATTCAGTCAAAATCCGCAGTTATCGTCTATTACACATCTTTTTATCCATATTGCACCTCTATGTCAGATATTCTCGATTGGAGTCGATTATCGTTCGTGCATGGGTACAAGCAAACGCCGGTTTTCCACTCGCGGCAAGCCACTCGTGGAAAATCGGTATTTGCTTGTATACACACGAATGATAAGTATCGTATTCAGTCAAAAGTCGCAGGTACCCTCTATTACACACCTTTGTATTCAAAACTTCTATGTCAGATGTTACCGATTGTAGTATAAGCCAAGAAGTAAATGAGAATGATCAGCATGTAAGCTAAAGCATCATCACTAGTATCAATACTGTCACATTGTCAACTCATCATTGATAGATCGCGCTGTAATTGTTATTGTTAATAATTGTTGTAGTTACATGTACGTTTCAAAAAATAAATAATTATCACGTGAAATTATATCTTTGTGCCTCAAATTACCTCTGGCCTGTAAACCCATTTCATCATATGCCTACAATCAATTGGTTGCCTATGTGAACCCTGATATTAACAGTATCAGCTTGTCTGCAGGGGTTCGGCCTCCCATTTACATAGTGCTGAGTCTCAAGACAAATGCAGGAGAATTGTTATAACTGCATATTTCCGCCACTCATCATATTATATGTATACATGTATAACCCGAGACTTTTATCACAACTTACATGCGATGTGTAATTGTGAGACGGCATATACCCCACTATATTCAGTTACATATGTATTTGTTGGAAATAGTAATTCACCACGCGGATAATGTTAGATCGCCCCAAGCAGGACCAGTGGCACATCCTTGACACATCTGCATATAATTAAACTGCGTGGGACATATTTTGTCTCACATAAGAACCCCCGTACGTAAATATGGAATTGTTCACCGTATAACTGGCAGGATATATTGTCCATATCCGTAATCGTGATTTTGCGAAAGGTTTCTATTCTCACGCAATTGCATTAATACGGATAAGACCTTTCCTAATCTAGATATACATGTTCAATAATGATGCAATCGATAGTTGTGCATGTAGACCAAAACCTGGAAAAACAGTTAGTTTCCTCAGATTAAGATTTCCGAATTTGAAATTTGTACTGATCGCATCCCTTTTGCTGATGATTTGCGGAGATATTCACCCTTTTCCAGGACCATTAAATATAAACGGACATACTCTCTCGGTATTCCATTTAAATACCCGTAGTTTAATGAATAAACTAGACAAAATATTAACATCTATCAACGAATATGACATCATATGTTTTACAGAAACCCACCTATAGACCCTTTATATAGCTCGGACCATATACAAATTCCCAATTTATACGAGCCAATAAGAAACGTTCGCGACAGGAATGGAGGAGGCATCTGTGCCTATGTGGCTAATCATATCGTTTATAAACGCTCAGAAGAGTTAGAATTTGATGAAAGTATACTATGTTTTCAGATAAGTTCCAAATCAGTAAAGTACATAGATCCCAACAGTTTTTCAATTCCAATTATTGGGAAAAACTTCACTCTACACTGGATCCGATACTCAGTACTAACATGCCTCTCGACGTGATAGGCGATCTCAAATCTGATCAACTGGACTTCAACTCAGATATACACGATCTTATTGACAAGCTAAGTTACGTAACCTTATTTCAACAGCGACTCGCGTTGGTACACCATCTGCCACCTTATTAGACCCCATAATAGTAAGCGACCAGGTCGTGTCATACAAACACGAAACAATTGATTTTGGGCGTACTATATCTGATCATAATGCAGTGATGGCCTCTATATATATTTCGACTATGCTCCATCTCAAGAACATAGGAAATTTATTTGGCATTACAACGTAGCCGATATTCCCAGAGCTATACTATGATTAATGAAATTGATCGGCATAAATTATTGGCTCCTTCATTTTTTGATATTGACCACATAGTGCAAACTTTTACAGGCATTTACATTAACATACTGAATACTTGTATCCAACACAAAGAAGTGGTAATCAGACGAAATGATAAACAGTGGTTGACATCAAAGTTAAGAACCGATATTCGTAATCGAGACAAACTTAGACGCGCGGCTATTCGCACTGATAAAATAAACGTTCGGACGAAATACAAATCAATGAGAAATAAAGTTAAGAAACACGCAAACTTGAATATGACAGCAAATTGGCAGACTTATTATTCCTATCATCTATAGTAACCCGAAATTTTTCTGGCAAACGGGTAAAGATATTTTGAATAAAAATCAAAATAGTGTTATTCCACCTAACAAATCTCCAAATAGTAATCTTACAATTGATGATTATGGAGAAGCAAATATTTTAAATGAGACGTTTAAAAATTCCTCTCTCGATGTGTCACACTGTAAACTTAGTGTGGTCGTGGTACGCAAAAAAATGGGTCAACCCAGAAGAAATTGGTATAGAAGCGATCTCGGTGTCATTCAACGCGGGAGAATCTCTGCTACAACATATCCAAAATCCGCTAAAATCCGCTTTGGGCAAAATCCAGGATCCAAGATGGCGTCCAACATGGCCGCCTTTAGTCAAAAGAGATTCTGACTGAGATTAATTCGACATAATGAGAACAAATGTTGCCATATTAATACAAATGTATACATTTTTGCGAAGGTAAAGTATTATGCCACATATCTATAGAAATAATGGAACCCCTCGCCCCAGATGGCTGCCAAAATGGTGGCCTAAACTCGAAAATTTGAAACTTTTGCCTAATATCTTAAAGATCAATTCCTGTTGTTTGATAATGGTTCAGACTGGCGACATTGATTAGTCATATTCATGTTAATTCATCATTGGAGCAATGAAAGATACCATAAATGGGGTCCCAGACTCATATACACCCTCAAAAATTTGATTTTACAGAACGCGGTATAAAATTCCACAAAAATCGCCATTGGGATTCCAGTCGTATATCAACAAGAAATGGCCAGAACTGTACAATGTAAGTTGGGCATACCATTATCTATAATTACTCCAATTCAATGAAACCCAAATTGGCACTTTGTCTTAAAATGGCTGCCAAAATGGCGGTCAAAATATGGAAAATGGCAGGTATTTAGAATGGTCGTCAGAGGGTTAGACCCAGAAGGAATTGGTAAAGAAACGGTTTTGTTGTCATTCGACGCGGGATAATCTCGTGTATAACATATCCAAAATCCGCTAAAATCCGCTTTGGGGAAAATACAGAATTCAAGATGGCGTCCAACATGGTCGCCAATAATAATGAAAATGGCAAATATGTAGTTATTCACGAAAACCCATTCGACAAAACGCCAATTCGGCACCAATACACATCATTGATTGAAATCAATGTTTTTTGTGGGTATGAGTAGCCAATCACGATTCAAAATGCTAAGATGGCTACCAAAATGGCCACCGAAAATTGTCGAAATTTAAGTTCTGCTCAGAGGAAAGCCGAAACAACACTTCGGTTGTGAGCTAACGATGACAGACCTATTAAACATGTTGCCAATAATCTACTACCACAATCAGTTCAGCCCGAAATGTTCCAACTAAGCAGTATCTACTGCAGGATACAGCACGATGTCCACTTATTACGAGGGACTATCTGGAAATTAATTAAAAAGAAATTAAATTGCTACGAATCTGGATTATTTGAAAACACAGTGTCAACATTTCTACTTATAACGACTATTCGGAACATCAAATATATGGGCATCAGTCCGGAAGCATCAGGCTATAATAGGTTTTCCAGTGCTGGCGAAAGTGAAAAGGACAGGAGGGAAAAGCGAATAATCTGGGGTTTACTTAATTGGTGGGCAAGTTGGTTATCGGAGCTGGGGAGTTTCAAAGTAAAATTATTTTCTTCAATATCAAGAGGAAAACTGAAAATTCGCACGTACATTGTATACCCTTCACACTTTATGTGACAATTCCGTGTTATGCGATTGTGGGTATATACATGTGGATAGAAACATTCTAGTACATATATAGACGCACCTATATCGTCTACACATTTAGTGAATTTCATCAATGATATGTAGACACAATGTGCGTCACGGCTGGATCTGACCCGTAGGCGTAAAGGTATCAACCATTTATCTTGATTAACTGGCATTTCAAGGTTGTCATTGGATAGAAATGCCACATGAACATGGCGATTAACAACATGTTTGTCTAAGAAATGTGAACAATGAACATGTTATTTTCCGGATGTTAGACAATCAAACTGCCACATAAGGCGTTCATCCATGCTCACCAGAGCACGAAATATGTGCAAATTAATGACACGAAAACTATTTCATGCGGACGACGTACTCTAGACCTACATCCAACGTCATTTCCTATTAACTTTTATTGTTTGTACGGACGGTTTCGAGGTTTGAAAATCCCGCTTGTCAAAGAAAACCTCCACATACTTACGGAGTCGATGTGTAAACAATGTATGGGGATAGTTTCTTCATACATATATGTATTTGGCACAAGTATTTTCTAGAACATAAGAGATCACCATTTACCGGAGAGTTGATATCTGGGAAGAGAACAGAGTAAAACTACTTTTCTTACATGTCGAAATGGGGAATCCATGGGCTACATTTAGTTCCAGCTTGAAACTTGAAAATGATGGCCGAGCCCGAATAGTTAATATTTCGTCGCATCAGTGCTATAATGTAACCCACATTTTCAACTTTCCGAGAAAATGAAGGTTGAAGTTTTTAGACAACATTTCTCCTAATGTTGACAAAGCATGACGTATTGTTGTATTTATCCCAATGAAAACTGACATTAGCTGTTCATTGAACCACATATTGTTTTATGTTTATTCCCTCGTTTTCTTTTAAAAAGCAATAGCTTGTTTGGAGATATGACATTTTGCGTATGCCAGCGACGATTCGTTTCCGTGCTATAATGAAGTTGTGCTAATAAATGCAGATTAAGCTAAATATGGTGGCAATAGCATGTGTCTATGAACTAAAAAGTGCCTATTCTACACTATGAAAATTCACCCATGTGCATCATCATACAGAAATGTGTGGAACAATCAAAAAATTTAAATCACCAAATGATCACGTGACTAACATGGAGATACTGCCATATAGCACGCATTTTAGAATTCACAAACACAAAACAGAAGTCACGTGGACAACCTGAAGCGTCCGATTGGCTGCTGTTGGACATACGACCTCATAGCACGAATAATTGTAAAGATCGCTGGAGATACGACATTTGCTTCACTGGTTTGTGCGAATATTTGTCATCCAATGCAAGGACAGTTTGGCCCATCGGATTGGATTTTTTCTCACGATTCGAATGGTATCAAATACTCATTTCCCGCCATAATGGATATACGACATTATAGCACTGATGAGTCGAGATTTTGTCAACCCGCGGGAGGCACACCAAAAGATTGAAAATAAATAGTTTTGATGTATATGAGCCACATACATGTATATGAGCCAACTATCAACTACATCCACCACTCACAACTTCCATTATGTGATAAGCTGGGCAGAGTCTACCATTTTCGTTTTGGAAGCCATATTAGATACAATTTATTGTTTCTTTTGGTCTATTTGAGATGGAATGTTCACAAATAAAAGAAACGATCAATTATTTTGTAGACAAGATCTGCTCATCCCTAAATATCAAATGTGACCAGAACCCCAAAGTCGATTTTGGTTAAATTTCATACCGCATTCGTTATAACTTATTAGTGAAGGACCGGAGTAAACTATGATCTAATCTATTAGAAATGTCATTGCTGTAATGATCAGTTGACACGATCATTGAAAGAATATACCCATTGTTTCCCAGTTCAGAGAGCAACAAGTGATAAACAAGTGATAGAAAATAGTATTTTTCACATCGGGTGGCCATTTTGGCAGCCATTTTTGGTACTGATTTTTAAGTTTGTTCATAGAGCTAGCATAATGGCATCATAAAGAGGTATACATTCGTATTTATTTAGTCAATTTTATTCATCAACCACTACTTATAATGGATTGAATGACACTGTGATCAATATCCGCCATTTTCCATATTTTGACCGCCATTTTGGCAGCCATTTTGAGACAAAGCGCCAATTTGGGTTTCATTGAATTGGAGTATTTATAGATATTGGTATGCCCAACTTGCATTGTACAGTTCTGTCCATTTCTTGTTGATATATGACTGTAATCACAATGGAGAGTTTTGTGGAATTTTATACCGCGTTCTGTAAAATCGAATTTTTGAGGGTGTAGATGAGTCTGGGACCCCATTTATGGTATCTTTCATTGCTCCAATGATGAATTAACATGAATATAACTAATCAATGTCGCCAGTCTGAACCATTATCAAACAACAGGAATTGATCTTTAAGATATTAGGCAAAAACTTCAAATGTTCGAGTTTAGGCCGCCATTTTGGCGGCCATCTGGGACGATGGGTTACATTTTTGCCATAAACAGGTGGCACAACATTTTACCTTTGCAAAAATGTATACATTTGTATACATATGACAACATTTGTTCTCACTGTTATCGAATTAATCTCAGTCAGAGTATCTTTTGACTAACGGCAGCCATGTTGGACGCCATCTTGGATCCTGAATTTTGCCCAAAGCGTATTTTAGCGGATTTTGGATATGTTATACACGAGATTCTCCTGCGTCGAATGACACCAAAACCGCTTCTATACCAATTTCTTCCGGGTCGAGCCCTCTGACGACCACACTAACTACCAAGCCTTATATACAAATGTTCTGATAAGATATCAGAAATTAAATTTGAAGATGAGGACATTATACATGCTATCAAAAGCTTAAAGGTTGGCAAAGCGAACGGCCATGATGGTATAACTGCAAAAATGCTTAAAGAAACTGTCTATACTGATGTTGTGCCACTCAAAATAAGTTTTACCAAATCTCTTTCCTTGAAATCTTTTCCTGTCGAGTGGAAAAAGGCAAATGTTATCCCGATCCATAAAAAAGATGACCGCTCAAATCCAGGAAACTATCGTCCTATATCCTTAATATGATGATACGTAAACGTAATTTGCGCCCGCTTGTTAATCTTTCGTAGGATTTGATGATTAATTAACCATAATTACAAAAATCATACCGGTATATGTAAATGATCATACACTCAAAAAAATTTCATTGTAATATTACGACAGAAACTGTTGGCAGGAATTGGACCATCAGTAACTGTCGTAAAATTACGAGATAAACGTAATCTGACATTTACAAATTTGATCGTATATTTACAAAATGATCCTAATATTATGACAGAAAAACTATCGTAAAATTACAACATGATCGTAATGTGAATTTACGGTTTAATCGTAAAATTACATGGCCAACGTAATCTGAAGCTGAGAGCCTGGTGTGAATTGAACTGTGGTGGGGTCTCAAGCGATCTACCCCTACACATTATAAACAAATGCCAGTAAATGACATAAGTAGCTTGAGGATGGATGTGATCCATCGAACCACAGAAAAATTCAACCAGGGCCACAGGTGCTAAATGTCTGCACTATACATCTACAATTATAGATAAAAATCAATGTCCAACACCTAATTGTCATGAAATCGACATTTCTCGTACAACAACATTTTGGAACAAAGTTACATACCGGTACCTTGAATAATTAGCCTAACTAATGTAGGTACCAACCTGTGCTTTCACCATGACAAAAGATAACAAACTCTGATAATCAACACCCGATTTATCCCAGATATACTAAAGCAAATGTTTTGTCATAAACTGCCGCAACTGAGTTTGGGTGGGTCGGCTTCGGTGCTGGTATTCCAGTCCCTATGTTGTTAGTTTGATTTAAAATTTGGGAAAGTCGAAAAATTATTAAAACAAAAAACAGCGGTGTTTGAACAGGATGTCAATACATTAGCTGACAGTGACACTCGAAAATCTTGGCGCAAATGCTGAGCTGCTTTTTTGTCCATAGTAGTTAGTACCGTGTATAATATTGTTACTTCATTTTCGCAGTGTCGCAAATTTGTTTGTGATTCATCAGTCAAAGATAATATCGCAAAGTAATTATCGCAAAGTACTGTATGAAAGATGGTTGCGATTTATCCCAGATATACTAAAGCAATTTTTTTGTCATAAACTACCGCAACTGAGTTTGGGTGGGTCGGCTTCGGCGCTGGTATAATACACATGTATGACCTGGTTTAGCATAGAGTGGGGATTGTAATCTTCCTGAGCGTGGCACAAACTTGGCCATGCATCTAATCCTGAGTTCACATGGTTTGAGACATAATCACATTGACTGGTAACATTAAAGGTACTCAATCCGAATAAACTCCTCTCAATTACTATTTCAATGGCTTCGGGGGTCAAAAATATTTGATTCGAGTCGAGGAAGTCACCCATCAAAGCTCAGATTTGTTAGATATCGATTTTAGAAATCTATTATTTTTCATTATCGGGAATATTATCTGACCCAGAACTCAGTCAAAATTGCGCTGTTATTACCACTTGATTTTAGAGTTATCCATCCTTGTCTGTTTGAATAGATTTTGGAGTACACATCCAGAGCAGATTACGGCAGTTTAAGGCAATTATTAGTACTCATCTCGAGTAAATAACAAATTTCAAAAATCAATATTTAATAACTCTGAGCTTTGTTTGATGGGTTCCTCGACTCGAATCAAATATTTTGTACCCCCAAAGCCAAAGAAATAGTAATATAGGACCATCTGATCGGATTGTTGTTGTTGGAATCTGTTGAGATGGGGACCCTCTGTTCGGATTGAGTACCTTTAAGTTAGTTGGTATTCAGATCTCTTATCGGAAACATGTGTTACTAAATATTTACTGGACACAGAACGAATCGTGTTATGTTCCAGGTTTTCTGCTGTGATGACTCGCTTTCACATGCCCAAGTTGTACCCAGTAACCAAGTTATCCCGACAATCTTGCAAACAATCTTCTGATGTGAACTCATCCCCTCTCATATCGACAAACCCATTTACACATCATGTCGTTCTGTGTATTTATGGAATTTTCAGGTTCAGATACCGGTATATAGAACCATGGTTTATGAATATATCTAGGTTATTAGGCCTGAGCATTGAGGGGCAAGGGGGGGGGGGGGTGCAACGTGCGAATGGAATTATGCAAAATTGTGTTTTTGGTCAGATTCAAGGTGCCATGTATTTCATCGAAAATTGTTCAAATTCAATCTTCAATGGTTGACGTCCCCACGCAATTCCTTGAACCAAATGATTTTTGTGTCGGTGAAATGTGCACATGGCGATCGCATAATTATCTTGCTCGAACCGAAAAGCCATTTTAATTTTTAATCGCACACGCCTTATCCATATACCATAGCACGAATAAACAGACGCTCTTTATTTGGCACGCTTAAGGAAATCGGGACCGTGTTAAATTAGAACAGATTTATTTTCAATTTCAGATTAATATTTTCCATGCGCAATATGTCAGTCTATTGTCAGATAATTTACAATGCTCAGTTGCGATACGGACGCTAGGTTTTACTGTGGTTTAAACTTACACAGCGGTAGTGGCACCAAAAACTCAACCGCGACCACGCGGTTGCCCGCGACCACGCGGTTGCCCGCGTTTTCAATACCGCGGCTGACCGCGTTATTACACCGCGGTCAGGCGTTATTACACCGCGGTCAGGCGGTATTACACCGCGGTCATACCGCATGTCAACCTCGTTAAGGAGGGTCGAATAATTAGAGCATAGCTGTACTTCATATAATGAAAGTGTCAATGACACTGTACCTCAACTTGGAAAGGGAATAATTTAATGTGGAGCGATTAGGGGTGCGGAAAGTTGAAATGTCTAAGTAATACTAGATTATCAACATGAAGAGATACATATACCGGTACATGTATACCGGTATATAAAATAGTTAAATCCAAGATGGTTACAGATGTAAAATCCAGGTGGCTATGTTTTCCAATAAAATTTAAAAACATTTGATAGCTTCCATCTAGTAAGATCAATATCAAGATTAATATGAAGTCTGGAGATGATCGGATGAGGGAAGTGGACTGTAGGGTGTGCCAAAGGATTTTGTCATGCAAAGAGTAAAATCCAAGATGGCTGCCAGTGGACACATTTTAAGACCAAATGAACCTAAAATGACTTGTTATCTACATGCCTGTATCAACAGCCATGACAAATTTCATGATGATCCGATTAAAGGTACGACCTGTAGCCCATGCCAAAGGATTTAGTCATGCAAAGAGTAAAATCCAAGATGGCTGCCAGTGGACACATTTTAAGACCAAATGAACCTAAAATGACTTGTTATCTACATGCCTGTATCAACAGCCATGACAAATTTCATGATGATCCGATTAAAGGTACGACCTGTAGCCCATGCCAAAGGATTTAGTCATGCAAAGAGTAAAATCCAAGATGGCTGCTGGCGGCCATGATTTTGGCCGAATAACCTAAAAATTACTCGATCTCATCTACATGTCAATGTCAACATCCATGACAAATTTCACAATGATCTGACAAAAGGTGCGTTCTGTAGCACGTGCCAAAGGATTTATTCATGCAAAGTGTAAAATCAAAGATGGCTGCTGGCGGCCATGTTTTTTGGTCGAATGACTGGACAATGACTCGTTCCCATCAACATGTCATATTTAACAACCATGCCAAATTTCATGATGATCTGACCAAAGGTTAGACTTGTGGCCTATGTGAAAGGATTTAGTCATGCAAAGAGTAAATTCCAAGATGGCTGTCAGCGGCCATGTTTTTTGGCCGAACGACCCCAAAATTACTCGTTCCCATCTACATGTCAATATTAACACCCATGACAAATTTAATGATGACCAGACGAACAGTAGCCTGTGCTAATGGATTGAATTTTGAAATCAAAGATGGCCGCGGGCAGCCATGTTTTTTTGTCCGAATGACCCCAAAATGAATCATTCCCATTTACAGTCCAATTTAAACAGCCATGACAAATTTCATGATGACAGACTAAAGCTACGATCTGTAGCCCGTGCTAAAGGATTTAGTCATCCAAAGAGTAAAATCCAAGATGGCTGCTGGCGGCCATGTTTTTTGGCCAAATGACCCCAAAATGACTCGTTCCCATCTACATGTCATTGTCAACATTCATGACAAATTTTATGATGATCCAACGCAAAGAGTAAAATCCAAGATAGCCAGCTGAGATAGCTGCCAGCGGCCATGTTTTTTGGCCGAATGACCCCAAAATTACTTGTTTCCCATCTACATGTAAATATTAACATCCATGACAAATTTCATGATGATCCGACCAAAGGTACAACCTGTAGGGCGTGCCAAATAATTTAGTCATGCAAAGAGTAAAATCCAAGATGGCTGTCGACGGCCATGTTTTTTGATCGAATGACCCCAAAATTACTCGTTCCCATCTACATGTCAATATTAACATCCATGACAAATTTCATGATGATCAGACGAACAGTACAACCTGTAGACCGTTCTAATGGATTGAATATTGAAATCCAAGATGGCCACTGGTGGCCATGTTTTTTTATCCAAATGAATCATTCCGGTCTAAATGTTGATTTCAACAGCTATGTGAAATTTCATAATGATCTGACCAAAGGTACGACCTGTAGCCTGTATTGTTGACGAATTACGCACACACGCATACATGTACACACAGACGACAAAGCCATGGCAATAGCTCAAACTTTACAAAGTAAAGTGACCTAATAATGTGGGCGGTGTAAGGCAGCGTTTGTTTGCATATGGTATCTTGGTGTTGATGATTAACGAAAATACCATACAGCACTAGTCTCCCAGATGCCTCGGGTTTATGTACCATAAGCTTTCTCACCAAGCTTTTTACCCTGCTGGGTAAAACAAGTGTCCCACTTAACCACGGTGCGGTTATCATTGCCACCGCGGCCGAAATGCAACTACCGGTACATCGCGGCTCCACCGGCTAACTACAGTTGGGCCGCGGTGTATTTGCCATTCGGCCATGGTGTAGTTACCGCTGTGTACATTCAATAAACTGAAAAAAGACAATACAAACCAGAAATCTAACCACGGTGTACATGCCATGCGGCCCCGTTGTAGTTGCTTTTCGGCCATGGTGTACATGTGTACTTGACGTTTGGCTGCGGTGTACTTGCCGCTCAGCCGCGGTGCTCAACTGCAGTTACAAACTCTGACAGCACGGTCGAACGGCAAATACACTGCGGTGCTAATACCCCTGTCACACTCAGGCCGGCGCTCTCACTGCGCTGCAAAAGTACCAACATATGAGTAACACGCAGGAGGAGCGCCGAAAACTGTCGAAAATTGTCAAACTTTTAAAACAAGGTAAGCTCCTATTGCGTTCCTACTTTGTCAAGTCTCACGCTCTTAGTGCGTTCAAGTCGCTGTCATTGTGATGCTAGTACGTTCTCAATAAGTTCGCAAAACGTTCTCTGCGCGGGCGCGGAGAGTATAGATAGCGCCTCCTGCGTTCTCCAGTCATAGTCAGTTTTTATGTTGTGAGGAAAATACCCAACACTCCGCAATAAATTAGCTGTCCAATTAAACTACTGTCACACTCCGCTGCGACCAGGCCGGCGCTTGCATTGCGCTGACAAATAATCAAAGCGCCAAGCAAAGCGCAGTAAGGTATCCAAGAACGTATTGGTGACGCAGTGGACACTGGCTAGGACGGGAGAGGGTCTCCGTGATCGCCCCAGAGCGCCAGAGCGCCGCGCTTGTTTTGTGCATGCACAAAACAAGCGCAAAGGTTCGGCGTTCTGACCAGGCGTAGTACCGTCGCCATGACAGCGCAAAGCGTACTAACAACGCAATGACAACGACTTGAACGCATTAAGAGCGTTTACGGCGTGGAGGAAACGCAGTGAGAGCGCGTGAGAGCGTGATAATTGACATGACAAAGCAGGAACGCAATGGGTCGTACAAAGAGCGCGACGACAACGTGATAAGCGGGATAGGAGCATAGCTTGTCACGCGCGCCGCATGTATAACTGGTGGGGAAGTTTCTCGTTTCGCGTGCGGGCTGACATTATCAATGGGTATTTTATTAGTTTTATTTATAGAATGGGAATTTTTGGGATGATTAAAAGTCAAACTGCAAGCTGGAGGCCGAGTCCCGTAAAAGGTGCATGTAGTTGGGGAAATTCACTTTCGTTTATTGTGTTAATCAACGTTGATTAATGTTGATTTTTGGTTTGTGATAAACTATATGTCAATTACAAATAAAAGAAATTTCAGCAGCCCACTGGGGGTTGTGGTCGGAGACGGTCGAGTCGGCCACCGGTTCGTTAATTAGGTGCTGGTTGTTATTGTTATTTAACGGAATTCTGAGTTGGTCATTCGCAAAACCACTATATTTTATATTCTACAATTACATTCTTGGGTTTATAATATATGATCTTGAGCGCGTTACCATTTCTGACATTGGTTCTCCTGTTTTAACAGATTGAACATTTCTGACAATTTTCCGCGCTTCTACTGTGCGTTACTCGTATTTTGATACTTTTTCAACTCAAATCAAACGCCAAAGACACACGCAATACAACTATATAATTCAGACATAACATAAATCTACCAAAGACACACGCAATACAACTATATAATTCAGACATAACAGATACCTACCAAAGACACACGCAATACAACTATATAATTCAGACATAACATAAATCTACCAAAGACACACGCAATACAACTATATAATTCAGACATAACAGATACCTACCAAAGACATACGCAATACAACTATATAATTCAGACATAACAGATACCTACCAAAGACACACGCAATACAACAGTTGGTGTGAGCAGACCGCATTTCAAAGTGGGATCGTACTGTAAACCTGCTGTAAACGCCGAAAGAACGCCATGTGTAACGCTTGGGCGTAAAGCGAGCGCCAGAGTCGCAGTGGCAGCACAACGTGGACGTTCTATGAGCGGGAACCAGTCCATAACACCCCATGACAGCGCAGAAAGAGCGCAATAAGTTTTTGACAGAGCCTCATTGAGCGTATTAAGGACGGGAAAGGCACGTAGTGAGAATCGCAAAATACAAGATTAATTCCTTGCTGCGACCACGAGAAGCTAATATGCGCTTTTGCTACGTCCACATAACGCTCACGTCGCTCGCTTGGCGCTTTGCTTTGCGCTGTCACGGCGACAGTACTACGTCCTGGTCAGAACGCCGAGCCTCTGCGCTTGTTTTGTGCATGCATAAAACAAGCGCGGCGCTCTGGCACCTATGTGCGACCATGGAGATCCTCGCCCGTTGTAGCCAGTGTCCACTGCGTCACCAATCGGTTCTTGGAGACCTTAGTGCGTTTAGGTGGGCGCTTTGATACTTTTGCAGCGCAATGAGAGCGCCGGTCTGAGTGTGACAGGGGCTTAATGTACACTTGTTTTGTCCAGCAGGGTACATCAGCCAGGGCAACCCAGAAGTTAACGGTCTAACCTGGGCTTCCTAGATGGTAGGGACAACTTGGTTAGTGGGTACAACTTGGGCATGTGAAAGCAAGTCATCACCTGGAACATAACACGATTTGTTCTGACTTAACCCGAGGTCAGCCAATGATAGAATGTTTGCGTCATGTGAGTGTTTAGTGATTTATATAGCCACACAATGTTGACCGAAACGAAACCTTGCTTGAGTCTTGACAGTTAGTTTTGCAAATGTTCGTATACTAATATTATATCACGACATACTGTCCATACTGAAGTATTGCATTATTATGTATTTTTCGCAACATTACATTTTCTACCTGGTTTTTAGGCACGTCATTGAAATTTGCATGCATCTTTTTTTATCTCGATTCCATCATTTCCTAATTTCTGATGATTGGTTGGTGATTATCACAATACGCCAGGGGCAGGTGAACACTGTGCATGCATACTGTACTAGTAACTATCACAAGTATAACATACTGTGGGAACAACTTAGTGTACATGTATGTTCAGACGACCACGATACAATCGTAAGTGGAGGAATAGTTTGTTCAGACGATTGCAATCTCATCGTACATTATGATAGCATATGTTGTTCTAAAGAATGTGATTGACTACCCTACGACCATTGCCAGCTACGATTTTTACGTACACACGGCTGTCGGCCTGTAACGATATGCTTGGTCACGATACAATATGTATCGTGATAGGCAAAATTTTATCCCACGAGTAAATAGCTATTCAACACTCCAAATTTGCACACTCTCAGGTTGAGTTTTAATGATAGTTTTTCTAATATTACTGTGGACTTTCATGATTGTTTAGTTATATGTGTATTGTAGTATGTATTCTATTTCGTCATAACATCACTTCCGGTATAAAATGAGATATGCCAGTGCGCAGGCGCCAATCACTTTTGCCTTTGTAACGCAAGGCGCAGGACGTTTCTTTATCGTCGTCCTCATTTATAGCCCCGAAGATAGTGAAATATATTTGTTCCTTGTCTTCGTATAAATTTATTGTATTTGCGGTTATCTAGTTACCGCATTTATTATTCGCACCACTTCCTTGTCTAGTGGACTGCGAATTAATAGCAATTCGCTGAGAATAGCGATTGCAATTGTCTTAGGGACTTTCTTTCTGTACTGTCTCGAGTTGTGAATAACTCGTCGACAAACAATTTCTTGTGGTTACGTTAATACCACGGAATAGTACATAATTAAAATAACTTAATTGAGACTTCGTCTTGGTAAACTAGTTATTTTGATAGCGGCAATCTGGTTGAGATTTGATCGACTTGTCGTTTATCTGAAACAAAATGGCGGATGCCTTTTGTTCAGAAGCCTTTATGTACTGTCTCGAGTTGTGAATAACTCGTCGACAAACAATTTATTGTGGTTACGTTAGTACCACGGAATAGTACGTAATTAAAATAACTTCCTTGAGACTTCGTCTTGGTAAACTAGTTATTTTGACAGCGGAAATCTGGTTTGCGATTTGCTCGACTTGCCGTTTATTCGAAACAAAATGGCGGATGCCTTTTGTTCAGAATGCGTGGAGTGTTTTAAATGCACTCCCCATTGTTTTGGTGTAAATGCTTTTACCTGAGTTTTCACTGGCTTTTTGTCAGCGGACACAAAGTCTTGGTAAATTCTGACGACATAATTGCTGTTGCAAAATTGTCTGAATTAGGTCAATTGGTGACCTGATTTTTATACAGGGAAAAATTGCACTCAATATAATCGAGTCACTTGTTGTCGGCTCTTGACAGCCGCTTTTCACATGGCTGTATGGGCCATGCCCTCAGTTTTGCGGAAAGGGTCCAGGAATTATGGCATAATAATTTCTTTGCTGCGATTTTTCATCGGGCCTGACTTTGTGTCAACGATGTGAACGGGCAGTTGACCTTTGTTCGTGACCTTTCCTTAAAGTGCATGTGGGTACTCGAGCTATCGTTGATGCATCGAAGCGTGTAATCTGTTAAGACATTGAACGAATCAATGTGCGTGGCTTTTGTGGCCTATATTACACGACGTTTCATTTGTTGCTACAACAGTTACTGGCTACGATGAGAATGATATAATATTCATTCTGTTTCCGCTGTGGATCATAATTACGCACATGTTTTCGTAGCGTTATTTACCACACGTGACCGGGCCGTGCCATTCGGCAAACCTCGTCAGTTTCCGTACAGATCTGTAGACCCAGAGGTCATAGGTCGAAGCTATGTAACATGACGAGCTCGTGTGGTTGATAACTAGATTACAATACTTAGCCGTGATGGGTTTTCTTTCCAATGTTGTTTCACTCATCATAAGTTGTCAATGTGGGCTTTATTGGTTTACCCACAACTCGTGAGACTGTTATTGTTAATCCCAGTTTAACAATTTATTAAGAATTAAATGTATGCTCACTGGAGCTGTGTCGTTCACAGTCGCACATTTTGTTCAAATGACCATGTTAGTTTTTATACTATATTAAAAACTACGTTTCTAGCATTCATTAAAGTTATATGTTTTATATAACATAATGATTTTAAATCATTTTATGAGAGGTTCAGGTTTTTTGAAGTCTGGACTTTGTAGATATAGACATCTACATCATTATGCTCGTACTATTTGACACTATCGGCATTATATATATGCATGCATATCTACATGTACATATGCACTACAGTCATGCTGTCACTCTGTACCACTGACCTCACTTCACCATTTTCACCTGCAGCAGTTTTGTTGATGGGGGTTTTAGCGTGTTTAAATATATTTGCCTCTTTATGGCATGATCGTCAAACACTTATAACACTATGTACAATGCTGCTAGATGCAGCATATACTGTCATATTTATCCTGACAATTTGAACTTGAAACAAGTTCCGGTCTCAACTCATTACTGGAATGAACTCAACAGCGTCAACTTATACTTGAACAGTCTGCATTTAATGTATTTTTCATATGCATTATATACTCAGGTCTGTTGTGACCACTGACCAGTATAACATGTTTAACCTGCTTGGTCTGAGACAAGTTTATACCGTCAATAACGACGCATCTATGATATATGTATCTTCTTTTACATCTGGTCTCAATGGTTCGATATTCCATATTGGTGGTAGGAACACATGGCTTACTAGTGTCAAACCAACTTAATCCATAGCTGGTTATCACTTATCTATCTTAAAGATAAAACCTAATTTTATCTGACTAATTAATCAGTATACATGTACAGTGTTTATTAGCTTACATGTATGCATGGGCACGATTTTTGCCGACCTGTTAACTTAATAGTGCATGATAGTTGCATGTGTTACAAACCATCGAAGATAAATGTCAGGTTTACTATCTATATATAGGGAGTACGGACAATGTGTGGGTTGGTGTGTACCCTGTAATATCGGGTATTGATGCTTTATGCTATCGGGGTTTGGTTTAAAAAAAATTCAGCAACCTGAGTTGTTTCCACTATTACTAATAGTATTTGTGGCCTTTTTTTCGCCTGGTCTGGGTACTTCAGAGTCACCCAACTTGCGAATCTACAATCTTGTTTGGTTGTTAGTTGTTGTCACTTATCAGATTATTATATATGTCTGAGTCAATGTTACCAATTGATTTGTCTTCAACATGAATCTCTGTTTGTACTAAGTTGACTTCAAGTTCTACTACATGTATAGTTATATTACATCACATAGGCCATGCGACCGTCTACACTACCGGTACGTACCGGTATTTGCACTGTGCATCAGTTTTTGTTTCATCTGCAGTTAAGAATCCTGCCCAGATGAATATATTTATGCCATGCTTTCTGCGCTGCATTCAATGACTGGCACTGTCCATATTAACAATTTAACATTAATGTATATGTCAACAGTTTTATAGTATGTCGTATGTCTATTTATTTCGTGACATGACTATGGCAGATTTATATCTACCCGAGTTGTTCAGGAACAGAACTTGATTAAATAATGGACTTTTATTAAGTCTATATATACTTGGGACGTTGAAACTCACGTTTGCATTGGCAATGTCAGCCCATTATTTTTCTGGCTGCGGCAATACTAAATCTCGTAAATGAGTTTGGTGTTTGGTTGCATTTGACGTAGATAATTCTGCGTTCATCGTGAGATGTGTGCTTATGGTTTTCACAGTTAATTTAAACTTCAGACAGTTCGCGAATTTCATCCATGCACACAATCTGTTTAGCATGGGGTTTATGTACATGTGCTATTACCTATAGTTTCATGTTTCCCATTACATGTACCCACATAAAATGTAAACTATCACTGCCGATCTGAGGGTTTGACTGGCTTTTCAGATGTTATAACATTTGTCGGAATCAAAATATTTTCAATTTGATTCTTGTCATGCGATGTTGACACAATACAGAAATGTGTCTATGAGCGTATTTCCCCACTGAAGTATCTGGATTTGACACAATCAATTACGCATTTACATGATTGGGTTTAGTTATGACTATACCGGTATACCTTCTGCGAAGGCTCTTATTCTATATCTATTCAGTACATTGCTTATTTCCTATACAACGTTGCATATTACTTTACTTCATATGCATTTTTACATACCACTGTAACCTTCGTTTTTCTGGATGGGGATATCGAAGTATACATTATACTCGGTTCTCACATGCTGTAGGAAAAATTTTCATCCAGAAAAGGGGGGGGGGTGCATTGATTCCCTTCTTCTCTATAGTGGTATCACGCTATGAGTGGATTTGAGTAAGGAAAATCAGTTTGTTCTTTTTCTCCACCTGTATATGCAGGCGGATACGTTGATCATGCTTGTATCATGTTCAGATCAGTTTTAGCAAGTATCTCTGACATATTACTGACCGCGATACGTTATGGTTTTGTGCTTTTCTCCAAAGCCTTAACAAAGGTTTGAGTTCAGGCTTAATTGTTCCATATCTGACGATAATTCCTGACGATGATTTCATCATCAGTGAACATGGCTGATAATACCGAGGCCTGGTGCATTGGCCAAACCTTTGGAACTGGTGCAGTATGATGCAGATCCTCATTTGTGTGTTTATCGGACGTTGACTATATACATATATTCACCGTACTGCAACATTACGTTCAACCTGTATGGCCAATGTTAATGAGTTGCTTCTGAGTTATGTTCATCCCCATAAGGTTGTTACTGTGCATAATATCGCTCGTTGGATAAGGACTGTGCTTGCTAGAGCGGGCATTGACACTTCGGTTTTTCAAAGCACACAGTGTGCGAGGCGCTGCTGTTTCTCGTGCTTTTCAGTTAAAAATTCCAATTAAGGATATTTTGGGTAAAGCAGGCTGGAGTTCAGCTGCTACTTTTGCTATGTTTTATAACAAACCAATTGCACCTGTCTGTCAATTGGAATGTGGGGTACTGGATATTGTTACAGAATAAATTCTGTATAATCCTTGGAAATTTGGTGTTTGATGCTTTAAAGTCTCATTTTATACCGGAAGTGATGTTATGACGAAATAGAATTAAAAAATTAAACAAGCCTTCCTTGGAAGGTGAAGTTTGATTGTGATTCTATGAGTCATAAATAATCACTGGAGGGATTAAATGCCACCCTCCCACCCGACTTTTTGGGTTAAGTCTGTATGTTTGAGTTGAGATCTTCACTCCAAATTTCGGTTTTTAATTGTGATTGGCGCCTGCGCACTGGCATATCTCATTTAATCCCTCCAGTGATTCTTTATGACTCATAGAATCACAATAAAACTTCACCTTCCAAGGAAGGCTTGTTTAATTTTTTAAGTAATGTAGTATGCTCGTACACATCCGGAAATACCAGTACAACATGACATATTGATACTGAAGACGGTAAAAGAGTTGAAAAGTTTCTCACTCATCTGTTTATCTATATCTATATTTGCGAATGTCTGTCTGTCTGTCTGTCTGTCTGTCTGTGTTCTATAGAAATTCACAGGGGACCATCTAGATGATGCCAAAGGGGTCTATTAGGAGTAGCTTTTTACGAGAAAGATAATGGTCGGGGTTAGAATTTTATAAAGTGACGCCGTTGTTGTCAGGGGCAGAAAAGAGGAGGGGCAGAAAAAAGATTTGTCGCCGATTGCCACCAAACTTATATATAATCATCCCCATAATATGAGGAATCTAATGGCGTGGTTTAAATATCTATATCTATATTTGCGAATGTCTGTCTGTCTGTCTGTCTGTCTGTATGTCTGTGTTCTATAGAAATTCACAGGGACCATCTAGATGATGCCAAAGGGTTCTATTAGGAGTAGCTTTTTACGAGAAAGATAATGGTCGGGGTTAGAATTTTCTAAAGTGACGCCGTTGTTGTCAGGGGCAGAAAAGAGGGAGGGGCAGAAAAAAGATTTGTCGGCGATTGCCACCAAACTTATATATAATCATCCCCATAATATGAGGAATCTAATGGCGTGGTTTAAATATGGCAAAAGTCGCGCCGTTCGCGTCAGGGGTGCCCGGAAGGGGGGGGGCAGATTATTTTTCTGTCGCCGATTGCCACGAAACTTATATATAATCATCCCCATAATATGAAGAATCCAACGGTGTGGTTTAAATATGTCAAAAGTGGCGTCGTTTGAGTCAGGGAGAGGGGCACCAAAATTGATAAAACTAATTTTAGCGCCGATTTCCACCAAATTGATATATATTCTTCTTCATGATACAAGGAATCTAATTGTGCGATTTAACAACGCCAAATTGTTGTTTTTGGATGAGAGATTGGGAGGGGTGAGCACTACATTTGATAATAAGTCGCCGATTGCCACCACACTTATACAAAATCATCCCCATGGTATGAGGAGTCTAATTGTGTGGCTTTTATCTGTCAAGTGTGGCCTCATTCGAGTCAGGGTTGCATTGAAAGGGACAGGGGCACCAAAATTGATGCACAATTTTTTTAGCTCCAATTTCCACCAAATTGATACACGTTCTTATCCATGATACGAGGAATCTAATCGTGATTTAAAGACGCCATAGTGGTGCTGTTTGGGTGAGAGATGGAGAGGGGAGGGATTGGCACCAAATTTGAAGAAAAAAAATTGTTTAGTTGCCGATTATCACCAAACTTATAAACAATCATCTCCATGATATCAGGAGTGTAATCGTGTGGTTTAAGGATGTAACAAGTGGGGCCATTCGAGTCAGTGGTGTATACAGATGAGAGGGACACAAAAAATTATATCTATATGTTTAGTGCCGATTTCCACCAGATTGATACATATTCTTCTCCGTGATACGAGGAATCTTATCGTGTGGTTTAGATATACCAAATTGGTGCCCTATGGGTGAGAGATATGGGGACCTTAAATTTGATACGAATATGTATACTCGCCAATTTTCACCAATTTCACATATATGCATCTCTAATCTCTAATGAGTCTTATTGTGTGCGCTGTTTCGAATCGATTTGTAAGCACCGAACTCAAATGAAAGTCCCGTAACACAGCGTAAAAACAGATTTGACCTCGGCACGTGAAAAGTTGTCCTCGGATCTGAAAATTAATATGCCTATGCCACTTCCCGGCCGATAGTACCCTCACATACGAAGTTTCATCGAAATCGGGTCGGCCGTTTTCGAGTTCATCGCGAACACACACACAGACAGATACACAGACAGATCTTCCAAAATATATAATAGACTAGAAGGTGACCCGACTTCGTACGGGCTTTGACCTTGAATTGTCCATTTTGAAGGTCAAGGTCAAGTGGGGTCCAAAACACTACCCGGACAAAAGTACCCGACAAACGTGCCCGTCGAAATCCATCCGGTTTTACCCGATTTGACCTTGAATTTATTATTTTGAAGGTCAAGGTCAGGTTGGGGTCACGATTTGACCCGTCCAAAACACTCAGTTGACAAAAGTACCCCCATGTATCAAATTTCGTCGAAATCCCAACAAAATTTGCCATTTGACCTTGAAGTTACCCGATTTCAAGGTCAATGTCACGTCGCACGGGCAAATGCATATGCTTATGAGACTCCCCATACGAAAGTACACCCACATACCAAGTTTCATCGAAATCCCGTGATATTCGGACGTTTGACCTTGCAATGACCCGATTCCAAGGTCAAGATCACGTCACACGGACAAATTAATAGGCCCATACCACCCCGGCCGAAAATACCCCCACATACCAAGTTTCGTCGAAATCCCGTGATATTTGGGCGTTTGACCTTGAAATTACCCGATTTCAAGATCAAGGTCACGTCGCACGGGCAAATTAATAGGCCTATGCCCGTTCCCGACCGAAAATAGCCCCACATACCAAGTTTCATCGAAATCGGGTCGGCCGTTTTCGAGTTCATCGCGAACACACACACAGACACACAGACAGATCTTCCAAAATATATAATAGACTAGAAGGTGACCCAACTTCGTCCGGGCTTTGACCTTGAATTGTCCATTTTGAATGTCAAGGGCAAGTGGGGTAACGATTTGACCAGTCCAAAACACTACCCGGACAAAAGTACCCGACAAACGTGCCCGTCGAAATCCATCCGGTTTTACCCGATTTGACCTTGAATTGATCATTTTGAAGGTCAAGGTCAGGTCGGGGTCGCGATATGACCCGTCCAAAACAATCAGTGGACAAAAGTAACCCCACGTATCAAATTTCGTCGAAATCCCATCAAAATTGGCGATTTGACCTTGAAGTTACCAGATTTCAAGGTCACGGTCACGTCGCACGGGCAAATGAATATGCTTATGAGACTCCCCATACGAAAGGACCCCCACATACCAAGTTTCATCGAAATCCCGTGATATTCGGGCGTTTGACCTTGAAATGACCAGATTTCAAGGTCAATGTCACGTCGCACGGACAAATTAATAGGCCCATGCCACCCCACGGCCGAAAATACCCCCACATACCAAGTTTCATCGAAATCGGGTCGGCCGTTTTCGAGTTCATCGCGAACACACACACAGACACACAGACAGATCTTCCAAAATATATAATAGACTAGAAGATGACCCGACTTCGTCCGGGCTTTGACCTTGAATTGACCATTTTCAAGGTCAAGGTCAAGTGGGGTCACGATTTGACCAGTCCAAAACACTGCCCAGACAAAAGTACCCGACAAACGTGCCCGTCGAAATCCATCCGGTTTTACCCGATATGACCTTGAATTTATTATTTTGAAGGTCAAGGTCAGGTCGGGGTCACGATTTGACCCGTCCAAAATACTCAATTGCAAAAGAACCCCCATGTATCAAACTTCGTCGAAATCACATCGAAATTGACCCGATTTCAAGGTCACGTCGCACGGGTAAATGAATATGCTTATGAGACTCCCCGTACGAATGTACCCCCGCATACCAAGTTTCATTGAAATCCCGTAATATTAGGGCGTTTGACCTTGAAATTACCCGATTTCAAGGTCAAGGTCACGTCGCACGGACAAATTAATAGGCCTATGCCCGTTCCCGGCCGAAAATACCCCCAATTACCAAGATTTATCGAAATCGGCTCGGTCGTTTTCGAGTTCATCGCGAACACACAGACACACAGACAGACAGACACACAGACAGATCTTCCAAAATATATAATAGACTAGAAGGTGACCCGACTTCGTCCGGGCTATTCAAAAACCAAATTTCAAGTCGATAGCTCCACCCGTTTCCGAGATCTGGTCTGCGCATGCGCACAGGCTCGGCGACCCAATAAAATTCGTATCCGGGGCAAGGTACATACACATACCAAATTTCAAGTCGATAGCTCCACCCGTTTCCGAGATATATAGCACAATGTCATTTGCGGATACCTCGGCAGGTGATGAGTTAACGCGACATCGGCCGGTTAAGAGTTAACGCGATCACGTCACGATCTGTTGATGGCGTAATATATTTACGCAATGTTTTTCGATGAGCGAAGCATGGTCCTGTGTTCTTCCCGATAATTAAGGTAGAAACTTTAAACGTACACAGGCGTGTGATGCATCATTGGAAAGATGAAGCGCCACAGATTCTAACCGTGCAAATTATATGACTGGCAATTTATTATTCGCGCTATATCGAATCGATTTGTGAGCACCGAACTGAAATATATTAGCGCAAAACGGCGTAAAAACAGATTTGACCTCGGCACGTGAAAAGTTGAGCTCGGATCTGAAAATTAATAGGCCTATGCCCGTTCCCGGTCGAAAATACCACCACATACCAAGTTTCATCGAAATCGGCTCGGTCGTTTTCGAGTTCATCGCGAACACACAGACCACACACACACACACACACACACAGATCTTCCAAAATATATAATAGATATAGTTCGTTCTTATGAACTTCGCGTTTAAAAAAGTTCTACCTTACACATTATTGAGTTCTTGATACCGGTAAAACTTATACGACTTTCATAAATGTATATTAAATGGGATTGTAATTTGCAAGTGGTTGACGGTTCTTAAATATATTGTCGCTATAATCGATTATAATAAATTTCAAAACGAATTTCCAGACAGATTTTCAGATAATCCATTTTGAAATATCAAGAAAGTTTGGCAAACATGACCTTAATAGAACTGCACGGACAGGCGAGGCGGGTCAAGGAAATGATCCTTCGATCTTTTCAACCAACGCAGATGCTGCGCCCCAATTCACTGTACTCAATTTGCACGGATGGACAGACATGAATTGTGCTATCATCTCGTTCATCGATTTGAACTACGTCACTCGCTGCGTTTATTTTGTATCAGAATTACCAATCGATTACACCATACAATTCTTAAAAACTCTGGTAAATGGATAGGCCTAAATCAAATAACAATTGATTTCCTTGTATTCCAAGCTATTGCGAAACCAGGATAGATAATAACTCCAGAGGCGTGGTTTTTCGCGGACTCTGAGGATTAATATGTCGTGGCTGTTCCAAACGTAAGTCATGCTCGTTCAGGTCAAGGATACAAGAAACATCTTCTCACGAAACGTCTTCGCCGTGACTGACTAAATCTTATTACAAATTGTTAAAAGTGTGATACGCGTAGTTCTCTATTCTGAAACAAACTGACGTGATTAAGACTTCATGGTTACCATCGTATGTTCTTGTGAAGTTGCGATGAAAGGGAAATATGTTTTCCAAATATTCGTGAATCCAGTTATTACAAAATCTAATTTCGCCATTATTTTGGCATGGTTGTGATGGTTATACCAACAGTGTATTTGGTCACATTTTAGCCTATGCGGTTAACACACTTGTATCGTTCTATCCACATTTGCCTCTGGCATAATGAAATGCAACATTTGAGGTGATATAACTCAATAAATTGTGATCCATAACTTATACCGGGTAACCTTTTATATGTATACTACTAGTGTATATATTTTGACAGTTAACAACAATCCATCCTAGTCCGATATCTAAAATGAAAATATTTTTACCAAGTCAATTAACTCATTGGATTTATACATTCGTAACTTGCATCACACAATGGGAGTAATAATATTCAATCCTCAAAATAAACCCTTCATTTAGCTCGCTATTTTCCATTCCAATGTCAGTTCGTCGGTGCAAACATAACATTGGATGGACAGCAGGTGCATTTATACAATAAACTAAATACCTGACTTTACATGTTAAATAAGATATTGCCGAATTGAAATGGATATGACCATGCAAGTTATATGTACAAGAAGATATTCACGATTGCCATTAAAATTACGGAGTAAACACCAGTTCGAAATGGTTCGAAACACTCGCCATTATTTCAAGTCAATTTAGAAATTTAGCAATTGTCGTTATATCGTGATATAATGGGATTGGCTTGCGCGGTAGTATCTTATTTTGATTTAAGCATATGAAGCGTATCAGTGATTGCAACAAGGACAGAATGTCACCTTCGCCTGGCGATTGATTACAAGTTTGTTCTACACGTTGGACCGATATATATAAACTTGTAGTGTTACACATACGTGTAGCTAAAACAGGCCATTGAGTATGATTTCAACGTCGGGATTCATGTCCGAATTATAATTGATTCGACATGAGTCATCTGACGTTACCCAAATTCATGTGAGGACAACGTGAGTCGCGTTTAGAGCAGCAGAATAAAATGTGAAAACCATCAGTGCTGGGTCCAGGATCCAGTGCAGGCCCCGAATTTTCTTTTGCCAAATTATTTTAGAAGTTGCCAAAATCAGTTTCTGCAACATCGTAAAACCCAATTGCCGTATTTTATTTTGCGAACTAATGTGTTTATGATGTTCATGTTATAACGTCTGAAGTATATATATATATATATACGCAGTTGTAAATAAATACTTCTCTATTGATGGTACGGATTAATCGCGATAAACAAATGACAATCGACAAGGTGAGCCACTACTTATATTCCAGGTGTAAGAATCATGTTTTATGATGCTATTTGAATAAACAATTTATGAGAGTACGTGTAACACTTTGAGCAAGAGTATTCTCTATTCCCACCAAATATCCACAGTGTTTCACATCTTCACGTCACTTTAACCTGGGCAACGCCGGGTAACCCTGCTAGTAATTAAATAAAGGGAAAACCGAAACTACATAAATCACGTTTATCGATCTCTGATCGTAGAAAAACTGTGCGCATAAGTCGCCTATCTGCATTATTTGTACCGTGAGTCCTGGTGAGTCGGTCTTTTAAGATGACGGCCCCATTGTGTATACGTGTATACCCACAATAATGTGCGCATTGTGTCATGTTATATCATCTGTTGTACCAATGGCATATATTCTGAATGAATATAAGCCATATATGGATGTTTAAAATAAAATAAATTAATTTTCGACTTCCCGCCCATACTTTCCCCCTTCGTTACCGGAAAAAAATCACTATTTGTTTTTGGCCTTAGGGTGGTGTCGCTATTCGTCGTTGTAAACTATGCACTATCTACAATGTTCTATTTTTCATTATTAATAACTCTCTAATGACGAAGTTTCACCTATCGAGGCTATTGTTATGTAAACACTACAGTGATAGTGGCTGACATTGTGGACCGATGTCCAATTAGTCCATTAAGATACCAAGGTTTAAAAACCATTAAACATTGCAAAATATCAAAGCATTGACAAATATTATCAAAAAAAATCCGCGTAACTAGCATAAATTATCTGAACTTACGTCGATACAGTTACTGTTTATCTATTTGGGAGGGGTGGGCCTAACTAGATAGATAATTGTTAAATTAACATTCAAATACGTTAATGTTGCCCACCAAGGGTGTTGGGGATAACAGACGGGCAAGTTGTTAAACCAACGAAAGTGGGTTAAAATTACTACGATACAGCTCCCTAATAAGTTGAGTCATCCGCCATTTAAATTGGTTAGAATTGCCCCACCAAAACGGTTATATCTCTTGCCACATTCGAAGGGACAAAAAACGTACCCTTTCCAAAAGGGGGCAAGTCGTCACCCAAGAGGGGAAAGGTAATAGCTCCCCCGAGAGGGACAAGGGTTGCCACACAACGTGATGGATTTGCCTCTCTTGGGTTTAGTGCATAGTGCGCTGCAATGCATCATTTTCATTGCGGGGCTGCGGGTAGGTTGAGCAGTGTGGATCTGGATGTATCGCTATATCCACTGCGGGGACAAATTTTCCCTTAACCAGGTATATGTACGTATTGGAACCGGTGTATCACTCGAAAAATTTGCTGATAAATGTATTATGTTTTATTTTTCGAAAAGTATCACGACACTTCTGGAACTGTCGAATGGAACAACACTCTACTGGACGGACACTGAATCAACGGGGACTACATCGAACAGGTAATGCTGATAGCATGCGGATGTTGAATCTGTCGGTATATATATAATAATATGGCAATAAGTAATGTACCTAAGAAATGGATGTTGATTTGCTTGCGTGCCTTATGGATGCAGGTTGGTCTGATATTTTGTGTGGAACACTCAACCGTCGACTGGCAGATTAGAAGAGCATTAAGCGCTCATTTCTAATGTTATTCTCGTGACTTGGTGCAAGTTGCGTCTACACAAACATGGATCCAAGTTAGGGTCAGCACGCGACGTCATGTGACGTAATTTCAACCAACCAACCTCCTGCATTCATGTTCCACAACGCGAATGCATGTGTGAATGTAAATATATGTAGAACGACCCCCGATACGGTGTTAATCGAAACTACATTTCGAATGATCTTGTAAATAGTCACATACCTTACCTGTATGCCTAACGTATGCTAAAACGCGAATGCTAAGTTAATCGTATAGATAGTTTCGGATGAGAGTATAATTCGATATGCATATGGCTTAGACATCGTCTTAAAATAATATTGTTTGTACTAATATACAGAGATTAATCAATTGGTTCCGATAGTTACGTTATATAATTCACGAGAGGCGAGAGACGTCGGTACCTAAACGTCTCTCACCTCGAGTGAATTATTTAATGTAACTCTCGGAACTAATTGATTACTCTATTTATTACACTTCTGCATCAATGCGGTTCGACAAATATGATTAAGACACACTAATGAATGCATGAAAGTCGCGATGTGGAGAAAGATTAACCACCGAAATTTCAGTCAAGATCAGTAAGCGACGTAACGTCAATGGCGTAAAGAGAAATGACATAATTCACTAGTGACATTACCATTTTTAATTAACGGTGTTTCCAATAGAAATCGCGCATAGGAGTGTAATAAAATACAATAATGGATAATATTTAATGTTAAATAAAACAATATCAGAGCTCGTAATGAATCTCATCATATATCTGTAACAGCAGTGTTTGGCTTGAAACATAATTGGAACATATCTAAACTGAACAGTAACACACAAAGTTGTAACTACTAGGGATATAACTCCAAATTATCAACCCCCATCGGGATATTTTATCAGCTATTTTACAGAAGAATAACACATACATATTATTGACTCAGAGTTTAATATTGAGAATGCGTTTCACGCTACACTGTTAGAAAATAATATCGGTTCGACGGTTTCGGGCCCTCATAATCGACGGTCCCATACCGTTTCATCAGTTTGACGGTTTTTTACCGTTATTTTATGTGCCCATGCAAATTGTCTAAATTAAATATTTTCGTGATTCGAAGTCATGCCGTCAAAATTCAATAGTATATTTATCGGCGATTATATTATATACGGCAGTGACTCCATACAGTATGACTGAATCTTACTCTGCTGATATTTAATATGTATTATTAATCCGGCATTCATTCTGTGTTATGCGGGTCTGTGCGAATTATCATGAGTACGGTACGTTATTCTAATTCCGGGGTTAAGTTCCCGCTTTATAGCACTCAGCTCATTTCTTCGCCATTTATCGTTGATCGCAAACTATTGTTTTTTTGGGAAACTGTTACCTTTTCGATTGTGGACAGTTGTTAAGACGGTCTTATATCGGTTCCTTTGATAACCGGACAAGTTTCAATTCTGCGAAAACCGGCTTAATTATTGACAATTTCCACTAAATTCGAGAGTAGAGATTCACGGGGTCTGACTTCATTCGACTCAGTGCTGATGTTGAAATTGACAGTGTTGTGACTTAGTATCAAAACACTGGCACATTTACTGACACAAGAGGATACAGGTACAATTAACACGAGCTTCGATGTCAACCAATAGTGACAATAATAATAACAACGACTCAACGAGCAACTATTACTATTAGAATGTTGACAATCCAGTTGACAGTATTCTGAATCTGATTGTTTCAAAGCACATACATGTACATTTACAAGAGAGGATATACATGTATATGTACTTTACGCATCAGTGTAAGTCACAAGAGCTTCAATGTCAACAACAACACCGTAAACAATGATCTGATGCCGCGCAGTGATAGATGATCACATATCTACAATTCCAACTTTACAATTACACTGACATATTCATCCCGTGTTCATCAATTTTCATTGAAACGTGTGGATATGAGACATTGTCATCATTCGCCATGTTATCGTCAAGTTATTACGACAATTTACCGGGAGTACACTATTAATTGGTTGGATGTTCTTATCAAACTATCTTTGGCTGACTCACTGATATTGATACTAAGTGTCGTGGTACCAGTATACAGTTTGGTGCATCATGCTTTAAAATTTCATGGAAAATGTCCGACTACAGGGGAACATTGTCGCCAAGTCATCGCGCACACAGTTATTATGGGATCTGCTGTTGTCTTGAAGGTTCCAATCCCAACTAGCTGTTATTGATATACAGTACCAGTCAAAAGAAGTGGCGCTATTTTCGCGCCCAATATCGCAATAATATTGCAAGTGGAAACGCTTATAAGCATGTCGCTTGTTATATCATTGCAATATTTTGCGCTTAATATCTAAATATTTTGCGCTTAATATTGCGACATCTGGTGCTCAAAATTGTGACATTTAAATAAAATTATTGCTTCTTCTATATTGTTTATTGTATAAATAGAGACAATGTTTTAGATATGTATATTATAGCTGTAAATGCTATATGTACACTATATGTACACTATATGCACAGTATTTATCTCATATAAATATAACACTATCCGGTCTGTATGAAATTTAGCGCGCTTAGTATCGTAATATTCTGCGTTCAATATTGCAATAATAAGCGCGACAGATTTTTTGTATTGTGCTATAATCACGCCTTTTTTTCTAAATTAAGCACGCTCAATATCGCAATAAAGGTGCGCCTAAAAATACCACTTCTTCTGACTGGTACTGTATTGTCATTATGTACGGATTCACCTGTTAAAAACAAACTGTGTTTACAAGTGACTGGATTTTTTTCTCGCAATTCCACTTCCAGTTCTAGAAAGTTATTTTACTCGCCACTCACCTCAAATTCCGGTCACAGAAGTTTGTCCGAAACGTACTTCTAAACCAAGAGAATGAGCCCGTGCGATGCAATGAGGCCTAATATAATTCATAACAACGAGAAACATAATTATTAATATCAAAATGCCAGGGCGGTCCCGGTGGTCCCCGGCTCTTTTTGTTTATATGGTATTTTACCGGATTTTGAGGAGTTAATAACATCGGCCGTGTACGCGTCAACGAGTCAATATATGGAATTCACACTCAGGTGTATTGCATTACCACGCATCACCAAAATATACTGTCCGAAAACACACGGCTCCCCGGGCTCTCTTATATAGCCAATATCGGCATTATCGGGGTTAATAACACCGGCCGGAGACGAGCGAGCGAGTAATTATTTTTAGGTTGACCACGTGTGGTATGTAGCTACGTTATAACGTCGAGATATAGTGTCCACGGGCCCATGGGGCGTCCGGGCGGTCAATATATGGAATTCACACTCAGGTGTATTGCACTACCACACATCACCAAAATATACTTTCCGAAAACACACGAAGACACCCGTGATCACCCGGGCTCTCTTAGCGAATTTCGGCATTTGCGGGGTTAATAACACCGACCGGAGACGAGCAAGCGAGTACAATTTTCTAGGTTGACCTCGTATGGTATGTCGCTACGTTATAACGTCGAGATATAGTGTCCACGGGCCCATGGGGGCGCCTGGGCGGTCGCGGGCGGTCCACGGCTCTTTTTGTTTATATGGTATTTTACCGGATTTTGAGGGTTTAATAACATCGGCCGTGGACGCGTCAACGAGTCAATATATGGAATTCAAACTCAGGTGTATTGCACTACCACACATCACCAAAATATACTGTCCGAAAACACACGAAGATACCCGCCCCCCCCGGGCTCTCTTAGCCATTATCGGAATTTGCGGGGTTAATATCACCGACCGGAGACGAGCGAGCGAGTAAAATGTTCTCGGTTGGGCTCGTGGGGTATGTCGCTATGTTATAAAGTCGAGATATAGTGTCCACGGGCCCACGGGGGCGCCCGGGCGGTCTCGGGCTCTTTTTGTTTATATTGTATTTTACAGAATTTTGAGGGAGTAATAACATCGGCCGTGTACGCGTAAACGAGTCAATATATGGAATTCACACTCAGTTGTATTGTACTACCACGCATCACCAAAATATTCTGTCCGAAAACACACGAAGACACCCGGGCTCCCCGGGCTCTCGTATATAGCCAATATCGGTATTTGCGGGGTTAATGTCACCGGCCGGAGTCGAGCGAGCGAGTAAAATTTTATAGGTTGACCTCGTGAGGTATATAGGTCGCTACGTTATAACGTCGAGATATAGTGTCCGCGGGCCCATAGAGGCGCCCGGGCGATCCCGGGCTCTTTTTGTTTATATGGTATTTTACCAGATTTTGAGGGGTTAATAACATCGGCCGTGGACGCGTCAACGAGTCAATATATGGAATACGCACTCAGGTGTATTTCACTACCAGGCATCACCAAAATATACTGTCCGAAGACAAACGAAGACACCCGTAATCATCCGGGCTCTCTTAGCCAATATCGGCATTTGTGGTGTTAATAACACCGCCCGGAGACGAGCGAGCGAGTAAAATCCTCAGGTGGTATGTCGCTACATTATAACGTCGATCTATAGTGTTCACGGGCCCGTGGGGGCACCCGGGCGGTCCCTGGCGGTAATTAGTCACGTCCATCACGATTGCACTTTGGTTTGGATGACTCTAGCTATTATTCCAAATGCGGATAACTCGACTGCACGATTTATGCGTCATGGAGTCTGCATTCGCGCTCACTCTAAATATTAGTACAGTACCCTTGTTAAATGACCAAATTACCTGTGTATATTTGGGTACACGTACGAGGGTTTACTTTGGTATATACCAGGGTACGCTTGGGTAAATTCACAATGGTATACATGGGTAAAGTACCACTGTAATGGCCAGATAACATGGGCAAACTTTGGTACAAGTACGAGGGTTATATTTGGTAGATATATAGAGAGAGATAGTAAATTGCGATAGGTACCCGCGCCCCGCGGACAGAACATACCCTATACATCGATATGTGCGCACTTGGCGCGGGTACGCGGGCGCGGGTACCTATCGCAATTTACTATCTCTTTGTATATATATACACACACAACAGGGTTTACGTAGGTACGTGTACCATGGTTTACATGGGTAGAGTACACTTGTAAATGCCCAAAATGACGTGGTACATTCACAAGGGTACTATACCAACGTATTTTTTTCACATGGACTGTAATGGTTAATGCCTTCAATATATTATCTATAATTTTGGGTGATTTGGTCCTGATGTGAAGGTTCCAATACACAAAATATATAAACAAAAATCCAGTCCTAAATCGTCACAAAAGCCGCAACAGAATGACATCCTCGATGTAATAGTTTCTATACACAGTGATTCCATCGATATATTTCTTTTTCAGCAAGACGTCGTCTAGCGTGTGGATCATTGTTGTTGTGGTTGTGTGGTTCTTAATTCTTCTTCCGCTGGGTATATGGGCACGATGCTACTTTTACTCCCGCCTATTCGGTGGTTTCAGTGAGTTGGTTTAGTATAAAGATGCTTTGTTATGTTCCTCCCTATTTTCCACCATTCTGATTGGCCCATGTGCTGTCACGTGCCGGGCGACAAATCACACTGTCGCCCGCTGACCCGGGAGACATTGTTTTTGTCGCCCGCCTGATGTTATATTGCAAGAATATCTCCAAACACACTGCATGAAGTAACTTATCTATTTCACATCACTACGACCTACTAAAAAAAATCATAGATCTTATATACCCCACGGATTCGCAAAACACACCAGTTGTGGTGTTTGCTAATTTGCATATATTTAGTGAACACTAATATTCGAACTTTTCAGTTGATACTTTTATCGGACAAGCATTATTATTTACTTTTTACATCGAAACATCTCGGTGATTCAATTTGTTCATGTCGACATTATGATGCAAGATTGAAAGAGAGGATCCCTTGAGGTTGGTTGGTTATAAATGTTCGCTGGTAGACAACGTAATGCATACGTTTGTCGCGAATGAATGGTACTGTACGCCAACCTCCGCGATGTCTGCAATGTGATCATAGAAGTATTTTATGTGAGGATCGCCATGAGCACTGACACATATGAATGTACATTAATGAAATTGACAACTTCCCAATAGCTTTCGGGGAAGACCGTTATGGAATGAACATCGCGAGTAAATTGCGCGCACAAGACGACATTGTATATGCCACATTGCAGAAGACGAGAACATACCTATATGGCTTATTGGTTTACATTGCATAAACCGATATTGACGATTTGACCACCAAAATGATCGTAAATAAACGCGGATTATCAAACGCTTAACAGCTTGACTGTCGTTTATGGAACAGAAATCATATGGGACGATAAGTAGTCACTGAAAATATACATAATCGGGAAAGAAAGCACTCGTGACTCAGTGCAACATCGTGCGTGTGGATGGCAAGGATATTTTCTGTGGTATAATCGGATAACAAAACAGTTGTTGCCCTTCTCGGGAGACATTAAGATTTGTCACCCGCTCGATATTGTTATAACCGAAAATTTGAACATTTAATTCTATAACGCACGTATAAATAAATTCTTCAAAATCTTTCGGTTATAACTCATACACTTAAAATAGCTCAATGCCTTCGAAGTGGGTTCCTGCAAACTCACATAGTTTTTTGTAAAAGTCTGCAAAATAACCATCATCAATAGTCAGGTTCGAAAATCTAAAGAAAGCCTCTAGAAACGAAGGTGCGGGCATTTTTCTTTAAGAAGCTTTTGAGAATTGTTTATAAAGGTATTTTTTATGCTGATTTTAAAAACCAATGTTGGCAAGTTGACAAATTATTATTTCTGGTACAAAATGGCAATTCAAAATGGCCGCCATCAAAACAATGTCTAAATTTACGTTTGTTGTTATGTGTTGCTCTAAGACGTTCGAATATTGAGTATTTCCGTACTTTCGAACGAATTGGAACAAGAACTTCAAGAAGAAGTATACACAGAACATATGTGGTAATTTAAAGTGAACATGTTTGACATTTAACCACATTTATGTCCAAAAAATGACAAAAACGCGAATTTTATAAATTATTACGGTCTTAAATGGTAGAAAGTGAAATATGCTGGAAACGTACCCTTCAAATGGTTTAGACAGTTGTGTCTAATTGTAATTTGTAATCTGATTCCAAAAATAAATGTTGGCAACTCGACCAATAATTATTTCTCACCTAAAATGGCTGATCAGTTAAAAATTCGAAAATCATCAGTAATATTATGAAACTGGTTCATCAACACCCAATGCGACACAATTTGCCATCATATAGCCAAACATGGTCACAAAAAAGCCTTATTTATTATTGCAGTCAGATCCACAATTGCATAGTGGTGTGCAGGGTAACTCTGATTGTATGCATGTACACCTTGCTGTTAGACACACCCCTTCTTGCACCCACATTTGATTATTTCGAGACATGATTTTGGAATGGGTTCTAGTGACATCATGGTTGCATCTAATCGATCATTTTCTTATTTCTATCCCATTATCGAAGGTTCCGGTAATGTTTGCACAGGTATGGTTGCTTGTTTCCAAACTAAAACCTGGTAGTTTGTTCTCAAAGGTGGTAATGAAAAGGGTCACTGGTTGGTGGAAGCTTTTCGGGAGATTAAGTCCAAGGGAACATCCTGAATCTTGCATTGTTGAGTTTTGCATCGGAAACTCCATACAACTTGCATACAAAATGTTCAGCACTTTCAATTGTTTCAGTGGATATTGCAATATTACCTATACCCTTTAAGAGCTCACAACATTCCAGGTAAATCTTCCATGCGGATCGTTTAGACAACCCATATATGAACGAAGTTGAATCACACCCATCAAAGCATGAAACGCAAGAATATAGTTCAGAGCGTCGCTCGATATTTGGGTCGCAACATTGGGTCCAGCCATCATGAACACATCACAATCTGCAGGAAATTTGTCTAGGTAACCAATCAATAACACTAGAACATCGACGTCCCTACATACGTACCACAATAACTTGTTTCAGATTGCACCCCAAGCTGGCATCAAGTGAATGAAGGATAAGTCTAGTGTCAGCCTCTTCGTGATTAGACTCTAACCCTTTCAAGTCTGTTCCATCTACCGAACAATCTACTCTGCAATCTTCTTGGAACCCCCCTGAAACAACAACAGTAACACCTTCTGTTTTCGCTTTGGTAACAAGTTCTCGAGACAAGAAACCATTCAAATCGGACTTGTCAGACAACAAAATTAAACTTTTACAATTTTGTGGGATGGAAACATCACGATTTGTTATTGTCCTTCGGATTAATGGAACATTGCGACTTCTTCTCGATCTGGTGCCAGTCTTTATATATTTACCCGAGTATCTGTCGAACACTACATATATCCTGACATAGCATTCGCCCTTCTTCAACACGCACACTGAGAATACATCGGCAAAATCTCCAAATGTAGTTACCTTTTCCGGTTTACCTATGGCCACAACAAGAGTTACCCTGCACACCACTCTGCAATTGTGGAACTGACTGCAATAATAAATAAGGCTTTTTTGTTACCATTTTTGGCTATATGATGGCAAATTGTGTCGCATTGGGTGTTGATGAACCAGTTTCATAATATTACTGATGATTTTCGAATTTTTTACTGATTATTATATCGGCCATTTTGAATTGTCAATTTAGGTCATTTTTGGGCATAAATTGGGTTAAATGTCAAACATGTTCACTTTAAATTACCACATATGTTCTGTGTAAAGTATCTCTTGTCATAATTCGTTCGAAAGTACGGAAATGCATAATATTTAAACGTCTTAGAACAATATATATCAGTAAACGAAAATCTAGACTTTGTTCGGATGGCGGCCATTTTGAATTGTCATTTTAGGTCAGAAATAATTATCTGTCGAGTTGCCAACATTGTTTTTTTGGAATCAGAATACAAATTACATTTAGACACAACTTTCTAAACCATTTGAAGGATATATTTCCGTCATACTTCACTTTCTGCCTTTTAAGACCGCAATAATTTATAAAATTCGCGTTTTTTTTCTTCATTTTTAGGCATAAATTGGGTTAAATGTCAAACATTTTCACTTTAAATTACCACATAGGTTCTGTGTATAGTGTCTCTTGTCACAATTCGTTCGAAAGTTCGGAAATGCATAATATTCAAACGTCTTAGATCAACATATAACAGTAAACGAAAAATCTAGACTTTGTTCTGATGGCGGCCATTTTGAATTGTCATTTTGGGTCAGACATAATAATTTGTCGACTTGCCAACATTGGTTTTTGAAATCAGCATAAAAAATACCATTAGAAACAATTCTCAGAAGCTTCTGAAAGAAAAATGCCCGCACCTTTCACATTTATTCCATTTCGAACCTGACTACAACGGGTGCAGGACGTTTCGGCACATGGACGTTTCGGCACCTGGTTGTCAGGACGTTTCGGCTGTTTCGGCCCAAGCACCTGGACGTTTCAGAATTTCATCGAAGGCGTTTCGGCACATGGTTTATCTGTTTTTAGTTGTTACGTGATTATAGTACATGTATATACGATCAAACAGTTGTATATATGTAGTCGTGCAAGAATTAATAGTTCAACGGGGAAGGAAATCCCAATCGAATCTGATAGAAGCAACGACCACATGATCCAGCTATGCTTGCTACGAAAATGTAGTCTATGCTATTGTATACATTTCTTATGTCTTCTCAAAGTTTCATCGTTGTGCACTCTAAGAAAACAGCTCCAAATCTGGTACCCCGGTGAACCAAATACCGACCTAGAAACAGTTTGGTTCCACACTGATTTTGGTTCCATCTAACCAATATCATAAGTTTGGTTCTTCAAACAACCCACCGAATTCAAGGTTTGTGGAAACGCGGCCTATCTTTAAATGTCCTAGATTTTGTAAAATATAAACGATTTCATTATATAATGCAAGATGAAAACATGTGCCATAATATAGTGTGTAACATCTGCAACAGTTGTGACGGTGTTATGATGTTCCTAGTCGTGGAAAAATGTACCGGTTTCATGCCAAAAATGTCCGTAAACTGAACACATCCCCACTACGAAGAAATAGATCAACTGTGTTCTTACAGTCATTACTGATAGTCCTCCGCGTGGTGAAACTATTGTCACATGTACATTGATCTGCCAACAATAGTCGCTAGCCGTGTTGAAAGTTCAAATGTTTTGTCAGAAAATGATGTTTGGAATATTTGTCAATGCTATGACCTTTTCCAATGTCTACCGTCCAGTTTTGTTTAAAGGCACGCGCGGCGTTCGTTGCATAAATATTCATATTTGTTCAAATCGCCATCAACGGAAGCAATATTCAAATATATATAGTTTGTCCATATGCCAAACATAATCATCGCGTAAATAGTACATTGTCGTCAAGACGTTCGATGGTGTACGTAAACAAGAACCTTCTCGTGTTACAGAAGTTTTGCTTCTGTTTACATAACACAGCGCAATTATATTGGTTAATCACACACAGATGATATAAACGCTCTTTATTATTTCCATATCAGGGAAACAGTAACAAATAACGCTCTTTATGTTTACCATATCCGGATCTAAACAAAAGCCAGGTTATGTAACGTTTTTTGCTTTTGTTAACATAACAAATGAAAAACATTGGACAATAACATACTGTTTATGCCATATTTCTGATTGGTTTAAGAACAAAGTCTGTCTATATTTTACTATTCTTTCTGTTTATGGCGGTTTTTGACGAAGGTGAATATTTTAACAGCATACCCACCGCCAACGCCGCCCGTATCTTTAAAACCCAACTCATATTAGTTTAACGTATTGTGTTAAGCTACGTTCTCACAGCCGGCAAATTGCCGGGTATATGTTCGAACAATTCTTCCTAGATGACTTATCTTTTGCCCACGTTTGATTGACAATGAGCTACGGAATATCTGTTTTATCATATTAATCTGCCGTCGCTCAACACAGCGATGAAACGATACACAAACTTGTCTGGCAGATGTGCCACCGTTTGCATGTACCCTTAACAATGTTTTGTATTTATTGTAATTATATATCTGAATGTTCATAGAGTGAAAATAATTATGCTTTAAACCAACAAAACCAAACTCAGAAAGCAAAAGTCATTGAAGAGCCGTAATTCCGCCTAAGATTACCTGACCCACCTTGTTTTCGAACTCATTCAACTAAGACATTATTGAGCATACCTCATACATGTATCTACCAATTATTAAGATAATAGTTTATGTTTGATGAAGTACATGTACTGCATCTGGGAAGCAAAATAAATATGTAATTAATTAAATAAGAACAACTCTTCCTAGAAACTGTTGGGAAGCTTAATAAATGGTTACATATTGTTTGATGGGCATGTGATAATAATCTGTTATATATTGTTATAGATCGTATGATACTTGTTTATATTAAATCATTTGATAACCAGCCCCCCCCCCCGTGTACCGACATAACCAAATCATGTATAGGTCATGTTTCAACACATGATCAATCTGTAAATTTTGAGAGTCGATATACATACCAACAAATTATATTAAATTATGACTATATAATTAGGAGCTTATTACTTGATTATGAACATGTATGCATAAAATGCAAGTAATAATTGTATATATGGCTCCAAATCTAACAGGTATATTAGGATAACATTTTACACAATGAAAATATTGTCCTGCAGGTGAACCCCAAAGAGACCAGCACACAACGATCCAGCAATGTCCGATGGCCCCACCACCAGCGCCAACTAACCAAGGATTCCCGCGGGGTATTCTTCACCAGAAGCCTACACGAATTACGGATTCACACCAACAGCGACCACGACAGAACCAAGAACAGAAATGTGAAAGAGTTATACGTCGGGTTCATATCAGGCCCCCGGAAGTCAATAAGGTTTTACCTGTAACACATTTTTGTTCACATTCGGTTAAATTGACCAATTCATAATTTCAGAGTCTAAGTTTATAATTTGATGTCAGAGCAAATTCTCAAATAATCGCGACACCTGTACAATGTCGGCGACTAGAATAACTATGGGAGAAAATAAACACACACTTATAGCAATATGTTTAGCACCAAATGCGAAACCTTTGTTTTGTTTGTAAAGTACGATGGGTTCACCAAACACAATTCGATTTGTAAATTATTTGGTGATATGTGTAAATTGAATTTAGTAATAACTCTGGAAATCATAATATATTACATAGCTATGTTGGGATATAAGATATTAAGAAACTCGTTTGATAAATTTGATTCACCACGAGTCGTAGACCAGTTTTGAGTCAAATTTATCAAACGATTTTCATAAAATCTTATGTCCCAACATAACGAGTTGAAAATCTCGTATATCACATGAAAAAGCTAGAGCCTTTTAAGAAATAAAAATCCTTCAAAATAAGTTTGCAAAATACATACATTTACAGAATTGGATGAGTGGCTTCACAACCGTGAACGGCATTATTGCGCTCTCTGGCTGGCGACAGAAAATATAGTCCCCCAATTTGCCTCTTTGTGTTCTGTCTATTTTCGTTAGTGCAACGAAGTTGGACAATGGTTTAACTTTAACTAACAAATCAATCATTTTGCATTGCTTGGTGTTGGTGTCATGTGCGGCTTTTCGATATAGTATTAATCCGCCAAAATCAATGTAAATTTTGTTGGCGCGATGCCAAGTGTTCCCGGGAAGCACGCGCCTCACTTGTGAGAGATAAGGAAATATGTAATGGCTTTTTAAATGATATAATAAGGGTTTCATGTGATATAAGGAAATATATAATGTTTTTTAATGATAATGGGGGTTTCATGTGATATATATATATCTATTATATACTTGCCTATAAAATAGCGGAAAATTACAGAAACGTAGATCATCATAGGTATCTCCTAGAAGCCACAGTGAAATAAGATTTTGTTATTTCACAGTAGGTTTCGTTATATTTCACTGTATAGCCTGTCGGTGTTTTCCGCGAGCTAACACATTGAAGACACATTCTATAACCGTGCGTTATAGTAAATTGTCTGCAAACTTATCGGTTATATCCCATAACCTTATTCGAAACAAGAGTTATTTCTTATAATTTAATATACATGTCATTTCACAGGAGAACTACCATAAGTAGAAGGCAGTAGGAAAACAAGCGAAAAACTTTCCGAAGAAAATCACACGCGCGGTAAAGTTGAAACAGACACTCTTGACACTCAAGTTTGTCAGAAATTCGGCGTTTTTGATTGGCTAGCCGGTACTTATCACGCATCATGCAGCTGTGGCCCGTGCACTTGGGATTTATATATTTCGACTGTGATGACACGGAGACTTGTTAGTTTCTATTCCGTGTTTAATTTCTGTGCACTAGTCTCGTTGCTTCATCTAGGCAATTGTACACTTATGATTAGTAGAAAGTATTCTTCCGGAGTATTGTTCAAATTGCTGTACTATTAAAAGTAAAAATGCCGCACAGCTTAGCAACTTTGAGGTTTAACCCTTTGAACACAGCGGCCGGAATACCGGCCGCTGCGTGAACCTCCATATACGCTGAACCGGCCATTATAACGACCGCCACGTGTTTATAGTTTATAGCTATGCGATTCAATAACAAATCGACGTCTAAACTCTAGTTTTATATATCAAATATAAAAAGCCTGTTCAAATTATATTTATATGGTGAAGGGCCTCGATCCCATATCAAGTTGATTTCTTGGCGCATGCGCAGAGCAGCGAAATGCGAAATAAATTGTTTATAGCGTACTTATGCACGACATACCCACTAATATATGTTTAAATGGCCCCATAGACATCGGCGGTGGTCAGGGTGTGTATATGGAATGTCTACCCGCTATAGTATCGGGTAGGAATATATGCGCATGCGCAGAACATAGGTTGTAAATGACAAAAACATGCATTTTAAGCGAAATGTGGTGTTATACATAGGACATATAGCTGCATCATAATTGCAGTTTCTTGCTAATGCCGGCCGGGTAGTTGTCTGGTAACCGTTACTAAGGAGAGATTGAGTGGCAAAGTGTCCTTATATTTTAATGATCATAGAATGGTCCATGCATAACATACATATGTATGCACAGTTTCAAACAGGTGCCACCTTTGAACATATATAGCATTATGCGACTAGATATTGTATAAATTAAGGGAACACTACCACTTAATGGTTAGTGCAGTGGTGTCATCCGTTCATTTGTGGTACTTGATTAGCAACCTTTGCTACCTTAAATAATTAATTTCATTCGATCTCTCTTAAATTTTTGTCGGATATATCTCAAATTTCACATTAGGGTATTATCGTCATCAAAAACACAATCACTGGCATTGAGTTATGACATACCATGCTAAAATTGCCTTTTCCAGTCAATTCTGGGTAGTTGCCTAGCAACCGTTACCAAGACGCTGCCGCGTGGCAAAGTCTTCCGATTTTAATATGATCAGTGATCAATGGGGGGACCTGTAAAGTTTCATACCTGTGTCACAAATTAAACATAACCAACATCATCCAACAAGACACTATAAAATTTAAAGGAAAATCCCACGAGGAGCCCAGGGTCAGGGTGTCGGTCGTGGCAGGGCGTCAGGGTTCAAAGGGTTAATATGCAGAAATAAAGAAGAATACCTACAGTTTTGCTTCAATACCTGAAACATCTCATTCGTGTCTGATGGATGGAAATATCGAATTTTCACTCGCGGCTTGCAGGTGGAAATCATCTCCTAAATTTGCATTACATGTACAAAATGTGCACTTTGTAAATATTCTCGGTTTCTCAGCGATCCTTCCTCAATTGGTAACTTATTATTTATGGTCCGGAATCTGAAGATGGCGTGAATCATAAATGTATCGCTGCATGATATTTATTTCGTTTCTATGTTTTACAGTGAAATGGTTATAAACGGCCGGAACATAAACCACGCATCAATCGCTTGTCCCAGCGAGCTAACACCAAAATGTTATTCGTATTAACCTTCATATCGTTATTACTGAAACTCTTGTTGACTAAAATATCCACTCAACAAGTTGAGTGATAATTTGATGAGCTGTTTGTATTCAGCGGTTGAGTGACGAGTACTCAATAATGACAAATTAGAATTTATCATATGACTCAATCATTATTTACGTTGGAAACTATGTCATAAATCAATTTCATATCAATTACTAATTCATATCACCTTCCGATAATTTGATTGGTTTGTTGACAAAAAGTGTGTTCTGATTGGCTGAATGGCAGCCGGGGGCCGAGCCGCATCTCTGACTAAATGCAGGTCAAATTCTTGCGCGTCAAATACACGAATCAACGCGATGCCGAAATTCTCGCAATTATAATCTTGAAATATATAGTTTTGGACATTGGTATACGATAAATAGAATATGTAATTCGCATTTATCTAATAAACATACTATATAATGTCACAAACTGAGAACAGAATAGCGCACTATATCTTCGCGTGCATATTATTTCTGCTAATTCACTAGGTGTAATTGGGCTTCCGGTGCAATGAAGTGACGTCACATTAACCTTTTGCTGCCGATGTCATATAGCTATTTAGTGATTTGTGTGCGTTTTGGACATCATAATCAATTTATAGGTGTCATATGATAAATAGAATATGTAATTCGTGTTTCTCTCATATGATATTTATGAAACTCGTCACGAATTTTCATTTTTCTCTCGCCGGAGTCTCGAGAAAACTGAAAATTCTTAGACTCGTTTCAAAAATATCATATGAGAGAAACACTCATTGCATATCCTCTATATAATTATGTTTCGGATTTAATCAACACCTTGATTAAAATATCTACGAACAATAACTCAATTTAAAACAATGTGCATCTATAATGGTAGTCATTCCGAGATATTTCATTTAAGTTATAACATTATTTTTTTTATCTATACATGCAACATTGATATGGGAGGAGATGGCCGATTGGTATGTCAAAACGTCATCATCCCATTAAAGAGTACAGCCGAGGTTCTAATTCCATGGACACCACAAACAATCCAGAAATATGAACTATATGAATCATCCCGGGGCTAGGCTCCCCGAATACTCCCTTCATAATTATTTAACATCTTCCAACAGACCACCATCGGCTACAATATCAGGAAGTTAATAAATTTCCCGATATTTCCAATTCTGATTCGGACGCTTCTTCTTGATATATCATCCATTTCAGTTTCGATAACTCTTCCAACAAATATTCCGAGCCAACTCTGTTTCGTAACTAAGAACGCTACTCTGTTCAGCCAACTGTTGAGCAAAATCAATTATAAATCGGTTGTTGGCGATTTAACTTTCAGTGTCGCCTAACTCCGAGTTGAAATAGTTTAGTCAACGTTGCATGGTGGTATACCTACACTACGGTTGAGTAAAATTTTTGTCAACGAGATTTTCAGTGTGGCGAATCACGGTCGCGCGCTCTAACTAAAAGAATACCCCACGAAGCCTCGGAATCGTTCAGAGCACGGGCATTTTAAATTGGTTTACTACTCTAATACCTATTTGTTCACTTAGGAGTTTTTCAAATTCAAAACTGAAAATGGAACGAAATGAACGAAGAAATATTATAACAATGTTGCTAATGTTATTTAAAGTGTGACTAATAATACTGCAGAACTTAATTCTATGTGTTGGTATTCATATTAAGACACTTTTGGCAAACATTAATGCAGAAGCGCAGCTTCTTTCATTGAATGTAGAGTCTGGTGTCAATCAGCTGTTTCGTTTTCGTCTACATTTAATTCAGCAAAACACTCGCCCGGAATAATGGTAAATTGAAATAACAAAAACGCATATCATAAAAGGAAACCTACGGCTTTTGAATGAATACGATAATTATCATTCGTGGGTATACAAGTTTCTACTCGCGGCAAGCCGCTCGTGTAAAATCGGTATTTGCTTGTACACGCGAACTATAATTATCGTATATTCAGTCAAAAGCCGCAGTTATCGTCTATTACACATCTTTTTATCCATATTACACCTCTATGTCAGATATTCTCGATTGGAGTCGATTATCGTTCGTGGGTACAAGCAAACGCCGGGTTTCTACTCGCGGCAAGCCACTCGTTGAAAATCGGTATTTGCTTGTACACACGAATGATAAGTATCGTATTCAGTCAAAAGTCGCAGGTACCCTCTATTACACACCTTTGTATTCAAAACTTCTATGTCAGATGTTACCGATTGTAGTATAAGCCAATAAGTCAATGAGAATGATCAGCATGTAAGCTAAAGCATCATCACTATAGTATCAATACTGTCACATTGTCAGCTCATCATTGATAGATCGCGCTGTAATTGTTATTGTTAATAATTGTTGTAGTTACATGTACGTTTCAAAAAAAATAAAAAATTATCACGTGAAATTATATCTTTGTGCCTCAAATTACCTCTGGCCTGTAAACCCATTTCATCATATGCCTACAATCAATTGGTTGCCTATGTGAACCCTGATATTAACAGTATCAGCTTGCCTGTAGGGGTTCGGCCTCCCATTTACATTGAGTCTCAAGACAAATGCAGGAGAATTGTTATAACTGCATATTTCCGCCACTCATCATATTATATGTATACATGTATAACTCGAGACTTTACTTGAGATAATGGAGACCTTTCGCAAAATCATTATTAGTGTTACAGATAGGATATATTGTCCTAGTAAGGGGGACATCATCACAACTTACATGCGATGTGTAATTGTGAGACGGCATATACCCCACTATATTCAGTTACATATATATTTGTTGGAAATAGTAATTCACCACGCGGATAATGTTAGATCGCCCCAAGCAGGACCAGTGGCACATCCTTGACACATCTGCATATAATTAAACTGCGTGGGACATATTTTGTCTCACATAAGAACCCCCGTACGTAAATATGGAATTGTTCACCGTATAACTGGCAGGATATATTGTCCATATCCGTAATCGTGATTTTGCGAAAGGTCTCTATTCTCACGCAATTGCATTAATACGGATAAGACCTTTCCTAATCTAGATATACATGTTCAATAATGATGAAATCAATAGTTGTGCATGTAGACCAAAACCTGGAAAAACAGTTAGTTTCCTCAGATTAAGATTTCCGAATTTGAAATTTGTACTGATCGCATCCCTTTTGCTGATGATTTGCCATTTCATTTTGTATATGGTCATTTTGTATATGGCAACCAATTGATTGTAGGCATATGATGAAATGGCAAAACTTATTAATATGACACCCTTTGCCAGGACCATTAAATATAAACGGACATACTCTCTCGGTATTCCATTGTAGTTTAATGAATAAACTAGACAAAATATTAACATCTATCAACGAATATGACATCATATGTTTTACAGAAACCCACCTATAGACCCTTTATATAGCTCGGACCATATACAAATTCCCAATTTATACGAGCCAATAAGAAACGTTCGCGACAGTCATGGAGGAGGCATCTGTGCCTATGTGGCTAATCATATCGTTTATAAACGCTCAGAAGAGTTAGAATTTGATGAAAGTATACTATGTTTTCAAATAAGTTCCAAATCAGTAAAGTACATAGATCCCAACAGTTTTTCAATTCCAATTATTGGGAAAAACTTCACTCTACACTGGATCCGATACTCAGTACTAACATGCCTCTCGACGTGATAGGCGATCTCAAATCTGATCAACTGGACTTCAACTCAGATATACACGATCTTATTGACAAGCTAAGTTACGTAACCTTATTTCAACAGCGACTCGCGTTGGTACACCATATGCCACCTTATTAGACCCCATAATAGTAAGCGACCAGGTCGTGTCATACAAACACGAAACAATTGATTTTGGGCGTACTATATCTGATCATAATGCAGTGATGGCCTCTATATATATTTCGACTATGCTCCATCTCAAGAACATAGGAAACTTATTTGGCATTACAACGTAGCCGATATTCCCAGAGCAATACTATGATTAATGAAATTGATCGGCATAAATTATTGGCTCCTTCATTTTTTTAAATTGACCACATAGTGCAAACTTTTACAGGCATTTACATTAACATACTGAAAACTTGTATCCAACACAAAGAAGTGGTAATCAGACGAAATGATAAACATTGGTTGACATCAAAGTTAAGAACCGATATTCGTAATCGAGACAAACTTAGACGCGCGGCTATTCGCACTGATAAAATAAACGTTTGGACGAAATACAAATCAATGAGAAATAAAGTTAAGAAACACGCAAAACTTGAATATGACAGCAAATTGGCAGACTTATTATTCCTATCATCTAGTAACCCGAAATTTTTCTGGCAAACGGGTAAAGATATTTTGAATAAAAATCAAAATAGTGTTATTCCACCTAACAAATCTCCAAATAGTAATCTTACAATTGATGATTATGGAAAAGCAAATCTTTTAAATGAGACGTTTATAAAAAAAATTCCTCTCTCGATGTGTCACACTGTAAACTACCAAGCCTTATATACAAATGTTCTGATAAGATATCAGAAATTAAATTTGAAGATGAGGACATTATACATGCTATCAAAAGCTTAAAGGTTGGCAAAGCGAACTGCCATGATGGTATAACTGCAAAAATGCTTAAAGAAACTGTCTATACTGATGTTGTGCCACTCAAAATAATTTTTACCAAATCTCTTTCCTTGAAATCTTTTCCTGTCGAGTGGAAAAAGGCAAATGTTATCCCGATCCATAAAAAAGATGACCGCTCAAATCCAGGAAACTATCGTCCTATATCCTTATTACCATGTTTAGCTAAAAAATTTGAGAAGATTATTTTGAAATACTTAAAGGCACGTGAGGCCTTAGTTGTCGAAAATATTCATATTTGTTCCAATCACCGTAAACAGAAAAACATTAAAACGCATACAGTTTCGTTCATATATACCATGACCATCGCGCAAACAGCATGTTATCATAAAGATTTACTGTATTTTACCTAAGCAAGAGCCTGATTGTGTTACAGAAGACGACACAATGCTGCTGGCTAATCACACACAAATGGCATAAACGCTCTTTATTCGTTCCATATCAGGAATTCACCAACAAAGAACGCTCTTTATGTTTACCATCATAATATAAACAAACACCAGAAAAGTAACTTTTTAGGCTTTTGTTTACATAACAATGGTAAAAAATATGACAATAACATACTGTTTATGCGATATTTCTTATTTGTATACGGACAAAGTCTGTCTACATTTTGTTGTTCTTTCTGTTTGTGGCGGTTTTTGACGGGTGGAAATATTTTCACAGGATACCCACCGTCAAGGCCAACCGTACCTTTAATGTCTCATTTCGATAACAATGAATTACTGTATAAGCATCTGTCTGGTTTTGTGCCTGGCCATTCACTACTTATCAAATAATTGACCCTTTTCATTCCCTGTGCCAGTCTCTCGACAACTAACTGGTGACTTGTTCTATATTATGTGATCTTTCTAAAGCGAGACTGGCACACCGGTCTGATACACAAACTTAAATATGGAGTAGAGGGAGACCTTTTATTGTGGATTAGCGACTATATATTAAACAGGAAACAGTGTGTGGTCGTTTCTGATGCCGCGTCTGATTATTTGTATCTCCAAGCAGGAGTCCCTCAAGGATTATATTGGGCCCTTACTTATTTCTTGTATTTATAAATGATTTGTCTAACACAATTCATTATTTGTTCACGTATGTATGTTGATGACACTTGTTCACGACTGTCAGTCCTTCTATTGAAGAAACCAGCTCTAATCTATCGGCCGATCGTGATCGTATCTCTGCTTGGGCAAAACAATGGCTTATAAATTTTAATCCTAACAAAACAAAGGCAATTGTGTTCTTTTTTATACCATCCAGTACAAATCCCATGGATTTGTCACTCGATGACCCCGCCATAGAAACTCTCTCATCTGACAGGCATCTAGGAATAGTTCTGCAATCAAACCTGGACTGTGATATCCAAATAAATAATATGTGTAAGAGTGTAGCATCAAGACCATCACAACTAAGAAAGTTAAAATATTTTTTGAATAGACGCACACTTGAGATTATGTATAACGTGTTCATTCTTCCTGTAATGGATTATGGTGATGTCATCTGGAATAATGCACCAGCATACCGCCTCCGTAACAACTAGATGATCTACATTATGATACAGCACGAATTGTCAGTGGGGTCACTAGATCTGTCTCAAATGCTAATTTATTGCGTGAACTTGGTTGGAATACTCTCCAACAACGCAGAGACTGGCATAGTTACGTCTCACTTATCAAATTATGACCAATCACGCACCATCCTATATCATAAACAATATACCTCCTGGTGACATAACGGACAACTGGTATGAGTTCATAAATTCAAACGTTGTTAGACATTTTGTACCAGGCTCTCAGCATACAGATAGTAGTTTCCTTCCTTCCATGATTTCGATATGGAATGGCCTAGAGAAAATAGCCAAAACAAAGCGCATCAATTACTACCTTCTCTAATCTTGTAAACCCCAAATCCTGGACACTTAAACCACCAATGTTTTATTCCAGCGGCAAAAGGAAAGCTAACATTCTGTTATGTGGACTCCGAAATAAATGCTGCGATTTGAATGGTGACAAATGTCAAAATCACTTAAGAGGTAACCCTGAATGTAGTTGTGGCTACCTAAACGAGGACGCTGATCATTACTTTTTCACTTGTCCCTTTTATCAAACAGAAAGGGCGAACATCGAAGACAAAATAGTGCGAATTGGACTATATCAAATACATGTTGCCGATCTACTTTGTGGATCAGTCTTGTTTCTCTAAGGGAACTCAACCACGCCTCTTGCCATGTAACATGCTTTATTATGAAGTTTTGACCTGCAGATAAATATACAATAATTACAAAAGTACTGATGTACTATCCAAGTTCATTTCCGTGTCGATACCGAATATATAACATTTAAATTGACATAAAATAATGATAAATATGATAATATATGAAATCAAATCCGTATGCATGTGAGATGCAGTTACCAACCACATGCATGTGACATAGCAAGGTCACAAGCATGTGATAAATAGCGAGTATACGCAAGCAAAATGGACCGACCACACGCGTGCGATATAGCAGCGATTGTACGCATGTGATGTACACATACGACCACACGCGTGCGATAAACCCTTAAGCCCATACACATGTGACAGGTATATAACCACATGCATGTGATATTGCTACACATACAAATATGAATAAATGACATGAATGCAAATAAATAAGCGAAAATGACCATGAAGCATTGATGAAAATATAAAGTTAATTCACCGAAAATATGGTGAGAATTGAACCTAAAACAACACCAATATCAATTGGCAAATGTAATATAACTTATATGTGTAATGTTGATAGTGAGAAATGAAGGAGCTAATGAAGGAGAGTAATGGGCTAAGAGAATAGAAGTAAAACAATAAGAAGACAGATAAGCTAATAGAAGAAATGATTGGCAGGATTGTAATTCGCATGAGAGTCATGCAATTCCCGGGGTATTATAAATAAGAAGCAACACGAAAAGTAATGTTGGTTAACGTACACATTGGCGGGCCTAGTTCCCAACATGAATAGTGATGTATATATCAATGTTCAGTCCACAACATCTAATGTAGGAGCCAATTAAACTCGAAAGTATAGATCGCATTCCAAATTATCAAACAATTCACAGTATCTTACAAATCAGTCACCAATAACGGACCCACTAAAAGGCGGTCGCATTGTGCACAGTCTTATCACCTGTCTGGTGATACAAGTCTCACTTTCCAATGAAGAAAGTTACCAATTGTTCGCAGCAGTCCAAAAATATATTATAAACTCATTGCGATATGGCGATGAACAGATGCATTACATTTAGTGAACATTACCAGTCGTATATTAATTTAAATGCACTAAACATAAACCTATAATGTAAAACTATCTTCGCTTACTCCATCCCAATCTTGAACATTCCATATTGTATTTGACAGAATTTTTGTTTTGTATTTATACATTTATGCATTTCAATTTTCTTCTGTGCACCACCATCTTTTTCCCGGGGAGAGGAGCTCCACCTAAGTTGCTATAACTTGTGCTCCAATCCCCATTCGTTCATTCTACATGAGTTTGTTATAAATAAGTTTTGTTTGAAATGTTTATATGGGATGCTCAATAAAATATGAAACAATAATGATGATTATATGCCTTTTTTTCTCGTGAAGTGAGTAAGGCTTATATATGGATATTGCTTGACGCATGCTGCATGGTTAGCCATGCACTGACACGTTCTAATACCCGGCTTCTCGACACTATGACTGTTGATTTGTATTTATGTGCACCCTCCTTCACCTGAAAGGGGGGGGGGGGGTCAGAACCTGCATTATTTCAAAGACGGCACACACACCCATGTGTCGTATAATATAATCTGCCCATAATAACGAATATACATGATGTACATGGCGACTGATGAATCATAACTGCATGCTATGGCCTCACACGTCACAAATACCACAGTAGCGATGTAAGACATGTATTAATATGCTGGATTTTTTTTGGACCGACTACATTATGGGTTTGAATAATCCTGGAATTATATTAATTATGTACCATAAACGAGGTGTGCACGACACACACATTGGCGAATTGGAGTGAGCCAGAGTCCTGCTAGGAGGAGAGACCGCGACGGCACTTTAACCCTTTACCCAACAGAACGGCCCTGTGCCAATGCATTCTCTTATATATGCGAGTCGACCATAGGTCGCCTCGCATATATAAGAGAATGCATTGGCTTAACACATTAAAAATTATAAAATTGTTAAAGAATGTAAGAAAAAATGGTAAAAAGTGTTAATGCCAATGCATGTAAGAAAAAATGGTAAAAATTGTTAAGGCCAATGCATTCTCTTATATATGCGAGGCGACCTATGGTCGACTCGCATATATAAGAGAATGCATTGGCACAGGGCATAACTGTAACCATCACAATGTGGTCAATGAGCCAGTTCCAATGATATCCATATTTGTATGGTTTTATTGAGACAGACCCAAGATAATTTAGGCTGTTGCAGCTTTATTTGGCCGTTTTTGGCCGGTTTGTTGGGTAAAGGGTTAAGAAGCTACTGCATGTGTACATAATTTTGTCGTTTGGAAATTAATTATATGTGCTCATACCGTACGATATACAGCGCTCCATTGTATACTCGATCCATGCAATGTGCCACATATATCAATCTGACGTGGTGCTAAAATTTATCGACATGCTATCCGACTACGATGTATGATAGCATAAGTAATAAGTAATTGGCTGGTGTTATTCCAGCATAATTCTCGAGAAAACAACTTTTAAAAGGCTTTAAAAAATTCAAACCACCATGCTTGTTGTTTAGTCACCACCCCTGCGTAAAAACCACCAAGCTTGCCACAAAGCTTGCATTTTAGCCACTTTCGTCCTGCATCGAGTTCGCTTTCAGACATTTAACACCACAGCATATACAGCTGCATGGACAGCCATGTACTATACCTTCGCGTTCATCGATTTGAACTACTGCATTCATTCTGCAAAAGCATTTCCAATCGATTACACCATACAATCGTAACCAAACAGGGTAGATGGGCACTGAAACACAATACTAACAGGTATATCGGACTATATATAATCATTCCGGAGGCGCCTTTTCTCTGACAGACTAAGCGGTACGCTGAGGATTAAAAATGTCCTTGATGTTCCCAAAGTAAGTACATATATTACGCTCGTCCCAGTCGGGGATATAAAAGAAATGTCTTCTATATTACGGCTATATAGCAGGCCCTGAAATCGGATACAGATAATCGGAGGTCAAACAGTTCGGAGAATAAAAGTAGTGGATATCACTCAAAATAATCAAATGTTTTAACACAAAATACTGTTGTTGGCGACATGATTTGATTTTACATCGATGTGGCAATGACTATTCTCTGATGTTGTATGGTGTTTATACTTAGAATATTTAATATACATTCGATTGGCAGTATTTACATAACACATTCGCGAAGAATCGACCAACACCTGTGTTTTATCCGTTTCACGACACAATTCCAGCGTTAATAGCCCATTTAATGGGACATATGTGAGGGAAAATCACACACCGACAACTTGTTGAAATATTATTTCTTCCAGAAATCGCGAACTCTTTATGAATCGCCACAAAAGAAATCAATCACTCGAAATTGTTGTTAACGACAGTACGGAGAAGATGTTACCAAGAGTTCAGAGAATGTGATGTTCAATGTTACGGATAGACCGGAGTAATTTATTTTTCAAAAGCTAGAAACAAGTTTTGTTCGGGGAAAATAATTAATAAAACTTAGTCAAATTAAATTATAATCCAGTTAGTGTGTTTTGGATAGTAATATTGATTACATTGTGCCACAATTAACTATTTAAATGAACCAGAACCTGACCCGACACTGAAACCTATATTATAACTGGATTGACCGAGGGTATATATTCATTAGTACAAACGTACACCACAAACACACACAACACTTTTACCGTACATTTAGTATCGTTATGTAAATGTGTCTCTACGGCGAACATGTCAGAGCACGAAGGATGGTAGAAGAAGTGGCTGGGGTAGTTTTACGGCTAAAATTAAGTAACTATAGTAACTTAATAATTATAATGTTGTTTTGCTGACACTTAAAATAGGCGAGAATCGTGTTAGTATCAGTTAACGCAAAATGCGATAAGATTCTTGCAATTTTGCAAGGATGAATTCTCGATTAGGTTGAAAACACTATAGTATATGATAAGTGATAAGGAACGTATTAATTATGCTTGGTGAAAACAAGTTAGTGTCTGTAAATTGCACAATGTGGTCCCGCGCTTCTTTGATAAGCGTTCTGAATAAATATGATGCATGCTACCACACATACACAAATACATGTATACATGGCTAGATATGTCATGTTCACGTGTATTTATTTATTAAGTTTTGTTTTATTATGAATTGTATTGTTTTGTTAGCATAGTGCCCTGGTTGGCGCTTATGCAAATAAATCGTATCGTATCATCAATGAACATACATTGTATAGTATATAGGTTTATAGCATAAAGAGAAACAAATTAGAAAATTTGATTTGACAGACAGGATGAAGCTTATATCAGCCGTTTGAGGTGTCCACTTTGCAGGTACAACTGCACAACCATTGAACTATGCCCGATATCCAAGTATGTGCAATTCCACTTGCACACACCATGGCACTTGGGTTAAACATTTCTGACTGGTACCACAAGCTTTCCAACTGATATATTTTTCTAAACTGATATAATTCCTATATATGGCTGGAAATTTCCCAACCGATAATCGAAAGTCGCCGAAAATATGAAAATGTTTGACTTTTGGCCTAAAACAACGAATTGCACTATAAATATATTGGCTGTGATGTCAAACTATCATGTCAAATTCAATAACAAATTCCCAGGTAATATTGTGCTAGGCGTGAAACAATAATTATTTCCAACTACTGAAATTATTGGGCGACTGGCGTGTGCTAAAACCCTATCCCCTGCCGACAAAAACACAACCCATGTGTGTACTCTACATCGAATAATAGACGAATAGTTATGCACTGTCACGAACCGTTTGTACTTTTTAATCCACGTCATGCAGTTATACAACAGGGGCACAGATAAATAGACGTTTTACGGATGCATTGCCAAATGAACGAGAATTTTTTATGATATTTGACATATGGAAACTCTTTATACATGAAAAAGGTCGATCTTGTATTGTGCCAGGATACATTGGAAATCCACATCCGAACGAACGTTATCTCTACTTCGTACTGACTGTTAGCTTGGAAAAATATTACTCTATGCTATCTTTGTCATAAATGTTGGCAAAAGGTCGATAAAACCCGCCGTAAATAAACTATACACGGTTGCAGATGTGTGCATTCTTTCCCCACGTATTTAGTAAATGTTACATTACGGAAATATCAATCAGTTGAGCTAATTTTCTCGAACATATTGCCTATGGTGCTCGTTAAAGTGGAAAATTGACAAAACACGCCGACATCAAGATCATAATAATGGTTAAAGTAAAAGAAAACATAAATAACAATTAGAAGAATGGCTGTTGTGTCTTCGAATCCATTCCTGATCGACAGGGTACACTCTTATAACTAATGTGTAGAAACGATTGCACATCAAATGTGTAAACCAGGTTAATACACACATGTGTAGTTTTGTATATAGCTGGACCATGGGCCGTTCTACACATATTGTGTATATTTTGTTACACACAATTGTGTATGAACGTAGAGCATGCACACCGTGGTGCCTTCGGTTTCATAGAGTCTGCTGCACGACGACCATATTGTTTGAGAATCTTTTTCGGAATTCAATCTACAGTGATCGTAGACAAGGAAGTTCAGAATTGCGACTTGTGGGTATAGTATTAGTGATATATGAGGACTTATTGTTAAAACTTTTATGGCGTGTACTGCCCTTAGACTATTTTGTATGATTGTTGTCATATTGATATTATGCCACCAAGCCTGGGGCCTGGTTTGTTCATTTAAAACAAACACTCACATATTACAGTGCAAAATATTACGTACCAGAGTACGCCATGAAAGCTCCAACATATAAATCTCCATATATCACGAATACTATATACCCACAGGTCGGAATACTGAACTTACATACTTGTCTACGATCTGTATGTGTTCGAATCTACACAAAATATGTAAGGGATTATATTTTGATTTTTTGCACAAAGGAAGCAGGGCTACACATGTTTTGTAGAAAACCTACGCATTTGTCATTAGCTGTTAGCGTCCTTTACGGGGCAGGAACAGAAATAGCGATTATGTGGCTGAATTCAATGTTGACACTTTTTATCCCCCGTACTCAGTTTATCATCAGGACTATCAGAAGTCGATTGCAGGGCGTGCATACACTGGTTAACACTTTCTATACTAATTACTCGTCGACGAGGAAATATTCAGATATTAAGTTCAACATGTTTCCCATGCACCAATGAATAGAAATACTTTGATTATCTGTTGTCTGCTTATAATTCCTTAATACCCCTCCAAATGAATAATAAACCATTCCATGAATGGGAGAACATTGACGTGATGACGACTCAACATATCCGTGCGCAGATACGCACTCAGTCCACCTATAATATGAAACAGGTACATAATGTGATTATATGATTATAAAATTATCAGATACTGCACTCATATCCGTTGTTCCGTTTATGGCGCGGGCCACAGTGAAAACACATGTTAAAGAGCTTACTGGTAAGGCGTTTGTGTGCCGTTGTTTGCACATAACGAACCAATAATTAAGTTTAGTCGATAATGTGACTAAAATGCTCTCATTTTGAACTCATTCTCGACTCAAAATGGTGTATTCTAAGCAGAATATCGACCTAAAACAAATTATATAGTGTAAGCAGATAATGTGCGAGTTTCGGGAGAACAGGCTTGATAACTGGTTAAAATCGTATATTATTGTTATGAAAGGCTAATCTGTTTTCGAAATATTCGTGAATGCAATTATTACAAAATATAATTTCGCCTTTTTCTTGGGAAGGTTATGCTAGTTACACCAACGGTTTACTTGTTCACAGTGAATCATATATTGTTCCCAGTATTGTTGGATAGTTCATATACACGTTTTAAGAAATTAACGATGCTCTTCCAATATCTAAAATGTAACAATCTATCAAGTCAATTAACTGCTTGACTTCCAGTATAATGTCGCTCACGTGACGCGTGCTTTTTGAGCTCCGACGGAAAAAAATAAATTAAATCAAGATTATATTAGATAACGATGGAAATAAGTTATAAAAGACAGTGAAGTGCCTCATTATTATATTGGGCCAGTCTTTTGGACGAAGAAACTTCTATTAGGTGGCCATTATTGCGATTTTATAATCGACAAAACTTTCGTACCTCGAAAATAGGCAACAACTCCGGACAATGGCGGGCACAGAAACGCGACAACAATCGAAACATCAACAGAAGACGGACCTAGAACAAGGGTATGAATGCAACAGTTTCCCTGATATAAGCAAATGTTTCTCAAAAATGCATGAAGCCATTAGGGGAAGACTAGATATCATGGAAAAAAAGTTCGATGACTTGACCAAAAAAGTTGACAAGATCGAAAAAAAATCTAAAACTGCTTCTGATAAAGTAAAAACTTTCGAAGAGAAAACAGTTCCGGATTTGATGGAAACAATTCTGCAATTACAGGAAGAGTTGGACGAAACAAAACTTTCGATAGGGATCAGATTCGACGAAATCGACAAGACGACTGATGAGATTCAGACAGGAGTAAATACAATGGAGGAACACCTAAATTCACTATCACAAAAACACAACGACCTGGAAAGTTCCCATACCAAAGTGGACCTGTGGGGTCGGAAATGGAACATAGTTATTCGGGGTTTGAATGGTCCACCAAAAGAAAACTCCAATGAAACCGAATCAAAAGTAAGGAATTCCTTTTCCCAAACTCTCGGAATCCAGAGGAACGAGGTTAACAACATGCTGTTCTCCGCCTGTCACAGGCTTCCCACTGATAGGGATGGTGCCGCAGACGTAATAGTTCGGTTCGTGGCGTTGAATGACAGGGATAATATCTTAAAATGTGCCAAACAGTTGAACCCAGGAACAGGCTATGGAGTATCGGTAGACTTGCCGCCAAGTTTGAACAAACTGAGGATGCAGCTGTTGAAGAAGATATCTGAATTTCCCCCCGAAGAGAAGAAAAAGTGGAAAATCTCTTATTTAAAATCCGAGCCATTCTTGAAATTGGAACGCAAACCAGAGAGAAAGTGAATAAACAGTATAATAGTACATGTACATTCGTATCATCAAAACCGAAGAAATTTGATATAAAAAATGTATTATGTTTCCAAATTTTATTTTACATTTCATATATACTGACAAATAAAATGTGAGTTTAATTAAACATTTTCAGGCTTTTTCAAATGGACCGATGAATTTATATCAAATCAATAAATGAGAGTAAAGCCTTTATTCGGAATCTAAAGTCAAGCAAGTATTTGAAACTCATACTTTCAGTTTTTAATACTCTCAAAATGCCACTCTCAACTTTCATATTTCAAATATTGCAAATTAGTTTATAGCAGATATCAATAAATGCAAATTTTGCAAAGTGGTTTATGACAAGAAGTAATCCAAGTCTTCTCATACTGAAACCGACTGAGATATTGGGATGGCGAGATACTGTCCCAATGTCTCGGCTGGTTATAGTATGGGAATACTTGGACTAGAAAAGAAGATGCTAGATCAATAAATACAAGGACATGTAGACTCTTTATTCATAATATAAACTTCTAAAGTCATGTGCTGGGCCAAGTCTTTGAAACTAAAATTCTCAGTGTTAATACTTTCATTAGTCTATACATAATTGTACGCAACTAAACTGAGACAACTCTATAATGTACATTGTATGAAAATATAGAATTTTTTTTCTTCAGATTATTTAAATTGCTTTAGAGCAAGTTTACATGCATGTCAGATCAATAAATGAGAAACACTTTTCATTTATAACTTTAAGTCATGTATTGTATCAGGTTTGTGAAACTTATACTTACAGTTATAATACATTCAAAATATAAAAGAGTTTAGAAGCCCAAACATTCATATATGTGACTCTGAGTATTTTCAATCTTATTTTACTCATTTGGAAATATACCAAAAGGAAACCAGCAGAAGAGAGATAACTCTACAATTTATATTGTATGAATATGTGGAATGTGACTTGAGTATTTTAAATTTTATTTCACTCATCTGGAAATATACCAAAATGAATTCAGCATATACTGTATGAAAATGTGTAATTTTGATTTTCAGATTATTTACTGAACTGGTCTAGAGCAAGTTTTATGTCATACATGTATCAATAAACGAGAAAAACTCTTTATCTATAACTTTAAGTCTTGTATTGTGTCGAGTTTGTAAAATTATACTTACAGCTATAATACATTCAAAATACTAGTATAAAAGCGGTTAGATGTTCAAACATTATATATTTGACTTTGAGTATTTTCAATGAAATCAGCAGAAGAGAGATAACTCTATAATGTATAATGTACGAAAATGTGGAATGTAACTTCGAGTATTTTCAATTCGTTTTTACTCATCTGGAAATATACCAAAATGAAATCAGCAGAAGAGAGATAACTCTATAATGTATACTGAATGAACATATAGAATCTTGATCTTCAGATTATTTAAATTGGTGTAGAGCAAGTTTATGTCAGATCAATAAATGAGAAAAACTCTTTATTTACAATTTTAAGTCATGTACTGTGTCAAGTCTGTGAAACTTATACTTACAGTTTATAATACACTCAAAATATAAAAGAGTTTGGATTTTCAAACATTTATATATGCGACTTTCAGTATTTTATATATGCGACTTTGAGTAAATTTTATTTTACTCATTGGAAATATACCAAATACAAATGGATCAGAAAATGATACTTGCAAATATTCTTCGTTATCAATATACATATATATCTTTCCGTCGGAGCTCAACATGCAATACATGCATGCGCTATGGAGTGAGATAAGGCAGCTAGTCGTTGTCTCCCTCTTGTGTAGCATGTGGGCCTTGCCAGGGGCGTTATACCGGTATGTCAAAGTTAGAAGTTCAAACATTTACATATTTTATTTTGAGTAATTTCAATTCTATTTTACTCATTTGGAAATATACCAAAGTGAAACCAGCAGAAGAGAGATAACTCTATAATGCATATTGTATGAAAATGTGGAATGTGACTTCGAGTATTTTCAATTTTATTTTACTCGTTTGAAAATATACCAAAATGAAATCAGCAGATAACTCTATAATGTATACTGTATGAAAATGTAGAATTTTGATCTTCAGATTATTTAAATTGGTTTAGAGCAAGTTTATGTCAGATCATTAAATGAGAAAATCTCTTTATTTACAATTTTAAGTCATGTACTGTGTCAAGTCTATGAAACTCATACTTACAGTTCATAATACACTCAAAATATAAAAGAGTTTAGATTTTCAAACATTTATATATGCGACTTTCAGTATTTTATATATGCGACTTTGAGTAAATTCTATTTTACTCATTGGAAATATACCAAATACAAATGTATCAGAAAATGATACTTGCAAATATTCATCGTTATCAATATACATATATATTTTTCCGTCTGAGCTCAACATGCAATACATGCATGCTCTATGGAGTGAGATAAGGCAGCTAGTCGTTGTCTTCCTCTTGTGTAGCATGTGGGCCTTGCCAGGGGCGTTATACCGGTATGTCAAAGTTAGAAGTTCAAACATTTACATATTTGATTTTGAGTAATTTCAATTCTATTTTACTCATTTGGAAATATACCAAAGTGAAACCAGCAGAAGAGAGATAACTCTATAATGTATATTGTATGAAAATGTGGAATGTGACTTCGAGTATTTTCAATTTTATTTTACTCATCTGGAAATATACCAAAATAAAATCAGCAGAAGAGAGATAACTCTATAATGTATGCTGCATGAAAATGTGGAATTTTGATCTTCAGATTATATAAATTGGTTTAGAGCAAGTTTATGTCTGATCAATAAATGAGAAAAACTCCCTATTTAGAATTTTAAGTCGTGTACTGTGTCAAGTCTGTGAAACTTATACTTACATTTTATAATACATTCAAAATATAAAAGAGTTTGGATTTTCAAACATTTATGTATGCGACTTTCAGTAATTTATATATACGACTGAGTAAACTCTATTTTACTCATTGGAAATATACCAAATACAAATGCATCAGAAAATGGTACTTGCAAATATTATTTGTTATCAATATACATATATATTTTTCCGTCGGAGCTCAACACGCAATACTTGCATGCGCTACTCATGTGTAGCATGTGGGCCTTGCCAGGAGCGTTATTTGCCAAAGCAATTGTTATTGTTATTAAAAAAATAGGGTCAACTTTTAAGTATGTACGGTCATGTGTTTGGGGCGAGGTCACTGTAGATCACTGGTTTGTTTCAAATTTTGCATACAAGGATAATGGCTAAGTTAAATATTTGCTCATTGAATTGCCGTGGTCTGTCATCTGATCAAGTTAAAAGAAGAGATCTCTTTCAAAAATGTAGAGAAAAATATGATATATCAATACTGGTTGATACCCATTCAACAAAAACTATAGAACAGAAAAGGAAAGCGGAATGGGGCTATCAAACTTATTTTAATTCATTTTCAAGTTGAAGTAGAGGTGTTGCCATATTATTCAGAAACACAATAGACTTTACAATTCACAATACTCTTACTGACAATGATGGAAATTACATAATCATGGATATTTCAATAAATAACCGTCGACTAACTTTGTGTGCTATTTATGGACCGAATGATGATAAACCAGATTTCTATAGGGGCATCTTCTCAAAAATTGAGAAATTAGAAAATGTGACGACCCTGCTTGGTGGTGATTGGAATGTGCCTCAAGACTATAACATTGATACAACAAACTATAAACACAAAAATAATGTTAAATCAAACGAAGTTATTTTGGAGTCAATGCAAAAGCTAGACTTGCATGATGTGTGGAGGTTGACAAATCCTGACAAAAAAAGATATACTTGACAGGGGCCTGGAAACAAAATGGCTCGTCTTGATTATTTTTTAGTATCTTCAGATATGCAGCCTTTCATCAAATGCTGTGACATACATACAAGATATAAGTCGGATCACAATCCAATTAGTGTGAACTTTGAATTTTATTGATCATCCTAGGGGAAGGGGATTCTGGAAATTCAATGAGTCTATTAAAAGACCCAGAGTATACAAATATTGTCAAAACTGCAATTAGTAACACAATACAACAATATTCAATAGAAAATTTAGCAGATTCTGATGAAATTTCATTTTCTATAAACGACCAACTACTTTGGGAAACTCTGAAAATTATTATAAGGGGAAACAATTGCTTATTCCTCTAAATTAAAAAAAATCAAGAGACAAAAGAGAAAACGATATAGAAAAGAAACTTGAAGAATTAAACTTAAAATTGGACAACGGTGACTTATCCGTTGTAGGTGAAATGGAAAAACCCACAACAGAAATGGAATTGATAAGAGACAAAAAAATAAAAGGCATTATTCTGCGGACAAAATCTAAATGGAAAATTGAAGGTGAAAAGGCCACCAAATATTTTTGTAACTTGGAGAAACGTCATTACACCGACAAATTAATTCCAAAAATTGTTAAATCAGATGGATCAGAAACTACTGACTTTTCAGAAATTCTTTTAGAACAAGAATTTTTTTTATAAATATCTCTACAAATCAAAATTGGGTAAAACCAATGAAAATGAGGCATTTAATTTTTGGGATGTAAATAACCCCTTTCTTAATTTCTTGGATAAGGAAGAATCATAATCTCTTGTAGGACCATTATCTAATCTAGAATGTGCATCAGCACTGAAAGGCATGAAAAATGACCGCTCCCCTGGGAGTGTTGGTTATACTGCTAGCTTCTACAAGTATTTTTGGAAAGACCTTGGTCAGTTCCTGATCAATTCTATTAATTATGGATATAACAAAGAACAGCTGTCGGTTACACAGAGATGTGGAATAATCACTTGTATTCCTAAGTCCAATAAAAATAAACAATTTCTAAAAAATTGGAGACCAATCTCTCTTCTCAATGTGGACCTCAAAATAGCATCTTCAGTAATAGCTAATAGAATAAAAAAACATTTGCCAAAACTGATATCTAACTCCCAATTAGGTTTTATGTCCGGTCGTTATATCGGTGAATCTACTCGATTAGTTTTTGATTTGATCGACAAATGTGAGAAAAACAACATTTCCGCTATATTGGCAATATTAGACTTTGAAAAGGCTTTTGATTCGCTGGAATGTGTATTTATCCAAAAATGCCTAGACTTTTTAAAATTTGGCCCATCGATAAAAAGTTGGGTAAAAACATTTTACTCTAATATTTTCAGCTATGTTACAAATAATGGTAACTTAACAAATAAAATAGACATCTTTCGATGGGTACGACAGGGTGACCCCTGTCACCGTACATCTTTATTCTTTGTGTTGAAATCCTTAGTGCCAGCCTTAAATTCAATCCCAATATAAAGGGCATAGAAATAAACAATTCCGAATATATTTTGACGCTGATGACCTAACTCTCTTCCTAAAGGATGATCAATATACTCAAAATAGCATCTTCAGTAATAGCTAATAGAATAAAAAAACATCTGCCAAAACTGATATCTAACTCCCAATTAGGTTTTATGTCCGGTCGTTATATCGGTGAATCTACTCGATTAGTTTTTGATTTGATCGACAAATGTGAGAAAAACAACATTTCCGCTATATTGGCAATATTAGACTTTGAAAAGGCTTTTGATTCGCTGGAATGTGTATTTATCCAAAAATGCCTAGACTTTTTTAAATTTGGCCCATCGATAAAAAGTTGGGTAAAAACATTTTACTCTAATATTTTCAGCTATGTTACAAATAATGGTAATTTAACAAATAAAATAGACATCTTTCGATGGGTACGACAGGGTGACCCCTGTCACCGTACATCTTTATTCTTTGTGTTGAAATCCTTAGTGCCAGCCTTAAATCCAATCCCAATATAAAGGGCATAGAAATAAACAATTCCGAATGTATTTTGACGCTGGTGACCTAACTCTCTTCCTAAAGGATGATCAATATACTCTTAACGCTGCACTCAATTTATTTGATGCCTTTGCTAACATTTTAGGTTTAAAGGTTAATTTTGACAAAACACAAGCACTATGGGTTGGAGCAAAAAGGGGTTGTGGTGACGAAATCCCAACGGATAGAAAAATATTGTGGAACCATAGTCAGTCAGTTACTATCCTGGGAATTGAATTTGATCAATTTAATGATAGTTATATAGAAAATAATTATAGGACAAAATTGAAGATGGAATATCTGCTAAATGATTGGTCATTTAGAAACCTCAGTCTGTATGGCAAGACAACAGTCGTTAAGACTCTGGCATTACCAATCCTAACCCAATGTCTCACTCTATTACCTTCTCCATCTCGAGAATTAACAGACAAAATACAATCAATGTTATTCAAATTTCTTTGGTCTGGAAAACCAGACAAAATAAAAAGTAGCGTAATGATTAATACTTTAGAAGACGGAGGTTTGAAATTCCCTCATTTAAACTCATTTTGTAAATCATTGAAAATGACTTGGATTAAAAAGATTCTAGATGTCCACATAGAAGCAAATTGGAAAACTCTGTTAATTGATGATTCAGAACCCTTTGGGGGTTACAAAGTATGGCATCTACACAAAGAAGGTATTAATATAGTTTGTAAAAAACTCAATCCCTTCTGGACAGATGTCCTTAATGATTGGGCAAGCTTAGATGAGAAAGTCACCACAACCCCTGAAGAAATCTTATCAGAACCAATATTCTAAAACCCAAAAATTATAATAAATGGTAAAATGTTCATCAACAAAAGCTTGATTAGAAAAAGATGTTATTTTGTGAATGATCTTGTTGATGCCACCTCCACCTTTCTGGATTATAACACATTTTGTCAAAACTATGACATCAAAATTCCTTTCACCACCTACCATGGTCTTTTAGCAGCTTTACCTAAAACATGGAAAACATGTATAAAGGAAAATCAATTAAGACTCTGCACCGTGACATAAAAAAAAGTTGAGAAATTGAACATTTGCGAGAAAGCATGCAGAACCTTTTACCCCAGTTTTTTGAGTCATGTCATCACAGTTTCTGAAATGTCCCAAAAAAAATGGCAGGAAAGACTTGGGCAAACTTTCATGCCCACTGAATGGAAATCAATTTATAAAATGGCAAGTAGGATTACAAATGACACTAGTCTATAGTCTTTTCAATTCAAAATAAATCATGATATTTTATATACTAACTCCAAACTTATGAAATGTAAAATATCAGAAACAGAAATGTGCTCTTTTTGTCTCACAGGAAAAGAAACATGCCTACATCTATTTTATGAATGTCATGTAACAAAATCTGTATTACTAGAATTTCAGCAGACTATTAAAGATAAATGTAACCTGGAATTTGAAGTGTCACAAAATAACATTATATTTGGTGTACCTGATGGAAATCCAAATGAAGGAATAATAGAAATTGCCATACTTCTATTTAAGAGATATATCTACTCTTGTCAGATAAAAGCTACTAACCCTAATTCACATGGTTTTACAGAATGGTTAAAAACTTATAAGACAATTGAAACTGTCCCATTAAAGGGCTATTCTCCAAAAAAAGATATCTTTTTTCAAGAGAGATGGAATATAATTAATGAATTATTTTTAACATAAACATAAGAGACGAAAAACCCACAAAAGTATCAACGGTGCAGAGTCTAAATTGATCAATATCTTATGCCATTTAATATATACTCAATCATATAAAATTAATTGAACATGTTTATTTCAGCCTAGGACAAAACACTTTATATTTTATCCCACTCATATCAATATCTTTAAAATATTAAAAAAAAAATGTTTTATGTTTTAACCAAGTGCATGTATTGTGTCCTTGATTCCTCACATGTCTGTATGCATTTATTTAATAAAAAATATTTAAAAAAAAACAAATTATCTGCTTGGAATATTTCAACATACCGTCGTGCAAATATGTTCATATAGGACCTAAATATTCACATAAGTTCATATTGGATTTATTTTATTCTGATATAAGCCCATATTATGATTCCATTATGTGCATAAATGACTCTTCTATCAGACAAATCTATAAAATAACAACAAGATTCCCATGATGTTTGCCCTCAAAGACAAACGATAGGTGGTGAAATGTCGAATTTAGCAAATTTTAACATTTCGACAGCCATCTTGGCCGGCATGTTGGATATTGGTGTCAGCTGAATTGAAAGCGCTGTATATTATCATAACAAATCGAGTTGAAAATAAAACAGCATGTCTTACTACATTTACTGCAATGACGATCGAAGAGCCCAAGTGGGTGTCAAGCAAAATGGCCGACGTGATAGACGCCATCTTGTCTGGGGTCTGCGGCTGAATGCGGAAAACACTGGAGGTGGTTGAGTAACAAACTAGTCTGTATCTGAAACATACCCGATGACATGGGCGGTGCAGTTCATGACCCCATTTCGTTTACGTTATCATGACGCATGTCACAAACTAGCACCGCGTGTATATTGTTGTTATCGGCTGGATTTCACCGACGAGACGACTGCTGGAAGTCACAAAGATTGTTTAGGATCATGGTCAAGATGTGTGGGTTCATTATTCATTAAGGTATTCTACGACCTTAGCAGAGTCATCCATCAAAGGTTTAGCCAGCAACATTCGAAACCCTACTGCAGTTGTCAATGTACGTCAATGCGTTCGCTGTTGCCACATTTTTCTTGTTAGAAAAGTTAGAGGAGAGCTCAAGAAAGACATTGAGTGGGGAGAAGTTGAGTCCTGGTGGGGGTGGGGGTGCAAGGATATACCATTATATCCTGGACTAAATACGGATGATCGGCGATGAAGTTGAATATTTATGGTAGTTTACATTACTACAGTTCAGTCTCAAACGGATATGCAATATATGAGTTTATCACACAAACCCGGTCTCAATGATCTCGTTGTCAGTGCCGGATCTTTATTATTATGTTAATTAGAATATAATTATGATAAATGTGTTGGGTTATTTAGTGTTGACTGAGGTAAACAATGGTCATGTTGAAAAATTCGTCAACGTGAAAAGGCACATTTAAAATGGAAATATATTTTTTCTCGAAAGTGTCTTTACTTCCTCTTTGGTTGTGATGAGGAAATAAATATTAACTTTGTTTAACCCCAGCTGTATCGAGATTGATGTTCCTTGCTACAACGTGATTATGTGATAAAATTGATCTCAACTTCGTCGCAATTATATACGGACTTTGTTCGTCTCACTAAAGCTTGGCTCGAATCGAATTTAGTGCACTCGGTTAATAAATTTCGCATAGAATTGCTTACATATCCTCCATTTATCGACCGAAGGCTTCACAGTAATGTTGAGGGATCTTTTTCATATTAGCGTTTAGTGAGTTGGTAAAGGATGATATGGATTCGTAGTTTATTGCATCAGAGTCTAGAACGTTCCAGTGATCCATCGTCGATGGAATGAATTATTTCTGTAAGGCGACTATGTCAAATTCTAGTACATATCTAACCATATATGGAGATACACTTGTTCAATGGGTGTTATGTTGAGGGGAAAACGATGTTTCCTCATAAGTGAACACAGTTTCCACGCGGACCTTAATAATAGCTCGATGAGTGGTTTCCACTTTCCGTCTGAAAGATGGTATGTACACTTCCTTGACAAGCAGATTGTTTACAAGAAAACCAATGTCAGAAATGGTAACGCGCTCAAGATCATATATTATATACCCATGATTGTAATTATAGAATATAAGATATATTGGTTTTGCGAATGACCAACTCAGAATTCCGTTAAAATAACAATAACAACCAGCACCTAATTAACGAAACGGCGGCCAACTCGGCCGTCTCCGACCACAACCCCCAGTGGGCTGCAGAACGAAACATGTCTATAAAAGTTGAAATATAAGACTTACAAATTATCTTTTTCATTTCTTTTATTTGTAATTGGCATAGCTTATCACAAACCAGAAATTAACATTATTGACATAATGTTAACGACAATAAACGAAATTGAAATTCCAAACTACACCTTTTACCGGACTCGGCTTCCGGTCGCAGTTCGACTTTTAATCCTCCCAAAAATTCCCATTCTATAAATATAGCACCCATGCGCCCAGGCGAAACAAGAATATCTACACCAGTATACACGCGGAGCGCGCGTAATAAGAATGGTTGGTGGTCAATTAACTGGCACTTGAGGGTAAACACACGTGAAAGCGTCGGTTTTTGTAACATAGTTACGATTACGTTTTCGGTATCTAACAGCACTCCCAAATCATTATATAGTAATTATAATCGCAGTGTGGCCTTAATTTCCACCCCTTAACGGCAATCATCTTATATCAGTCGTGGCCGTATATTTTTGTCTTGCCTTTTCTCATCGAAGCGAGTTTGCATGCAATCATCGAGAATGGGACCCATAAAACAATCACGGCAGGCAGAACACATTGTTTCGAGTAGCGAGAAGTTTTAATTGTACGATTTTCTCATAAACGTTCTCGTAGTCGTAAATTCTGCGAAGAAGTGTTTGGACCATTCGACAAAATTACGACTACTATTAGCTATTCGTAGTTGTTATGAATGTAGTTGATTATGTGAAAGGTGTCAGCCAGGTAGTTTGTATTCATTGGCGATAAATTCCGCTTCCGTATTTTCGACGTAAAGTCGCGCAAAAAGCTACCAGAAAGTTCATTATGGGGAATCTGACCCACCACATGCCAGCAGCTCTTCCTTATAGCCCTCAGTCGACTCTGATAAATGTCTAGACTATTGGATTGTTTGCCCAGTCTTTAAAAAGCCGACGAAAATTTTACAATATTTACGTCTCTGGATATCTCATTCATAACCAGTTACTGAATTGACTGGAATTCCCTCCATTTCATCGGATAGTGTCGTAGCACGCGCGCGAATTCACTGGTGTGTGGCATAACATATCACTTCACAGATCAGATGTCAATGAAGTGTTAACAAGTTTCCCAGCATTGTCTAACTCAACTATTGTTGGAAAACTGAATACAGGCGATAAATACATAACTCATTTTACTCATCGCAATACAGGATATATCATCTTTGAGTTTTTATATGTCAATGATATTCGTGACTGAGTTTTCTTTCGCATCTCGTTGTATTTCTAACTATTTTTCTCACAATACGCCAGGAATGCACCCAATATTTGGAAATGGTTTATTGCGTCATGTTGGGAATGCCGCGTCGTTGTAGAAATGAAATTTAGTGGGCACATCTAGAGCCGTACATCCATTCGGATTTTCGTCGTCTTTTTAAAGACTGTTTTTGCCGTGATGATATTATTGCAAGAAGTATGGACATATCGATGTTTCTATTTCATTAAATGGACATGGCTCTTTCGAGCTTCCAAATTTTAGCCATGTAGTTTGGAAGGAGGTATACGATAGGTTGAACAAATTATGCTATATGGATATACCCGCTTCATATGTTCTGAAGAGTACTTTGCATTATAAACTCCATTTTCCAGCTGTTTTGTATGTTTCGCACAAAAGTGAAAGAAATGCTCTATAATTTTACCATATCAGAAATAGATTGTTTGTTTTTGTTTTTGTTTTTGTGTAAACCAAACATCGTCTTCAAAGATGTATATTTATGACTTAAATTCTTTGTCTTTCTGTGACCTATAACACGCGTTGAAAGGTAGTTCAAGTATTTACCGACCTATGTCGATACCGGAACAATTAAAACGCTATGTATGTTGAGGTGTATTTTAGAACGAAACCGCGAAGTGGCTTTAAAAATAAATAGCACTGATGCGCTTATGTAGCGTGGGGCGAGGCATCCATTTGCACTGAGACGGTTGCGATCGGTTGGTCAGTGTGCCTGTATCGCTGTTCACTATGGAAAACTTTTCCATTCAGTCGGGTATACCTATCTCATCCCATATATCGCTCGAAATATTTATTGATAAATGTATTATGTATTATGTTTCGAAAAGCACAACGACTCTTCCTGCACTATCGGATGGAACACTCACATGGGGAGATACGAACGTGACCAACCGTGATGACTCATCTCAAAGGAGTGCGTGGGAAGTACAGTTAGCGTGGGCTCGGTGGTTTGCCTGGAGTAGCCTGAATGATTATAACATGAACAAAAACAGTCTAAATAATCAAAATAATTGGAGCAGTTGGACGCAACCGGAATCAACGGGGACCAGAACAAGAACTACATCAAAAAGGTACCTGTACATGTATAATGCTTGTTGCTGAAGGGGTCTCTATCAACTAAAACGTGATTGCTAAAGGTTAAACATGTTTGTTGAAAAGTGCCGAAGAGTACACAGGCGTTTGAAATATAATTCGGAATGACGTTTATTTTTCGGTCTGCCACGATTTATGTGCTAGAATAATTGTTTACGTTCCAACGACCATTATAGAATATATTGAAAATAAATTGCGGATGGACGCCAGACTTCCATTAAGACAGTTGACATAACTTTTTCAGCACCGAAGCAAACCACGTGAACACGTCATCACATTGTCCCTAATAGTTATACCTCCCAACTCTGTCTTATGTGAGAGTGACCCCATCGATAATACTGATAGTATGCGGATGATGACGATATATGTCTTATAACTATATGGAATGGTGTATCCGATATAGTAATGTAGGTCCTTTTGGCTCGGACAGTTTCTGTTATACAGGAATAGTAATATGGAATGATTTTTCTAAAAAAATTGACCCCAAAGGTAACAACACAATTTGGACCAAGGCTATTTACTCAGAGTATTTTAACAGATATAACAAATCTGAAAGTTCTATCTATAAGTACTATTAACAAAGTACGTGATTGTGTAGTTTCATGGTACACTTAGGAGAGTTTGTTTTGTATATAACTTTTATTTAATGACAAGGGTGCGGGTAGCCTTTGACTGTGGTGTCGTAGTACGTGACCGCACAGTGTCATCCAGGTCGAAGGGAGTAACACCAACTTACTGTCCATGGTACACTGCGATAAGATGGTGTTAGCATTATTACCACCAAATAGCCACCGAACCTACACAGTAGTCAAATACACCATCTCTCCTATTTTATTCGATATATATCTCTCCAGTGTTTTTAACTTCTAATGGAATACTTGCCGTTTAGCTCACTGTCACATACCGTGACTTTAATTTCAACTGACCGTATATATGCATTTCATTTATTAAATCAGACATAATATATTTTTTATCCAGTGGTGTGTGATGATAGGAAACATGTGTGTGTGTTCCGGTCTCTCGTGTGGCTTGAATCCATTGGGGACATAATATGGGACTATATGGCCTTAAGACTGTTTTCTACCCCCGACCGATTGTTTTTAGTCAACTGTTAGTGCCGGACAACTCCTTTACAGTCTCATACCCTGTATAAATGCCATACTCACTCATGCTGGGCATTGGTCGACTGCAGAAGTGGTAATGTACCATATGGTACATCACATCCTTCAGCAGGTGACCTATGTCCAGTAATAAATAAAATTATTTTATATTCTACATCTTTACAATTTATGTTAATCTGTTACTTGTTACATGTATATCAGATATATACCATGCATTCTCAAGTTATATTTACCCTATATATACTGAATAGATTATCACATTCAATTATACAAAGTATAAATTGGAACGTTCTTTTATTTATTTGGAGGGGTGTTCGGGTAATAAAAGCAGATGACAGACAGAAAGACATTTAATACAAGTGCAGAATGATTCGTATTCAATGATGGGATAAACTTAATTCAGATTTAAATACTCCCTATATGGGCCTATTTCGTGTGTTTGAAATAAGTTATATATGAGCTACGGGGGAACAGGCAGGACTGGTATAGAAAGGGTTAACGCTCTTAGTTTTGTTTCATTTCATGTTGTCATTTTATCCTTTGAATTACATAAAACATGCCCATGGCGTTGGTGGGATTCTAAAATGTCACATCGCGTTTTGGCGCGACAGCACTTTTTGCATAATTAAAATCTACGGGTACGATTACATAAGTTCCTCAGATAACTTGTCAATTTTTCAAATATGAATGCAATTTTTCTGGAAAAAAACCGGCGTATCTGAGTTTCTAAAATGTCGTATTTTAATTTTTATTGATGGTGCAGTTACATATATGATATAAACAGTCAAGGGCAACCATGCAGTATAGGCACACGACCACGGTGTGCCGGCTAAGACATCCAAGAACGCGTGATGAACACCGGTAATGTCTTGGCGCTACACGAACATGCACGAGTTTTGGGCGTGTATAACCCCTTGGTACACATGCGTATAATAAACAAGTTTCGTACATCTCGTCGCTTCTATATAATTTTTTCAGAATGCACCAGACACTTACTCGGTGTGAGGTTGTCATTGCTTCATAACGAACGTGAAAACATTATCACATGTTACCTAATTGTTTTGAGATCATCAATGCAGACTAAGATTAAAATGTCTTGCGACTTGCACGCATCGAATGATTACATGCCACCAGTTGTCTAATATGCCGAACATGTTGACAGTTGTGGATAACGGTCAGGAACGTGACTAGAGGGTATCATATATGTTTGAAGGGCCGGGTTGTCCACCTTGAAATTTCAGACCCCCCCCCCCCTTGAACCAGACCAAACTCTCATGTTCGCGGAATACATTTTTCCTCCTCCCCGTCTTGGGTTGGAAATTTCAAACTGGTTCCTCAAACTTTGCAACTGCTGGCAAGTTCCAGGCTGACATCCCTCTAAGGTGAACACAAATGCGCAATTGTTTATGTTAATATCACTCCAACTAATGCACCTATAGGAGGTGAATAACAATACACACTCAAAAGCGTGACCAATGTGTCAAGGTTCAGCGCCAAGATCAGAGTTGTGGATGCAGATCAGATGAGTTCGTTTGATTACGCGGCGTTAGTAATCTGTTGTATATAGATGGGCGTGAATGTAGTATATACGTTATCAATCTTATTATAACCATTTATATACTAAATACTCACTGATGAGTAGTTATCCCGTATGAAATTTTCAGATAAGTTCAACAATCTTCCAGAGGTCGCCTGTTGAACTTATTAGCTATGTATTTGCCTCCAATAAAAAGGACTCCTTCTGCACCTCTATTATCTAACATTCTGCCTATTGTTTCTGAACACCCTCCAGTATGTCCAGATTAAAAATAGATAATTCCAATGTACGTTGATAACTGCGTTGGAGAATCCATTCAGTATCGAACGGGTTAACACACCATAGCCATATGGGACGAATTGATCGGCAATGTGTCAGGCAAATTTGTCAAGTGTGTGAATATTCCCTAATCCTTCAACAACAATTCCATCGATACTTTCTTTTGCAGTAAGATAAGCATTCTCGGCACTGGGGGCGTTGTTGCTATCGTTGTAGTAAGCATATTTCTTACTGGGCTGAGTGTTGGAATGCGATACTACTGTTACTCACGCCAAGTCAGTTTTTTCGGTGAGTTTGTAATAGCATTATGTTCCATTTGCATTATATACAGTTATGTACAACTTGCATTGTGATGTTCCAATACAATCCGTTCTGTGTCAATATTCGAACCCATGTTCAAACTGATACGCTTCCCAACTCTCGATGAAAATGATTTCTTTCCTATGATGTTTCCGTATGTTTCCAGTTTCCTGTAGATGGTTAGGTCGTGAATAAGATCATCGCAGTCTGGTATAGACGAGTATGGCACGACTTGTGCGAAATTCGGGACATATTTTCAAGCTTGACCCATATTGAGGGACATCTTGATGAGCTATTCCGATCGATACATAACAATTTCGATAAATACTAAGAATGTGTTCAAGCTCACTGTAGCGAGCACACTCATACTGAGTCCGTGACTCAATAAATCTGATAGCTATATACATGTCAGATTTATAGATGACCCAGATCAGTATGACTGTCCATTTCTTCAATGTGCTCGAATATATTGTATATGTTCATAGCGTTATATACATGTAAATACTCGTTAAACCAAAAATGTCAGCGTTAACTTCAAACTTCAACTTTTTTATTTTAACATTTATAATATAGACTGTATATACTCGTAGCATATTTACGATATAAATCACTCGATAATAGGACAATTCTGTCCTATAATTTGGAAGAACCGTCCAAGAAAGCTACCAAGGGCACAAACCCTGTCCGCCAACGGTAATGTTCAGGAATTATCACCATGAGAGGGCCGGGTCCCTGCCCTCCGTCGCATTCCGTGAACGGTGACTCCATGGTGGAAACACTGCATATAATCGACCCCCGACAATTTATATACCCACAATCAAATTTTTAAGTAATATGTAGTACAACGTAGCACATTTATGGACATAAATATATCATACCTAATTTAGTTTGAAAGGTTGCATTCAATCGAATACGCATGAAACTCTTGAGCAAAGCAATAGTTAGCGAAGAGACTTAACACCGACTAAAATCGCCGGACCCATTGTTTTTGGAAATGAAACAAGCCTCATATAATTTATGTAATACATATTATGATCACAGTTTATGTTTGTTGAAGAACGTGTAATCGCTTTGGTAAGCGATCTCATAGATCGAGTTTCAAAATATGTTAAAACTGCAGCTTTTAGAGTCGATATACATGCCACCAAATTATTATATCTTATGAATGTGGTCATATGACATTATTATTTTATGATGTAGAAACAACGCAAATAATAGTTTTATGATGCCGCAAAATCGAATGGGATTCTATGAATACTATTTACAGGATGTGAATCGTTTCCTTTGCAGGGAGATCTCAAACACAGCAACGCACAACTATCCAACAATACCCGACGGCTCCACCACCACCACCAATTAACCATGGATTCCCGCCGGGGTATTCTTCACAACCACAACCACCGCCACCCTACACGAATTACGGATTCACGCCAACAGGGGACACAACCGAACCAAGGACAGACATGCAAAGTAGTTACACGGGGTTTTCATACCAGGCCCCTGAGACCGGATTTAGCTATAATAAACAGTAGTTGACAATTAGTTAATTTGACCAATTCAGAATTTCAAATACTATGTTCAACTAATTTAACCAAATACCCGTTGCCAATCAGTTAATTTCAGACAATTCTCAAATAAGCGCGATATTTGCACGCTGTTGGCGAATGAAATAATTCTGGGAGAAAATAATCGTTAAAAGAGACTACTATAGCAATGCGTTTTGCACCAAAAGCAGAACATTTGTTTTGCCTGTAAAGAACGATGGGTCAGCAACAATAATTCGATGTGTAAATTATCAGCTGATACGTGTCAGAATGCTCACTATGAATGAGAGGTGTAAGGCGAGTAACTTGAGTAAGACATTGAGATACACCACGCACCATCCTATTACAGACACGTGTACGATTACACCCTTTTAATTAGCAAAGATAATCCGTACTAATTTAAAACACGATAGAACGTACATAACTTGTATATGTACATGTATGCGTATGTGTATATACGTATGTATGTGTATATGTATATGCATATACGTATATATATATGTGTATATGTATATATATATATGTATATATGTATGCATCTATAGAGCAATACTTGTAATCCATATTCAGTTGCACATAAATGAATTGCGAGTGGTGGTGGGTGGTTTTAGGGTGCATTTACATTGCTATAGAACTGTACACAGATCTACACGCAGACTAGTGTAAACGGGTTGATATAGAAATGCACACAGAATGAAAACGGTATTAGTTCGTGTGAGCAAAAATCGTGTCCGCTATACGTCACGGTCAACGCCGAATCATTGTGACAGGCAAATCTGTTTTGATTAATTGTTACTCGGGCTTGGCGAATGTGTTTTAGCGTTCGTTGTCATTTCAACCCCGTGTATTTCGAATATTGAACACGGACAGGGACGTGGCAACTTTGGTCAAAATTTTCAACAGTTGGAAATTTCATACCTGACACAACATTAGTTTTAATTTCCAAACCAACAATAGGTTTAAAATTATCTTGTAGTTTGATTTTCAAACATTATATTGGGGGGTATTGTTTTCGTACCAATATTTGCATAATTTCCTACTTTTTATCAAAATTTTGGGCTGGAATGGCCATCAGCTGGAAGTTTTCCAACCTTATGGGGGCGGGTGTCAGGTTGGAAATGTCCAACACTTGGAAAGATTGTGTCCTGGTCCCTCCCCGTGGCCAGTCAAAAACTGCTAGTTAATTTAAGAAAAAAATATTGTCCTACATTTGGTCAACATTGCCATTGGAATTGTCATCAGTTGGAATTTCTACTACATTTGGTAAAATAAAGGGTGTTGTAGGGTGGATACCCATTTCATACAGATCCAAAATGGCCACCGCCCAGATGGTGTCAAACAGGAGACCTATAGATTTATAGATGATCACATGAAATCCTAAATATTGGTGGAATCGCCATCTAAAGCTGTATGGGTGCTCTCTAGCCCCTCTATTTGTGCACACGGTTGTTTGTTGTGTATTCCTATGCGATTTTCATTCTTTCTTCGAACCATTATCAAGTGGTATAAGGATACACTTTAAATACATGCGGCACATACCAAATCGCTGTTGTCTGCTGATAGTTGATCCAGTTTTATGTCTGGCCTAAATTGATACGACTCGTAATGAATTGTCAATTACCAGAGTGCTGATCAGCGCGCGTTCACTATTAGTATTTATGTTGTGATCACAGTAATGCTCGACACGTGACTTCATACAGATCTGTATACAGTTCTATATCAGTGTAAATGCACCCTTAAGTATGCATGTGATGGTGTACTGGCCCTACCTGATTATCAGTGGGGGCCTAGATCATTTTGGAAAGTCAGGATGTGTGGTGCATGTGATCGTTATGGTGGCGAATGTGTTATATATATTATATTGTGTTCATTGTATTTTGTCTTATATGTCATTTCTTGACGAAGGCAATAAAACTATTTAAATTTTGCTCTCGATTGGAATCTAAGGGTGAATACTTCTGTAATTATTGTATGCAAAATGCATGCAACTGAAAGGGTAACAACGTTCATTGTTGTCGTTGATCACCTCCGCGTGAGCGGTTGATCGTCAACAGGCGAGTGAGTATTTAACAGAGACCTTTCGCAAAATCACGATAACGATTACGGATAGGATATATTGTCCTGTAGTAAGGCGGACACCATCACAATTTACCTACGATGATTAATTGGTGATGCGATATATGCCCCACTATATTCAGTTACACATATATTTGATGGAAAAAGTAATGTGTGTCTCGTTCAGATACAATGTTCTTATCCGTATAGTGTATAATACACGGATAAGAACATTATATCTGAAAGAGCGTCCCAAGCAGGACCGGGGGCACATCCTTGATACATCTGCACATACTTTAACCGAGCGGGCCATATTTCGTTTCACATAAGAACCCCCGTGCGTAAAAATCGAATGTTTGGCCTGTCCGGGGGGGGGGTGATATTTCCATATCCGTAATCGTAATCGTGATTTTGCGAAAGGTCTCTATTAGCGATTGTCAAGGTGGCTGCTAGCAGAAATTTCACTGCATATTTTTCTCTTGTAGAAATGAGATAAGACATAGACGGGACTATTGTCTAAACTATGTATACTTATTAAGAGAAGACTGATTTGAACAGAACGTCAATCAGATCTACCATATTAACGTCCAGATACTTATTTCAAGCGGCTTGGCGACTCAATCTGAGTTAACGGCTTCCTGTATACTCCAAATTGTCCAAGTTGTCGCCAATTAGTGCGTTGCCAGCGAGCAAACATTACACGGGGGGGGGGGGGGGGGTGGGGGTGATCAGTAGTGTACAGTTGGCAATTTCAAGGTTGATTTTCACCAATCTACATACTTACAGTCTCTCTAGCCACATATCCTGTTTAAATCTACTTCTTTTAAAGTGATTATAAAAAGTGCAGACTGTTTTGGTCTCCAGAGTCCCAGTCTTATCAGTCTTTGCAGTCTGGTGAGCGACCCCACAGTCATTGACTGTCTTGTTTAACCTTAGATTGGAAGTTTGAGCTCAATCTGTCCAGCCGTTTTCCCGGCCATAGCTAACAGACAAACAACAAACAGAAGTTCCAAAATATATAGTAGATATATGTCTTGTACTAATTTATAAACTCATGGAAATGGCCTATGTACATAACAATCATAAAGTGGGTATCCACCGTAATCGACGATATCAATGGAATTGATCAACATGTAAACCAAAGTGGGAACCTTATATCAATAATATGACATAGTTCGTTCATCAATTTAGAACGTACTGGAATTGTTATTATTAATATCTTGTTTAATTATGTTTTAAAAAAAATTCACACGAAATAAAATATATGTGCCATAAGGGGGCACTGTGCAATACATCCTGCCATTATGGAGTCATACATTCATTTTCATTATAATTACCATGTTGTTTGCATCGTTCATAGAGCACACGAGTGCATTTTGCACCAATCCATAGCTCAAATTCATTCTGTTGTTGCATATATTATGTTGAGCATAAAAGGAGATAGTCCCATAAATGACCGGATTTAGTGTACATACATCGTACCCCGTTAAGTGTACATATAACGCTTTCGATGTCAACCAATACGAATCAGTAGTCCCTGTACCCTCATCCCGCCAAAAATACTACCCAATCATATGAATTTGAATATATCGAATAGCCTTCGAGTATTAACCATTTTCACACACTCTTGAACTAACCCCTAAACTCATAAATTACATATACATAATTTGTGCACGGCTCACCCGAGACCATTTTACTAAAATATACGACAGAATTATCCCTAATTTTCATCATTATTATGTAATATACATGTGTATTGGAAATAAAATATCATACCCTATGCTATCCTATCCAATACTATCCTATACCTTAACAAATTATGACAATTGTCACGCAAAATGAAAAAAGTGTTATAATAATAGCACTTTTTTCATTTTGCATGACACTAACATAATTTGTATCATTACTGAAATGTTTATTTCTGCAATTATGTTGGACATTCATCCATGATTGTAACTTATCATATTTCCAACATCATTAGTAAAGTCGCGCTTATGTACGTACTTCCGTACTTTTTTGAACAAATGTAGAAACTATGACATCATGATAGGGTGTCACTTACTTTGTAAGAACAAGTTTGTCAGTGTCAGTTCAGTTCAGATATGGGTTGTCTTAAGAATTGACGCATTCTGTGCATATTTCTTAAAACCTTTTCGACCTGTCAAAAATGCACTTTAGACAACCGAATTATAACATTTTGTCAAAAATCAATTCAGATTTTCCAGCAATAGTTTTAAAGAAATGGGCGGAATTCAATATGGGGGAAGAAACGTTCGTACCATATACGGAATTATGATCACACCAAGATGGCTACCAAGACGGCAATCAAAATACAAAAGTCAGTATTCGTTACACCACCGAATGACGCCCTGGCATTCGTCATGGTGAATTGGGTTAATCGGCTACGTTAAGTAAATGCGCATAGCTTTAAATTCTGAAACAAATTAACGGATCTGCTTATACTGCATATGTGCTGTGTCTTTTAAATTTTCTGATATTAATTGAGGAGGGAGTTGAAGAGAGAATCCACCTCTGTTCGTGAAAGAAGAAGTCACATGTAGACTTCCATCTCTTGAGTGACACGTGGTGCATCCATATGTCTAGCCTTCTGTGTTATACTCTAATCCGGAGTAGTAAGGGAGAAATATTGTTGGTCGCAAGGGAGAAATATTGTTGGTCGCAAGGGAGAAATATTGTTGGCCGCGATATCACATATCAATTGGTGATGCAGATCAGCGTTGCTGTTAGTTCTTTTCATGGTAACTACTCAGTAGCAAGTGGCTCTAAGGTAACAGTTCACAACTGTTTATCGTGATAGCTACAACGTGGACATTGTACTTATCTGCTAAACATGATTATTAGTGAACAAGACAAAAAATCCTTGTTAGAAAACACAAAACATAGAATAAATTATATCGATGTCATTTGGCCTGCTTGTCTCACTGTTAGTTACGTGCGCTCGCGCAACAGTATGGCGATCAGTCAGATTCGTAGGTTGGTGTCACCCTACCGATTTCACCCTTACGCAGTACATGCCGGCGACGTTACGGAGTAGATTATAGAGTTGACGCCCTTGGCACTGACTTCCGTTACTAGCTTGTTGCTATATAAACAAACCAGCGATGTGGCTTTTGTCGAAAATTGACAGTCAGTACATTCGCCCTGTATACATGTACTTTCAGAAAATACAAAACACCACAACGTTATACCCCACCAATGTTAGTGTCTCGATATCATTTGACCAAATTTCTTGACATGAAACCGCGACAGACACGGCTTGAAATACATCGCATTGAGTAAACAATTTCCCATTGTTTCAATGCAACTTCAAGATCGCGGTAAAATCAAAACCGCAATTTGTAAGTGGTAAACATCTGAAAAAGACATCAGGTACATGCAGAAACTAATTGTTGTACATTCGCCCTGTATACATGTACTTTCAGAAAATACAAAACACCACAACGTTATACCCCACCAATGTCAGTGTCACGATATCATTTGACAAAATTTCTTGACATGAAACCGCGACAGACACGGCTTGAAATACATCGCATTGAGTAAACAATTTCCCATTGTTTCAATTCAACTTCAAGATCGCGGTAAAATCAAAACCGCAATTTGTAAGTGGTAAACATCTGAAAAAGACATCAGGTACACGCAGAAACTAATTGTTGTGCATATTTATTTCTATTTGAGGTGGCAATTTTTCATGTTTGGGATAACAGTGTGGTGTTTTGTGATTTCGGAAAGGTACATGGCGAATATACTGTGGCAAATACCCGTTAATGGGCTCCGGCTCCGCCGTCGCCCATTAACTAAATTAACTAAACACCACACTGTTATCCCCTAAATAAAATTATTGAAGATTGTAATTGTCTTTTTTTGCTAATATTAAATTAAATTAAATAAATTAAGTAAAATACAGTGAAATTATTTTTTTAATTATTTTTTATTACATTTTTGCGCCCGTTGGCATCTCTCTGAGTGCATTCTAGTTGTGCAATGGCATTGAATCACATTTGAGTGGTGACACCTTTTGAACCTCGCTTTAGCTGAACGTAGCAGCTTTCAGTCGTATTCATAACCATGACAGATCACAATGTTAGACCCCATATGTGTATAACGTATTTATTTGGATTTCTTATGAGGGGTAGTGTCCCTTGTCCGGATTCAAATGATATATTATGGATATCAGGTTCTGAAATATGGATGATGGTATTCAACTAGTCGCTAGACCTGTTGGTGTACGGTAGATATACTCAATCGTTATCGATATACAGGAACGTTCAGCGATCACATGCGTTATTTTAAATTTGTTAGCTGACAGCGCATGAAGTTGGCAACTCCGCTATTCGCTCTGCATACCATGTTGGTCAGTGATGGGCTCTATTAACATATTGATATAATATCAGAATCGAGTTTGGCACAAGTCCATATATTTAGTGTGCTTCAGTAACATATATTCCGGCTGTATAAAGTGAATTGTATATTCTCACCGAACGCCCATGTATTATAATATGCATATGTATGTGTCATTCTTACACACTGGGATATATTGCGGAAATTGTATCATTTACGAGATAAACGTACTCTCGAACTTCCAACAAAACAGGTCACGTTTATCTCCATTGTAAATTTGTAATTCAATACACCAAATTTCTGAAAAGAAACTATATACGAAATGCGCTTTTTATCTGCATTACATGCCACAACCAGATATTTCTTTTTTCGGTGATTAAATCTCTGGGTATGTCCCATCAGTTTCTTCGGAACAGCGCCATAACCACTTCATGTGCATTCTTTCCCCACTTATTTAGTAAATGTTATATCACAGAAATATCAATCAGCTAATTTGCTCGAAAATATTGCCGATAGTGCACGTTAAACTGGAAAATTGTCAAAACACGCCGACCTCATGATCATAGTAATTGTTATATAAAAGAAAACATAAATAACAATTAGAAGTAGAATGACTGTTGTGTCTTCCAATCTATACCTGATCGACAGTGTAAGCGTCCTTCGCAGGGCAGAAACTTTTGATGACAAAAATAGCGATTATAATCAGGTGGCTGAATTCAATGTTGACACTTTTTCCCCTCCAAACTGAGTTTATCCTCCGGACTGTCGGAAGTCGATTACAGGGCGTGAGATTGCGATTGATTTTTCTAAATTCTATAACTTGATTAAATATTTTTGTTGCAATACATAAAGCCCGTACAAATGTATTTAACATATATATCGACCCATTTTGATCCCTGGAAGCGGACCCAGATGTGGTGTTAGATAGACATACTTCGTATTATCGTATGCGTTTTTATGCACACAGGGGAGCTTAATTCAAGGACACGGTGACTATTAACGAGCTGTTGGAGAACGCCATTCAAGCCGATAAATTCTTAAATATGTAAAGACAAACTCACCCCTGATTGATCGAATGCTGCCAAGGAGGTTGTCACTTCAAATCGAAACAGCAGTAGTAAAGTCATGACATATATTTAAAAAAACTCTAAGAATGCGTTAACATTCTCGTGTGAATTCATCAAGAAGAAATTCAGGAGTTGAAGGTCAAGCTAGAAACTAAAGGTGAAAAAATTAAAGAACTAACTAACATAATTGTTGGCACAGAGAATGGCTGCGGACACACGCACCACAGTAGCGATGGCATATTAGGTTTGACATTTTATTATGGTGCAGTTTGGTGATAATTGGTCGTCATATTTCTGTGCCATAGCTAGCCATGTTGCCCGCTGAATTTCCACACAATGAGCCGACTGGACCAATTAACCCATTGCGTTTCGCCAAGGTTGATCTCTGTTCATTACGTGTTGCTACATTATATTCTATACAATATATATAATTGCACGATCGATCGTCAAGAATTGTGTTTGACCGTGGCAACCCCCCCCCCATTCACGCACATATCATGCACGTATAGTACGTTTTGTTGATATGATCTCAATTCATGTTTATCCACTTATATTAATTTCATGTGTATTAAGACAGTTCCCCAATTGCGTGTTTTGTTATTATTTTGCGACTTTTAGTTCTACGCATATCCGCTAATATTATTATGTGGGCCGATGAAGCTGTGTCGGGACGATTGGAGCAAATGCAGCTGCGATGAAGAATCTGGAATAAATAAAGCGAACTATATAAGGACAAACAACAAGAACAAGGCTGATTATAACGAACTTTGGATAACTCATTGTGCGAATATGCAGCGGGCGACATGGTTTGCTATGGCATAATAATTATGACGACCAATTGTCACCAAACTCCACCATAATAAATTGTCACACCTACTACGCTATCGCTACTGTGATACGTGTGTCCGCAGCCAATACAGACAGGTTCGAGGTGGAGGATCATGATCTGCATGACAGTTAAACACCCTCAGATATTTAACTTTCTTTGTCCTAAATTAACAAGAAGCACGTGAACCTCCAGGTAGGCAATATCCTACCATTTCCCAAAAATACAAAACACGAAGAACATGTCACATATGCTACACTGAGAAAAATAGGTTGGTCAATATGACCAACTTAGGTTAGTCAACAGCTTGTCCTGTACTACGATTTGAGTCAAAATGATCAGGATCTGGTCATAATGACTAATTCTATTTGAGTCAAAATTACTAAGGTAAGTTTTGTCAGCATGACTAGAACTGAGTCATACTGACTATCGTTATGCTAGTCACAACGACTGGGGTTGTGTCACAATGCCTGGGTTGAGTCACCATGCCTATGGTTGCATGGTTGAGGATGATCAAACTCGAAGATGAAATAAGATAATTTTAATTGACAATAACAATAAATGAGAATGATACTCATAATTAATATACATGACCTGTCACACTCACAGTGACTTTGGCGTCGGACATTCATGATTCAACATTGCACTGTGTGTAGTAAAATTTACAGAAAAAAACATGAGAAATGGGCCATATTTATGATTTAAGATGACATTTAAAGACTCTTTTTGTTGACCGTGTAATCTGGTTACAAAATATTCTAATAATCGGAGAGATAAATAACCTTAATTTGGCTAAAACAAGAGCAGTTTACACGAACAACAAACCCACGTGGGTCATACACCGGAAGCACATTTTTTTCGATTTTTCGTACTATAAACCTCGTACCATAAATGCAGGACTAAAATATGCCGCTTCAATGATAACGTTATAGTTTCTGTGACACTTTAAATACACTGTTAGATATAAGCCCGTCGCTTTAACGGTCTGAGACCTCACAGCATCGCTGCCAACATTTGACCGTTAAACATACGGTCAGACCGTAGCATGTTCCACGGTATAAAACCGTTTAAGTAGCTGGCATACTGTAAACCAGTAACTATCAGACTGGTGTATATTTTACGGTTCAACACCGTTTAATTAACATCAAGGCCGTAACTAATAAAGGTCAGACCAATGGTATTTTTCATGGGTCAACACCAATGTTTTGCTCTCAATTTGCTAATTTACCGTATAATTAGCCAGGTTCCCATGGTGACAATATGATTTCCCGGTAGGCATTACGATTCATATGTTTTTGAATGGTCGAAACTAGTATTATTCGTAACTGAAAAATACATCTTAGTTCTTCTTTTACGATCATAGTTGTGATGAAATGTAAATCCTCAATGCATAAAGTGATAGACAATACTTATGAAACTCTGCAGAGGATCAAACTTGTTATCTGCCTCGTAGAATTTAATCCGGAAAAAGGCTGCGCACGCGTAATGTGTTCGCCTTTCACTAACTAGTATACTACTGTATAAATATGGCTGTAAATAAAAAACGATACTAGTACTAGCTGATAAGCCAACCCATCACTAATCAGTTACGAGTAATACTAATTTTGACCATTCTAAAACATGAACCGGCATGCCCTTTTAAGACATAAAACGAACAAAGCTACATGTTTCACAGTTAAAATTCAAATTTATGTACACGTATAAGTAAAACATCTTAATGGCATACTTTTTGGTAAGGCGTGAAATTGTCCAGTCACTTGTAAACACAGTTTTTTTTAAACAGGTGAATCCGTACATCATGACAATACAGTACCAGTCAGAAGAATTGGTATTTTTAGGCGCACCATATTGCGGTATTGAGCGAGCTTAATTTCGAAAAATGTGTTATTATAGCACAATACCAAAAATATGTCGCGCTTATTTTTGCGATATTGAGCGCAAAATATTGCGATACTAAGCGCGCTAAATTTCATACAGACCCGATAGTGTTATATTTATATTAAATAAATACTGTGCATATAGTGTACATATAGTGTACATATAGCATTTACAACTATTATTATATACAAATCTAAAACATTGTCTCAAAACAATAAACAATATAGAAGAATCAATAATTTGATTAAAATGTCACGATTTTGAGCGCAAGATGTTGCAATATTAAGCGCAAAATATTGAGATATTAGCGCAAAATATTGCAATAATATCACAAGCGACACGCTTATAATCGTTTCCACTTGCATTATTATTACGATATTGAGCGCGAAAATAGCGCGCTTAATATACCACTTCTTTTGACTGGTACAGTATATTAATAACAGCTACCCGGTATTTGGGATTGAAACATTCAAGACAACAGCAGATCCCATAATAACTGTTCGCGATGACTTGGCGACAATGTTCTCCTGTAGTCACACATTTTTCGATGAAATTTTAAAGCAGGATGCATCAAATTGTATACTGGTATCAGGACACTTAGTATCAATATAAGTGAGTCAGCCAAAGATAGTTTGATAAGAACATCCAACCAATAGTGCACTCCCGGTAATTTGTCGTAATAACTTGACGATAACATGGCGAAAGATGACAATGTCTCATATCCACACGTTTTGATGAAAATTGATGAACACGGGATGAATTGCCCTTGTCCGTGTAATTATAAAGTTGTACTTGTAAGTTGGAATTGTAGATGTGAGCATCCGTCACTGCGCAGCATCAGTTCGTTGTTTACGGTGCTGTTGTTCATATTGAAGCTCTTGTGAATTACACTGGTACAGTACATGTATATCCTCTCTTGTGTGTGCACATGCGTGTGCTTTGGTGCAATCAGATTCAGAACACCCACTGTCAACTGGAGTGAGCAGCAGGTCATTGTCAACATAGAAATAGCTGCTCGTTGTTGTCATTATTGTCACTATTGGTTGACATCGAAGCTCGGGTTAATTATACATGTATCATCTTGTGTCAGTAAATGTGCCAGTGTTTTGATAGTCACAGCACTGTAAATTTCAACATCAGCACTAGTCGAATGCAGTCAGGTTACAGCCGACCCCAGATGGCAGATAATGCCATGATTGATTGGCATCAATATCTACTCTCGAATTTAGTGGAAATTGTCAATGATTAAGCCGGTTTTCACAGAATTGAAACTTGTCCGGTTATCAAAGGAACCGAAATCAGACCGTCTTAACAACTGTCCACAATTGAAAAGGTAACATTTTCCCAAAACACAATAGCACTTTAGATGAGTGCTAAAGCGGGAACTTAAACCAGGATTTGAGAATAACGTACTCATGATAATTCGGACCCGCATAACACAGAATGATCGAACCAAAGAATACACTGGTATAACATGGGGTACATGGAGCTACATGTATAGTATTACTGAAGTATAATACTACAGTAGAAGTATGGTTAATTGTACTAGAGTACTACCACAGTACATACACTGTGGTAGTACCCTAATACATGTACCACGGTACTACTATGGTATACATACTAGGATAGTACCATAGTACGATACCTGTACCATGGTCTACTATGGTAGTACCATAGTACACGCACCTGTACCACGGTACTGCTCTCGTAGTACCAGGGTACCCTTATCATGGTAGTACCCCAGTACCTGTACAACGGTACTACTATATATGGTAGTACTATATTACCTGTACCGTGGTACTACCATGGTAGTACCCTGGTACCTGTACCACGGTACTACTATGGTAGTACTCTAGTATCCCTACCGTGGTACTACCATGGTAGAACCCTAGTACTTGTACCATAGTACTAGTATGGTAGTATCATATTATATGTACTGTAGTACTCTAGTACATGTACCGTAGTACTACTATAGTACTTTTACTATGGTACAAGTACTATGGTACTATTCCGAAAATACTGTGGTACGTTTTACTATGGTATTTGTGTATAAGGGGAATGCCGGATTAATGATACATATTAAATATGAGCAGAGTCAAATTCAGTCATACTGTATGGAGTCATTGCCGTATATAATATGGTCGCCGATAAATATACTATTGTATTTTGACGGCATGACTTTGAATCTCGAAAATATTTAATTTAGACACTTTTCATGGGCACATAAAATAACGGTAAAAAACCGTCAAACTGATGAAACGGTATGGGACCGTCGATTATGACAGTCCGAAACTGTCAAACCGACAGTATTTTCTAACAGTGCACGATAAGCTATGAGTTATAAAACGTAGCTTATGTTCAGTAGCTAAATATCTACTTATAATTTAAAAAAAATCATTGTCAAGTTGACTACCTCAGGGTTATAGTCACGATGACTCGTGGGACGGGTGTACTGGTATAGTCAAAATGACTCCCAATACCCATGACCAACCCAAAGGTAGTCATATTGACCTTTTTTTCTCAGTGTATATTTGGACAGAGTTGGTGCGCGACAATTCGTCTGAATCGCCGTGCATTTATGACGCGTCGCATTGCATTCAATACCACGACGTCACGAAATCAGCATGAAGGCAGAAAGACCGTATTGAGTATAATGAAACGTCGACACATACCGACTAGTAAAGTATGTAGACACGACGGAATTACCAATTGGATGATTAAAGAGACAATCACTAGAAATAAGCGAGGTCACTGAGTCGCTACCCTATTGGATCCACCCAGCCCCCATTCCGCGGTTTATGAGCAAACTAAATAATTTATTGAATTCAAAGGTAACAAAACATTAAGTAAATGAACTGACGAGTGGGGCATCTAGAAATAAGCGAAATCCATCCAGCTCCATACAGTGCTACAGGTCAAAGTTATGGAGTACATTCTATATATTGAGTTTTGAATATTCATGAATTTCATATATTGAAATAATAAATATTCAAAAGCTCCATATATTGGATGCTACTCCAGAACTTTGACCTGTAGCATTGTACGGGGCTGGATGGATCCGATACGGTAGCGACTCTGTGATCTAGCTTATTACTAGATGCCCCACTCATCAGTTCATTTATTTAATGTTTTGTTACTTTGAATTCATCAATTATTTAGTTTCCCCATTTACTTTCGTTTGTCATCAGTTGTGTGCTACATTTTTGTCGGGAGAGGATGGAAGATTAACCCTTTACCCAACAGAAGCGCCCTGTGCCAATGCATTCTCTTATATATGCGAGTCGACCATAGGTCGCCTCGCATATATAAGAGAATGCATTGGCTTAACACATTAAAAATTATAAAATTGTTAAAGAATGTAAGAAAAAATGGTAAAAAGTGTTAAAAAAAGATTTTTTTTAGGCCAATGCATTCTCTTATATATGCGAGGCGACCTATGGTCGACTCGCATATATAAGAGAATGCATTGGCACAGGGCTAACTGTAACTATCACAATGTGGTCAAGGAGCCGGTTCCAATGATATCCATATGTGTATGGTTTTATTGAGACAGACCAAAGATATTTTAGGCTGTTGAAGCTTTATTTGGCCGGTTTTGGCCGGTTTGTTGGGTAAAGGGTTAAGTCCCCCAATCAATTTGATATATATAAGAACAATAAGATAAGCTAAAGTAAACTAAATGTTACACGGTTGAAACTTTCCGCGATGTTAAGAAAGTCATATATCACTAACACACAAAATACCGTGACGTTCATCGCGAATAATGTTTTATGTGATTGCTGTTATTCGTTGGAATGGGAGCTTATTGTTCGCAACCTATCTATAATAACGAACCAAAGTCGGACGCTTTGTGTCGTATATAGACTATATCTGATTTTGTGACTTCACCAGTTATTATTTTACACGACGCTGTTGTTTTGAATTTATGCGGCAGTTTTTGTTGCACAGTAGATCGGTAAAGCATTAATGTCGTAATCGGAAAATTGTGTTACTGTCTATCGATTACTGTTATTCCAAAATAAGGGGAATCACTATCGAAATTATGAACAATTGAAGTATTTATTTATAAATAGTTATTATCAATAAATCTTATTAGATCAATTTCCAACGTTTGTTAGCAGAAAACCAGTTACGACGTCATGAAGTCATTTGTCTTGGCGGGCCATAATCCAAGCAATGCTGCAATTGGCATGTCCTATCCGGACAACTGATTTCGCCCCACTAGACTGGACCTATATATAAGTTTACGCAGGAACGCTTCAATACATGGTGTGTTTATAATACAGTCTACCGGATCCGTGTCCTATCTCGGGTTTCTCATATAACCGGATATATGATTGACCTAATTTATACACTAAATTGGTATTTGGGCCCCCTCTTTTGATGAGCCCTTGTGTCCGGAGCGTACTTAATAATAATCACACAACGAAGTAAGGCTAAGAATCAGAATCAGAATACTGTATTTCATGACATAACATAGTATATAAAATATAAACATAGACATAAGTGAATCTTATTTGATGGGAATACATATCAATGAACTTATTTCTAACATCTCTCTCGGCGAGAGCTTTCCGATGAATGGCAACAAGCCATATTTCCGACTAAATCCTGAAAAGTTACCCATAATTCTGCTGTGGTTAAGAAGTCGATTAATTTTAGCATTACTGTATATGGTCATATTATACTCAAATTCAAAGTATACATTTTACGGATCATACTACTAATCTATGCCGATGACACTGTGCTATTCTCGAACTCACACAGGTTGCACAGCGCTTGATGCCAAATCCTCTTTGCTCTTATTTGTGTTTCATAGACATTACTTATTCCATATTCAGTGTTATATTTGGGGATGAATAGAAGAAAAAAAAACGTTTACACCAATTATAGTTCAATCCACGAATCTCTATAGTATATACTATACGGCTACGCTCGTAGATATCATATTCCACCAGGGAAAGTTTTGATATTATGACGGAAAACTTTAAAACAATGAAAAAATTAATTAATATTTTTCTGTTACTATCTGTTCCTTAATAATGAAATCCACAGTATGTGAATGTCCCACCTCAGGGTTGCTTGATTTTGACCTATTTTTAGAACCGATTTCGCATTGCGTCGCTACAAATGCATTTATAAAATTTCCCGGGTAATCAATTCAATGTTTATCGCGAAATCGGTTTACAAAAGTGGCCTAAATCATGTAATGTCCAGCGGGGACCGTCGCCTACTCTGAAATACATTAAGGAGGGTATCACCCCCTCCCCCCTGAATCCCGAATACGAGTTAATTTTGGGGGGTGAATCCTGAATACGAGTTAATTTGGGGGGGGGGGTGAATCCTGAATACATGTTAAGAAATAATATGCGATAAATGACATACAAATTGACTGTTTTAATATCAGACAGATACAAGCAGAAGTTACATAGACACATTATGATGCCGGTCCCGTTATGAGGCCGTTATGATACCATTAATGATACTTTATTATCAGGGATGTGGCTAGAGGGTTTCCGTTGGGGGGTGTCCACCTTTGGAATTTCCAACTGCACCCCCCCCCCTCTTGAGTCAGAATCAGACCGAACACAAGTTTTGCATAATTCCATTTGCATACCCCCTTCCACCTCAGTGTTTAGGCCTAATATCCTATATCTTCATAAACCATGGTTCTATATTCCCGGTATGAGAACATTCAGATATTTTAACCTGAAACATTGCATAAATCCTAACATCTAGTGGTCTAACTCCATACAAATGCACACGGCTACGGGCAAGAGACCACGACACACCCAGCTGACCATCGTTGTTCGGCCGGGGTGAGAAAATTTTGAAATTTGAACAAGAAAATCACAAATCCTAGCATCCAGACTGGCCTCAACTAAAGCTTTCCTATAGTGTTGGAAATCTCAAACCTCATACTCCGCCTCAGGTTGGAAAATTCTCCAACTGATGACCACAAGTTTGATCAAATGTAGTAAAATATTGTTAAAATTATTAGCATTTTTGTATTGGCCACAGGGGAGAGACAATGACTCACCGGGCCGACCATGGTTCGGCCCGGTGTGGGAAATTTTTTATCTGAACAAGAAAATCGCAAAATCCTAGCATCTAGACTAGCGTCAAGCATTCTTAGAGTTGGAAATTTCAAACCTGACACACCACTTACGTTGGAAAATTTACAACTGATGACAATTCCAATGCCAATGTTGACCAAATGTATGAGAATGTTGTTTTCTTAAAATAACTAGCATTTTTTGACTGGCCACGGGGGAGGGATCAGGACACAAGATTTCCAAGTGTTGGAAATTTCCAACCTGTCACCCTCCTGATGTTGGAAATTTCCAACTGATGACCATTTCAGTCCAAAATTTTGACAAAAAATAGGAAAATATTGGTCCAAAAACAATTAATCCCCCCCCCAATAAATTGTTATATAAACCTATTATAGGTGTGAAATTTCCAACTAATGTTTTGGCAGGTATGAAATTTCCAACTGTTGAAAATTTTGACCAAAGTTGGGGGGGGGGTGAGAACCCCCCCCCCCTGTCGCCACGTCTCTGTTTATGATGGCATGGTGGTCGAATATGCCCAAGAAGTTATTCTACCCACTCATTCATACATATAACTAGCACAAAATATTATTTTGCGCCATCAAAACCTGCGTCCAAGATGTTTTGCTTGAACCCGAATGCCAGTTAATTCGGGGGTATGAATCCCGCGTACGGCTTCAAAACACCCTGAATCCCGCGTACCGAAAGGGGGGGGGGGGTGATACCACCATTAAGAGGACTATGTATTGACTAATAAATATATCACCTTATTGTTCGATGCTATAAGGTTCCCAGCCAGAAGTTCAAATGTTCATTTCTACGGATGTAGCCACAGTAGAGATTCACGCCAGTACTGAAGCACATACATTGATTTGTCAGCATATAAACTGAAAGTCGATTCGTCGAATAGAGTCGACGTGCGTTGGGTTACCTCATACGAATGAAAGACACGAGTCACACGATAATAATAAAAGAAGCCGTCATGTAGCTATATATATTATACAGCGTAATGCAAGAAAGTAAACACTGCATTGTTATACAAAACATTTGCCACCGACCTATTTCGTACATAGCTGTAGCAAATAATCAATCTTACCCCGTTGCTTCAGTACACGCGGGTACATACTGCAGATTCAAACGTCACGTCGCCGATCGATTCGTAATATAGGTGTGTTAACAACTGGACCATACTGTTCTTGTGTATATATGTGAGTATTTCTTGCATTTATTAATGGCATGCGAGACAAATGTACCCACAGATGGCAGTATATAACACGTTATTAATTTTATGGTATAAATATGTATGTTTGTGTTAAAAGGTAACATGTTATTATGATGCTAGTATTATTTCTAAATTGGAACCTGAATTATTCATATTATAATTGTGTCAGCCCTAAATTGAACTTACATTTAGTATCAATTTATACTTTATTATTAACAACTGTCGAGCGGTTACTCCATTGTGTTCATAGGTGCTGTTACATAACATAGCGATAAAATATATATGCAATAAAACATTACACCAACCGATTTGTTAAACGGACATGGGTCATTCGAATCTCCATTTTTTCCTACGTAATTTGGAGCGACGAATACGATAGGTCGACAAATAAACGAACTATTGATATACCGGCTTCTTGTGCTCTGAAAAACACTTGCCAAAGTCACAGCCATTTTTCAGCCGTTTTCAACTTTTCGCCAGACAAAGTCAGACAAACGATCGTTATTGCTGCCATATCAGGAATTGACTACCACGGAACGCTCTTTTCTGTTCCATGTCCTGCAAATGGCTGTTTTATGTTTGGGATACAAACACCGTATTCACAGTTGTATTTTTCATTACTTCAATGCGTCTATTTGGGTTACATAATGCTCGTAGAAAGGTAGTTCAGATATTTATCGACCCATTTCTATATTGAGAAAAATTCAAAAACGAATAATATTATGTGTATTTTGGAGCGCAAACAGCCATTGTGGCTTTAAGAACTGGTTAAAAGTTAGTCAATGAAAACAAGAGACACGAAATCTAAAAAGATGTTTTATAATATGTATAATTTATTCCTCTATAATTTGAAGGGCATATCAATATTTATTGGTTGGACAAACGAATAACATAAAATAGACGAGTACACAAAATACAGATAAGTAGTGCACATGACATATGCCTTATTGTATAGTCTATTTATTTTTGTCGATATAAAACTCAAGGATGAATTAGGATGAATCCAGAGATGGGATGGGGGAAATAGTTATTGGGCAATGAGGTACATACGCTGGCGAAATTGCACTGCAAACTACAGAATACCATGCCCGATGATCGTTTAGTCAGCTGGCATTTTTGAGACAACAAATACTCATACTGAGTGCGTGCCTTCATACATCTTATATACGTTTGGTAAAGTTGGCGACACTGTTTGTGTCCATTTTGCATTCCCCTTCACCCAGCTCCCACATTTCTGCATATATGGCAGATAATGTGGTCGAAAAATTAGACGTATCCATTTTTCCCTGCTGCATCGCTACACATAAAAAAGCAGAAAATTATCGCCGCTACAATTGCACCGTTAAACTTATGGGGAATATTTATGTGAATTCATAGCCTACATTGAAACAAATGGGTCGCGATATGGGTGAAACATGCTTCACTTCTACCTGTTAAAACTCTAAGTAAAAAAATGAATTCAAAACCCCCCAGAGCACTGCTGCAGCCGCTACATTGCTGCATTGAAAAAACAATGGGTCGCGATATGGGTGAAACATGCTACAATTATACCTGTTGAAACTCTAAGTAAAAAAATGGATTCAAACCCCCCCCCCCCAGAGCACTGCTGCAGCCGCTACAGCCCTGCATTGAAAAAATATGGGTCGCGATATTTGTAAAACATGCTTCTTTTCTACCTGTTAAAACAATGGATTCAAAACCCCCGAAATGTGCTTAATTCAACGAGCTTGAAAAATTTCTCATTTCTTATTGAAATTGCCACGTATCGATCGCAGTGGCACATTGAGAGGTCCCTATTTTCGCCCATGTCGGGGATGCAACCCGTGCCAACATCATCTAGCCACACTGCCATGGTCACAATCAATGTATGGTAATATAGTTGTTTTGAAAGTGATGTTGCTTGTGTCATGGTGGTGGTCTTGGCAGTGGTGATAATGGTTAGTTTTTGGCATTGATAAAGCACATATATACATGTATACAACTATTCACTCAATAATTATGCATATATGTATAGGATATTATGTAAATTTTAGTAGTGGCATATAAAATACATTCTAACTCGCATGGACAACGCCATATAGCCCAGTTAGTTAATATATATGAACAATCTCTAGTATTTTCATGAACCTATCTCAATCAAGGCAATATATTACCACCAGGGACGTGTGTCAAGGGTGGATCCCTAAAGTACAACAGTTGAACATTTCATTCCTGACACAACGTTAGTTAGAAATTGCAGACCGAACTAGTTTGAATTTTGTGCTGATAATGATAATTGTATATACCAAACAATATTAAGTGTGATATTGTTGTTTTTAGACCGAAAGACCGAATTTTTGACAGAAATGTAGCAATCATTTGAGAATTATCAACCATAGGTGGTATTACGATGGGAATTTCCAATAGTTGGAAAGTTTGATAATACAAATTCAGATTACATAATGTATGTATGTTACAAGGGGGACTTTTCGTGCATGCAGTGGGAAATTGTGTTGAGTGATTTGCCAACCATGAATGTTAGGTTAGGAATTTCTACCGACAGTCTGAAAGCTTGTGGTACCAATTGAAAAACACCGAAGTCGTAGGGTTTTTTCGTTGAGGCACGTGTGGAGCCGCCATCTGTCTCTAGGCGGCGTTTATGGTACTCAAATATCAGCAGCATCCCATCGATGGAGCATATCAAGTGACAATATTTTGACTGGCATAAGAATACCAACACGCACTGTGGTCTTAGTATATTGAGAAAACAGCTCAGATTTGTTAACAACTGGCAGAAATTAATCCGTTTTGGCAATTTTGCAGCTGGCATTTTTGCAGTTTGCAGTGCAGTATTGCCAGTGTATGAACGTACCCTTAGGATACATCGTTATGTTCCATGTGTTGAATGGTGGTAATTTCGGAATTATAGTAGATAAAATGACAGCATATATAGTTGATTGAGTTAATTGATGCTATATATGATCTGATCGTAAGATCTAAGGGACGATTCTGACAGTATTGTTTACGAAAATTTAGTCTACTCGGTATAGTAAGAGGGTTAATTCGGTTGATAGTTGACGAACCATTATTATATGGACGAGTGTGTGTATCTAACCAACCTGTTCTCGTGAAAATAAGCACACTACGAGCTTATTTCATATTCGAAATTTCCAGGTCGATATTATGAAAAGAAATAAGAAGTTTGACGATCGATGCATGTGACTCCATGCTGTGATCTGATCGTATAGGTTTCAATCGGTTTTCAAATTATATATCAATTTGACCCAGAAATGGAAATAAACATTGTACACTGAAGTATATACATCAGTACATATAACGTCATATGCTCTAGAAATATTGTTGTATCCCATGTTTGAACGGTGGTAATTTCGGAATTACACCAGATAAAATAACAGTATATACATGGTATATATAGTTGATTGAGGGTTTTGGAAATATCCAAGTCGATATTAAGAAAATAAAAAAGAAGTTAGTCAATCGATACTATGATCTGTTCGTAGGATCTAAGGGACGATTCTGAAAGTATGTTTGTGAAAATTGAGCCTACACGGTAGCAACACAGTTTCTTGAGTTGATAGTAGATAAACTATTATACGAACGAGTACGTGCATATAACCAACATATCTTCGTGAAATTCTGGGCCTAAATATTAATATAGGGTCATATATTGGACTTAGTTGATTCTGAAATAAGCCCATATTGGACTTATACCGTCATTTCGTCGGATTGGGCAGGCCACCGTGAAAAACACGTTATAAAGCTCGTGCAGTTTGTGCAAGTCGAGAGTTGGTGTATTCGTGGTATGTTTCAGCGTAATATCGTGAAAAAAAGCACGAGAGGGACTTATTTCATACTTAAATAGTCCCACGTAGGGCTGTTTTAAAAATTAGTGTTTATGCCCATATAGAGCGTATTTTAATTTTCAAATAATGCCAATTTGATCTCATTTCGCGCAATTATAAAATAATCCAATATTGTGCTCATGTTCACGAGAACAGGGCGATATAACTGTCACTCTAAAGGGGGGACTACTGTGCAATTGGGTAGTTAAGAGTGAGTCGTCTAAGAAACAAGAATATATAAGCTATTAACGATAAGTATAGTCAGTTGAGTCCGTATGTGATTTTAAAAAGTTGTATTTTTAAAAGATTTTATGAATTCCATAAGCACATATAAGTCTGAGGTTGTCAGTCAGGTTGTTCCACAAAGTAGGTAACACAGAAATCTCTCCCCATAAACGTCGATTATTGAAATAAATAGTATCAGAAGTCGTTTATTCCGTTACCCTCATATCTATTCATCAGTCATTCATTCAGTAAGTCATCCTCGGGCATGTACAACACTTGTCAGTATGTCAGTAATGTATTGAAGTATTGGTGCATTTTGATCACCGGAACGTGGCAACATAAATACATTGCTGGGCTTAATTCAAGGAGTGAAGACGATTAGTTGCATTAAAAGGACGTGGGGCCTTCGTGGTGGGTTCATGCGATATAACAGGGAAATGTCAGTATTATTATTGAAAGTGGTCTAAATCATACAATTTCGGGCTTAAGCATTCACAGAATGTAAAATTTATCAACTAATAATATATTACCACCGTTATGTTTCACTGTCCTACAGTTCCCAGATAAAATGATTGGCGATATAAAAGTAATGTTTACCTAACAATGCTTTCAACATCCAGCGTTGTATTATTGTGGAGTTATCAATGATATAGATAAGAACACATATATATCTTCCTGTTATCCTTTGTGGTGATGTTTTCACAGACTTATAATTTTCGCAAATCATCCAATGCGAAGGTATTTTGTCTCTTTAAGTAAGGGTTAGCGCACAAGAATTATTCTTTACCAGAATCAATGGAGTCGAAGGCGAGATTTATTCTAGTAAAGAACTATTCGCGTGCTCTGACCGAATTAGAGCACAATTGATCCCACACAATGCAATCAACTGGAATTGTGCCGTTGACCGTATTGTGACCACAACGCACGATCCGTGAGCTGACTGCGATTGGACACAATAGCCGGTTAGCCACGCCCAACAACGTGATTAGCATGCATTGATCGCCGTTGAATGTGAATAGATATGTCCGAAACAACATAGACTGGTCCCAATTGGAAGCGCCCGTGCGATTTTTCTGTTATGAGTTGCTGGTGCCTAACAATGGGATAATCACTGAACTATACCTTCGCCAGCCGTGTGAATTGGTGTGTTTTACCAAAAATCAGGGAACTATTGTAACAATGGGATTGTGCTCTAAAGACATATAATGGATTATACCTCAGTGAATAACATCGGGAAGTTAGTATCCAAACACTATCTCCACTTGAAGAGTGTAGCAATCAACTAAGGTTGTCGAAAATTCCAATCACCGATTATACCGTTAATTCAAGGAATACAACAACGTTTGAACTATATGCACAAATCTAAATATTTACTACTCTATCGGGACGAATTATTGGTCATAACGAGTCGTGAACCCCAGCCCTCTCAATCGATGCAACCATATATATCACATGGTCCTTGTGATATAGTCATAGACTTATATATATATAGGCATATTTTAGGTGATAAATTTAATTGTTATATTTACGCAATTCATAGTATCTTAATTCACATATATAGGCCCACCTGCATGATGTGCCGTAGGCCTATAAGTGCAGTATCGGCACGTGCATGCATCAATTTATGGCATAAGCCTACAAAGTATAGATTTGCTCCAGCATAGGGAAATATTGAAATTGATATACTACCTTTGGAGGATACATTGTATGTAGGCCTAATATGCACGGGCCTACTCCATGCACACGCGATAGTTAGCCTATATACTTTCATGATATTGCACTTGGCATGCCACGTATCTAGTTCTATATTTGCGGCAATGCAGGCGCTCGTATATAGGTGGTATCCACCCACCATCCCATCCCGCCACCCACAGTATCTTATGCGCCGCAGGCGCTCGTATATAGGTAGTACCCACCCACCATCCCATCCCGCCGCCCATAGTATCTTATGCGCCGCAGGCACTCGTATATAGGTAGTACCCACCCATCATCCCATCCCGCCACCCATAGTATCTTATACGCCGCAGGCGCTCGTATATAGGTAGTACCCACCCATCATCCCATCCCGCCACCCATAGTATATTATGCGCCGCAGGCGCTCGTATATAGGTGGTACCCACCAACCATCCCACCCCGCCACCCATATTATCTTATGCGCCGCAGGAACTCGTATATGTTCTGACTATTTGGATATAACTTTTATGAAAATAACTTATTTTGGCGTGATGCTTTGTTTTTCTATCTGCATATCCGAGCGGAGTGTTTCACATCACTTTAAAGACGCAAGTCACTACGAACGCTTTCATGTGACATTTGTAGGAATCCGGTTACGATTACACCAAAGGTATTGATGTCTATAATACACACACGCACGCATCTCAGAAAGGAAAACTAAATGTACATACATGTAGAATACGTGGCCAGTAATAGATTGTTTGTGTATGACGACCTGATAATGAAACCGTTTGGTGGAGTCATATAGACGTCACGACTGCTAATAGTTGTCAAAATGTCATGCTTGGGGTAATTTCATCAATTACCTCTGAACTGAAGTGCTCGCAACACGCTACACTGGCCATCTAACATTCCTTCATGATATTGTATACGTTTATTGTAATGGTATGTAGCACAGTGAAGCATAGCACACTGTGCACACATGGACGACAGAGTGGTGTAATAGGATCGTAGCTTCTTTCAAGCCGTTGGACTTTTCAGTAAACAACCTATATATGTGAGGTATATTTCTATGGAATACTATTAGGGCCACTTCTTAATGGCGCTTCTGGTGCGCGCCAGAAGCGACAAAATGTGCCATATAATGACACTTACGACGCGCCTAAAGCGATAAAATGTGTGACATAATTACGCATACTTTGGCGCACATTGTGTCGCTTGTGTCGCTTTCGGCAGGCCCCAAGACATACCAGATTTCGCATGTTTTGGCGCGGGCCGAAAGTGACACTAATGGCGCACATTTGGTCGCATTCGGAAGCGGCCCTAATATAATTCCATATATTTAAGTTGAATGGGTTTTTATATTATGTGGTATTATTGATGAAGCAAAATATAAATTATATATAGAATAACACACTAAAACAAAGCTGGCCATATTTGATGCTTATCATAGAATATTGGTATCCAGAACGAAAATCAAACATAAATCATAAAGATAACGATCAAAGCTAGAAGATGCATAATAATTATCGCAGAAAACTAACTATTCATATGAGAATACGATACAGACAGGCTACACACTCTGTGCAATAATTCTTGAAAATCCACAGCAAATGCGTCGGGTGTTTGACACTATAAAGTAAAGCATATTTTAAAATAAAGCGGGATGGTTGCCAAGAAATGGGTGGTACATAACATATAATATAGTAAAAATGGGGGAGGGGTGATGATGTGTTACAAGTTGGAAATGGATATTCCCGGACTTGAGAATTTCGTTATGCAGTTGGATGGACACCCCAAGTTGGACACCCCCCCCCCCCAGCTCGAGCGGAGACCCACTAGCCACATCACATGCCTATACACGTGGTGTCCATAGTCTTGGTGTCGCCACGCGGAAAGACATGCATGTCTGGAAGCAAAGCATTGTTTTTACTTAATCACTTATTTCAATTTAATTACACTTCAGGTGCGGTTATTCTACTCGGCATCTTGTCTTCTGATTGGGTTACGTGGTCAGTTTGGAATATGGCTAATAATCCATGGTATGAGTGGTCGCGATGGAATATGGCTAATAACCCATGGTATGAGTGGTCGCGATGGAATATGGCTAATAACCCATGGTATGAGTGGTCGCTATGGAGTATGGCTAACAATCCATGGTATGAGTGGTCGAGCTGGCATTTGTCCGGCGGTGACACCCCACGACCTTCGAGTGGCAGTGGAAACACGCAGTGGCCGGGTAACGCCCAGACAAGAACGAGAACAACAACTCGACCCTACACATTTAAACCCACATATAAACCCAGTGTTGGAAGGTATGTTTTCTCATAGCACATGTTTCTTCTTGAAAATACACACCCGATGTGCATAATTATTGTCACTATAGAAAAAATACTAAAGATGATTTTCACAATTGTATGCGTTTTATCAGCCATCGTAATGTTGTCAATTTATCGAATTGAATCAAAGTACTTAGATAGTAATGTGGCAATTGACACGAGCGGTGAGTGATGTTTCGATAATATAGTTTATAAGACATATAATAGGCTTCAATTCAAAACAATTACATGTAGGAGGGAATTTGTTATCTGAATATTTCCAAATGGACTACTCGTCATTGAGCATTTGTTCATAATAGTGTTAAAGTGACACCACCAACGGCCCACAACCGTACTTATATTCGGAATAGTACAGCTGTGAACAGAAAATGAGAACGTCCAATTACAGATTAGGTGCTGAGACCGGTAGATGGAGAAAACGGAAACGCAGATACAAAAGCATCATAGTTCATGTGCCCTCTGAAACGTTTTGCTATGCCATATATTCCATTTTGTTATTTTGTGTCCGCAAGTCGAACAATTACGAGAAAAATAATCCCCGAAGGCATGCCATTAGGCACTTTCAAGAGAACTCTTATTCGAAAACTCGTCAAGCATGCACTTGTATAGTAAACAAGTTGGCGATATTTATAAAACTCGGGCTGAAAACATTCTTATAAAATAAAAAGATCCGTTATTAATTGAAATACATTTAATGTTTTCGTATTTGTAATATTCCATGTAATAATGGCTGAGCTTGAAATATTATTCATTCGTTAAATCAGGCAAAGTATGGACAATTTCCATAACATCATGTGGAATTTAAAGATGCACGAGTCAATAATAAATACACGCCTTATAAGAATCGAACCAGCTTCGCCATTGCGGGACGACTCATTGCATTCCATTGTCAAATTAACCTTATCCACATTGGTTTTCAAATGTAGAGTACAGTGCATGTGGTTGAAGTTATTCCACTCATTATCGTGAAGTACGTGTGTTCAACGGAATCACATCGATTGCATACACATTGTTAATGAGAATTTGCTCACACTGGCTGAAGATAGTGTTATTGAAGCGACGAACACTCATGCATACTGAGTTCGTGATAATCATGTAAGCACTCGCGCTGTGGAACTTGTATGAAGGGCATTTCGTGGTTGAATTCATATTCCCCTATTATATGGAAGCAGCTTGCAATGCGCTACTATAATATCTTTGAACATATTGCTGTAGTTGAGTGTAATATAATGAATGGTTGTTTATATTGTTTCTTCCATGGAACATCTGTATGCAGAATATCATACATGTTATGTGTGGAACGCAAATGTCAGTTAAACTTGCATTCATACTTCATGGAACGCAAATAAATCAACAACCATTTCTTAAAACTCAACTGGAATACATGCCGGAAATATTTCGCGTTGATATGCATATACGCGATGACGCTAATTACGCATATAGTTGTCCGCTTCCGTTATTGTCTCAATACTTGACGACGTTTTTTATTATGATATGTAAATTACAATGCTAGCTATACGATCAATGGCAGGCACAACTAAGGATTGGATATCCGACTGTTTACTTTAAACATATCTTATTTGTAATAATACAAAGTGGATTGGGGGCACAAGTTACATAACTTAATGAGCCCCTCTCCGGTATACATTGTTACACAATTACATATTTGACAAAGTGGCACAATAAGTAACTTATTTACAGCTGTGTGGAATGTGAGAGAATGGTGACTGGTGAAGGGTGATTGTAGCGGATCGTTATAAGGAAAGGATGGTGTAGGGTGGTGGGATATCCGACGCCAACATGAAGCAGTTCTGGCTTGTAGTTTGCTTTCAATCACGTAAGACGCATCATGGCTTTAACTATTATAGTTATATTCAACTCAATTAAATATTTCCCTGTTTCTATGGAAACTATGGGATAGACTACCCCAGTGAACAGCCACATTGATCTCGTAACATTACTGAAGCAAATGGACAGTATCTGAACAGATTAGTTGCGCAAACTTTGCGCCAACTTATTTCGCAATAATATCTTTCTGAATGCCATTAGCACGGAGACACAATCGCTTCTTCATAACAAAATTTAGGCCAATTGAATGTTAATTGATTTCCTGATCATGTTCCATCATAATTAAGCATTGGCATGGATCTAAACAAATATACATGATACCGATTTAGTATACCACACTGTTTTAAAAGGCATTTTCGTTATACATGTATATGATAGTGGTTATGCCTCTTCTATCGAGTTCACAAAAGGGCGATATCCGTATTAAACTATTATATTGCACTATAACTATATTAGTTAATTAACCCTTTAATGACTGGAGCTTCCTGAAATTTTTCGGAAACCCTGTGCCAATACATTATCTTTTATATGTTAGTCTACCATAGGGAGCCTCGCATATATATGATAATACATAATTGGTCTAACAATAAATGCCTTCACCTTGTAAAACAGTGCATTCTCTTATATATGATAGGCTCCCTGTGGGAGACTTGCATATACTAGAGAAAGCACTGGCACGCGATCTTTAATGTCGCATCAGGGCAGCTCCCTTAATGAAAGGGTTTTAAATCCAGATTGTGTCTAATCTGCAGTAAAATATAGTTTGGTGTATTTAGTGGCTTTGGTGATTGTTGGTTGTATGTGCTCCACAGCAATGGCCAATACAGACATGCTTTGACATCTATTCAACAAAAAGTGTATGCATATTATAAACGAACTTTAAATTAAATATGTTAAGTGTCTGATAAAAGATAAATGCACTTGTCTCCACATCCGGTTGTAACTTGAAATCTGGTTGGCTACAACGCCACACTTAAATCACCATGTCTTCCGTCACTCCTGACAACGGGATATAAGAGAACGTGCGCGAAACATCGGTGATATATGTGAGCACGTGACGGGGGTATATGAATGACAATTGAACTGGCAGTATCCTCCAATCGTGACGTTGCTCTAACACGTCGACTTTGACGTCGCCTGACGCTGAATCCATAGGTCGGCCACTGAATTAATCTTATTGGTGTGAAATATCTAATAATCTACTTGAGAAACCACACTTAAATTAAGGCGACATGGCTATTGTCGCACGGACAAAATAGTGATATCCGGCAATACTGTGGGCTACATGGAGATTTAATACCTGGATGTCTCATTTTGAACCCCTCAAAATCGAATCGAATCTCATATGGAACGCACATAATGAAGGGTCTGTCAAAATAATTGTTTCACGTCTATCTCAACTCCGACGTATTAAGTATCAATTTGACCTGAAAGACATTGAAATTATTTACAAAACATAAAGTTTACCCCTATTTGATTATTCAGAAGCCGTCTCGGAAAATGCTTCGAAATATATGTTAGAGAAGCTTGACAGTTTTCATATCGACGCTGGCCGGGTAGTCAGCGGTAGCAGCCGTTCTGCTTTGGACAACACGGTATTACAAAAAGTTGGATGGCCCTCACTCAATAAACGACGTCAACTACCTACATTGCAAGCATTCTATAAAATAATCAGTAATTCAGCCCCCCCTTACCACCCCTCCCAGATCACACGAGGTTGCAGATTATAATTGGAGACGCCACAGTAAATCTTATTCATACTATTGCAATACTGAATTCTGAAGAAATCAAATTTCCAGCGATAGAATGGAATAAGCTTCCCAAATTAATAACTGTTCAATGTTCTACCTTAAACCAACTTGCACCAAATAAATCCCACGCTCAGCCCTCCTCTGCAGTTGTACGCTGGACGCAAAATATACAAAAAATTTCATTGTCGCATATATAATTTTAGCATTTTGCAGTGAACTCAGATCCAATATGTTCAACAATTATATCGCTGACAGCCCGGCATGTTTCTGTGGAAATTTATTTGAAGACGCCTATCACTATTTCTTCATGTGCCCATTGTACCTACGGGAGCGCTCACTATTCTTTGAGAAACTAAGCCGCAAAAATATCAAAATAAGCAATTTTTCAGAACTCATGTGTGGAATAACTAATACCTCGTCTAAAAAAAATATGAAAATATTTCCCATCACACTGCAATAAATTGCAGCAAATAAACGTTTTTGCCCTAATTGATTATATTTATTTTATTTGAGAATATATACTTAAAATTTCTTCCGGAAACTTGCTGTGTGGCAATTACTTCACAAGTGGAAAAACCGTCCATTCAAACATCTCATTCTGATTTATTATCTGTATTGTCTCAATTCAGAACGTAACAAAATACAAAATAGAAAACAAATCAAGTGTACCATTATATTGTACAGTCAACATACAAATACTAAGAATAGATAATATATACATGTATTAGCACTTGTCAATCATACCAAACATTCATAATGTTATGACATTCTTTAAATACAAATGTTCTCTCAGCCAAGAAACAATATCATGTCTGATCATCTCGGGAAAGCCCTACACATATCTTAGAAAACTTACCACCATGCAAATAGGTTTGTACCGTCATCTTGATTACATGTTTTATTATACTGTGTTAGGGGTGGGGCTTCACAAGTAAAAAAAAATTGTGCCCCAATCGCTTTGTATATTAAGCAAATAAAACATGTTTCAAGTCAAGTTCAAAATCGACACATCCAGGTATTATATCTCCATGTACCGCCGGTGTTGCCGAAGTTAACTAATAATGTCGTGTATGATTCTGTCATTTTAGTGGAAACGATACGAGTTTCAGCACCCGCATCGGAGTTGGATTGGGTGTGGCTGGATTGATTTTGGTTGGCACACTACTGTTTTTCTTTTTCCGTCGCCGTAGCAACAACCGACTTGCAGGTGAGCTTACTGTACGAGAATTCGCCCGAAAAAAGCGCATAGTTCAAGCTTCTTTTTATATTATACATGAACAATTCAATTCTTTATTCTCATGACCTATTTTTATCACGCAAGGTTTCGAGATAACATTTGTACACTATGTACATACCTTACTGGTATTTAAATTCGCGCAGTACTATTTTTCGCTCAGTGTTAAATTCGCGCACTTTGAATTCGCGTACCATTCAAAACTGATACAAAATAGTTAGTAAAAGTCTCGTATCCGATGGCAGTTTCTGTTCTTAATCGCTCCCAAAAGCGGATTATAAATTAATATAAAACCACCAACATGTGCCGCAAGTAGAATATCAATGTTCATATAATATCAAACTTTTATCGATAGTGATTTACTTGTGTTGACTGCTTGACGTACACAATCATTCCTCCACTCAATGCAGGTTTTAAAATATAAAAACTGATTACTATATAAACTATTTATTTTCCCACGGGATTGGCTAAACTCGGAGTCGTATTATTTTCGCTGTTTTAAACTTGCGCACCGCTAAGTGTGCGAAAAATGGTACTGAGCGAATTTAAATACAAGTAAGGTATAGCATGTTACATATATAAATAAATATAAATAAACAGATTATAAATAAATAAATATAGAATATGTAGCTAGTGTCGTCGTTTAAGCTATTTATGTCCGTGAGGGGGGTGAGGGTTGAACCTCTATTGGGCGATGTTCTGCAGAGTCCAATAGATGCCGCCAAATTCCCCGAGCGGACACAAACAGTTTAAGCGACAACATTAGCTACGTATTTTATTGATCCATCGCACAAAACTTGCCTTTCGTAAGTTAAATCTGTCATTTTCCTCAGTTTAATACAATAATGTATAGCATGTTTAAAGGGCCTTATCCCATGATGCCCAAAAGCGCTCAATGATACAACACATGACAGAGCTCCAGCACATTCAAACACATACACATGTACACACAAACATAGTTACAATGAAATAAATCAAACAATTCATATACAAATCAGGATGAAGACTGGGTGTATTGTATAAAATCAATGCAGAAAATATGTTCTTAGCTTTGGTCGTAGTCGTTGCCATAGTGAAGTTTAAACAGATGCGTTTTGAGTTCTGTTTTGAAAGATTCCAAAGTAGCAAAATTCCTAAGTGTAAGCGGGAGTGAATTCCAAAAGTTTGGGCCGTAGCATTCGAAAGATCGACGACCATAATTAGCAAGGTCACGTTTGTGGACAGCAAGTAATATTTTATCATCAGACCTTAAGTCTGGTTTACCAGGAACATAACATTAAAGAAGAGATTCAATATACACAGGGAGAGGCGAGAGACAGTCAAATTTCTTACAATATAAGACAGCAATTTTATAGTCAATACGGGCTTGAATTGGTAGCCAGTGCAGTTCTTTGAACATTGGTGTCAGGTCAGAAAATTTAGGCTTCTTAAGAATCATACGAGCAGCATTGTTCATTATACGTTGAAGTTTATCAATTTTTGACTTTGGTAAACCAGCCAGAAGTGGGTTACAGTAGTCAATCTTTGAAAGAACAAATGACGAAACAAGAGTTTTAGCAGCATCGGTGGTTATGAATGGCCTGTGTGAGAAATTCTCCTTATATCCAGAAATAGACTTCTGCATCAATCGTTTATATACACTTCCATTGACAGATTACTCTCTATTTGCATGCCCAGATATCTGGCACTCGGCGATGGCTTTATGTCGGAATCACCTATACGAATGCAGTCCAAAGGAGTGTTCTTAATTCTGTGATCTGTTTCAAATAACATTATCTCGGTTTTGTCATCGTTTAAAGGCACGTGCGGCCTTAATTGTCGAAAATATTCATATTTGTTCCAAACACCGTAAACAGAAAAACATTAAAACGCATACAGTTCCGATCATATATACCATGACCATCGCATAAACAGCATGTTATCATAAAGACCTACTATATTTTACCTAAGCAAGAGCATAATTGTGTTACAGAAGACAGCACAATGCTACTGGCTAATCACACACAAATGTCATAAACGCTCTTTATGAGTTCCCTATCAGGTATTCACCAACAAAGAACGCTCTTTATGTTTACCATCATAATATAAACAAACACCAGAAAAGTAACTTTTTATGCTTTTGTTTACATAACAATGGTCAAACAAATGACCATAACATACTGTTTATGCGATATGTCTTATTTGTATACGGACAAAGTCTATCTATATTTTGATGTTCTTTCTGTTTGTGGCGGTTTTTGACGGGTGGAGATATTTTCACAGGATACCCACCGCCAAGGCCAACCGTGTCTTTAAACACAGTTGGTTTGCACCCATCCAGCTCTTCACTGCCGTTATACATTGCTGCATTTCTGAGATGTTGATTGCCAACTCAGATGGTGAGCTGGGCATATAAATCAGTGTATCGTCTGCGTACATGTGGTATTGTAAATTTATCTGCGTGATGATTTGCCCCAATGGTTTAGTGTACATGAGATAAAGCACGGGCCCAAGGACGTATCCCTGGGGGACACCAAAGGACAGTTCATATGGTTTGGAACATAATTCACCAATTTGAACAGTCTGGAGTCTGTCCGATAGATATGATTTGAACCATTGGAGAACTTTTCCTGAAATTCCGAATGTTTTGTTAAGGCGTGAAATTATGATGTGGTCCAAAGTATCAAAGGCAGCAGAAAGGTCGAGAAATGAGGCTGTAGTGACATTGTGGTCATCTGCTGCTCAAAGCAAGTCGTTGGTGACGCGGACAAGTGCAGTTTCCGTGCTGTGGTCGATAAGCTGATTGGAAAGGTTCATTCAGATCGTTATCCCCCAGATGTTGTTACTTCGTTGACGCCCTAACATTTATTAGGCCAAGCAAACTAATTATCATTCATGACGTGGAAAAACCGTTGTGCAGCTTAGAGCGAAATAGTTCGTGGGGTTATTTTAATAGTTATTCTAAGCTGACGTTTTTATAATGGTTTATATATGTTTTAGAGCGAAACCACATATCCTTTTACGAATTTTGTATCAATTGATGTGAATTATAGAAGATAAAGACGTCCCAAATTCACAATGACGTCATTTAGATTGGTTGACGTCCCCATATACCTGCCAATTACGCCATGAAAGCAGTACTAACCTCATAAAGCTACGTTGACCTAATAAACTTAACGTTTATTAGGCAGGCTTTGTATAGGCAATAGAGGTAGTGAGCGGTGGATAAATACACTGACGTACGTGAGGCACATTCAACGGAATCCCACCCATTGAATACATATTATTGTACATACATCTAGTTACAAACCGGAACTAGTTGTGTTGATGTTGCCAAGAAAGATGACGTACATTATGTCAACGATCCCCATAGGGTGATACCCCAATCATTACTGATTATTCGTCAGACTTAGATCACAATAAGGTATCCATTGTATGAAGGTGCCATGCGATCATCAATTGAAGTTATCTGATAAAACGGTGTCGAATAAATAGAGAACACAACGTGCATCATACTCTCTAATCATTTATCGAATTCGTTGCGGACGGCACATAGTTACATTTCACTGTCGCGAAATATATATATCATTGCGCCATCCGCAACTCATTCGATATAAGAATCGCGACTAAGTGTTCTGTCTATATGTACATGTGTTTAATAAATTTATGAGAATTTGTTCACGCTCATTGAAGCAAGCACATTGAAGAAATGAACACGGATACTAAGTCCGTGCCTCCATAAATCTGATATATATATATATTGTATACACCGCGAGTAAAGGGATGCACATGCATATCTATTATATATTTTGAAAGATCTGTGTGTGTATGTGTTTGTTTGTGTGTGTGTTTGTTTGTGTGTGTGTTTGAAATCGATGGACTCCAAAACGACTAAGCAAATTTCGATGAAATTTGGTATTTTAGGGTATTTTCGGCCGGAGACGAACATAGGCATATTTATTTGTCCGTGCGAGGTCAACTTTTCACGTGCGGAGGTCAAATCTATTTTTACGCCGTTTTTGCGCTAATATACTTCAGTTCGGTGCTCACAAATCGATTCGATATAGCGCGAATAATAAATTGCCAGTCATATAATTTGCACGGTTAGAATCTGTGTGGCTTCATCTTTCCAACGATATATAATATGTATGTATCCGTTTTAGTTATCTGCCTCAATTATTAGGTACAAGTGGTACGATGCTTTTATCAGGATAAAATCAATGCGTAAATTCTATGACGTCGTCAGAGGTCATAAAGTTAGATTACGTTAACTCTCACCCTGCCGATGCATTTGACTGTGTCGCGTTAACTCATCACCGGCCGAGGTATCCGCAAATGACATTGGGCTATATATCTCGAAAACGGGTGTAGCTATCGACTTGAAATTTGGTATGTGAATGTATCTTGCCCCGGATACGAATTTTATCGGGTCGCCGAGCACGTGCGACGCCAGCTTCGCGCATGCGCAGACGAGATCTCGGAAACGGGTTGAGATATTGACTTTAAATTTGGTATGTGAATGTATCTTGCCCCGGATACGAATTTTATCGGGTCGCCGAGCACGTGCGACACCAGCTTCGCGCATGCGCAGACCAGATCTAGGAAACGGGTGGAGCAATCGACTTGAAATTTGGTTTTTTAATAGCCCGGACGAAGTCGGGTCACCTTCTAGTATATATATATATATATATATATATATATATATATATATATATATATATATATATATATATATATATATATATATACATATATATATATCAGATTGAAAGAGACACTGGTTCAGTATTTATTTTGTCGCCCCATTTCGGAGAAGCATGCCAACGTTTCGTGGAAAGGGCACCTATCCGTAATATTTTGGTTACGTCCCTTCGATTCTATTGTAATATTTTGGTTACGTCCCTTCGATTCTATTGTAATATTTTGGTTACGTCCTTCGATTCTATTGCACTTGACCGTACAGCGCGCCGACATCTGGTTCAGACGCCTCTTGATTCTTTTGGTGACAAACGCACATTTATTCGAATTATCCGTAGCTGGCGCCATTATCCCGCATAGTTTAGAAATCGGTGGGTGTCGCTGGTCTATATTATAGGAACGTGTAAATATGTGAATACATGAGCACCCGTTTGCCTATTTATTGTCTAGCTATGTCCCTATGGAAACGGACAATATATTGATGATACAGAGTCAATGTCATTGCATTCTTTGAAGTCAGTCGGTAAGGTTGGTAGCAGTCAAAATAAAATGAGTATTTACACTTGATGTAAACAAAGTTGTTGATGGGAAGTGTAAAATTAATAGAATTTCAATATATGGCTGGTATTCACTGTAACAGAAAAAAATGGATGTGACTGACAAGCCTATACCTGGTTCTAACAATGTGTTGCTGGGGGCGGTGCAAGTGTTTATGATAACTCACAATACTAATAAACACTTTCCGGGGTGGGTAGTTGGAGTCATGACTTCCAAACACGCCTATTTCTTTGGTCGTGACATTACTCTGTTTTCGATTATAGAACACAATGTGTGTAGATATGTACATATACCATTCCATCGTCGCGTGACCTTTCACGTGTGGTCATCAAAAGTTATCGTGTATCATGTACCAATCAATTAGCAACACATTACCAAGGTGGAATCAAAACGCAACACGCTACTGAATATAATTACATTACACATTTGTACCATTGTAAGGCTGTGTATACCTGAAATGCAACCATTCATATGGAAAATCATGATGGTCGAGAAGGCCATAAAAAGCAAAATTATCCTGGCGCAAGTACGCACATTGTCGACCTATAATGCGAAATAGGTACATAATGTGATCATTTGATTATCAAATAAGCAGATAATGGACACATACCCGTTATTTAGTTCTAGGGTGCGGTCCACAGTGAAAACACGTGTTAAAGAGCGTACACCTGAAAAGTCGTGAGTCGGCTTTTTTGTGTCATTGGCAGCGCATAATCTGCTTTAAATCGACTCATTATGAGAGTAAGAGTCGATAATTTGACTAAAACGGTCTCCTTTTCAGCACATTATCGACTCAAAAGGAGCAAGTCTAAGCACATTATCTACCTAAAAGTTATATTATAAGTTCATATCACTATTAGGAAGTTCAGATTGACAAAACATCCAACATCGCCAGTCAAGTATCGTACTAAATACATTGTCAAACAAGGCCCATAATATACTCGTGCATAACATTCACATGTGGTGATGTACTGAATTTATTAACAGAGTATAGTTGGTATTAATTTTTCGCCATACCATGGCGAATAGTGTAGTCCGACATTTCTTGACGGGCGATATTAGAAGTTTTAAATATAAACAAGTTAAGAAACAAAACGTGATTGTCGAAGTAAATAACTTGATGATTAATAAATATTGGACAGAAGGGTAGAGATAATTAATTGTCGTCAATTTAATGCGGGAGAAAATAATAAACAGCCATCAGCCGTCACGAACAGCTTATGGATAATCACACCGTCCGCTGGAAATGTCAGTCCTGTTTTACGAGGCAACGTATTTTGTTATTATAAAGGCTTCAATGTTATTTGTGGCTTTAATTAGGCGATTTGTATATACCATTTCTGCCAACATAATTATGTATATTATCTTAAAGGAGTATTCAGTTAACCGTTGTCATTAAGACTAAGACTTTATTTTAATACATGTGAGTGGTTACAAAATACCATTATCCTTTTTAACACTTAGAGTGCCAAGAACTGCTATAGAATCATTAATAATACCAAAAGACAAACAAATCACCAGTTATCTTGGTATCTGGAATCTATGAACGTGATCTTCATTTTCATCATATTGTAGTGTTAATTTCTAATTACATCACATAACATCATACTCCACATTATGCAATGAAGATTAAAGCACCCACAAATAATTCAGCCAATGAACAAACATGTAATATACAATATGGCGGCATCCACACATAGCGCAATCAACTGGAAATATGAAAAAGTTAAGATATATGGCGGTCAGCTGGAATTTGAATATAAACCTATGATAATGAAAATTCTCAATATAGAACAATGTGATGAAGAATAAAGCTCCCTCTCGTGTTCTACAGATATGATATCACGGTTATATAAATGGCAATCATTTTTGCAAACATTTTTGTTGCCAGTAAACATTGAAATTTTGAGGATTGTTCATGACATAACAATTTAGAAGGTGAGGTCGTAGTCTCCCACTTATTTATTTGAAGAACAAATCACGTACAGCAAAATTAAAAAACATTCAAAACAAATTTGGAGAAACTATATATTTTGAAATAACAGGAATTTTAATCAGAGTACGCGTCTTTGTCTTAACAGTGTATCGTGGCATTGTGTCAGTGAAAGTTTATTGTAATCAACAAAATAAATTTATCTTTGATGCAGGACGACGCAAAGCGGATGGAGTCGTAGTACTCACGACCACTACCTCTGGTCTTCCAGCTTCATCGAATGCTTTTCAAAGAGGACCCAACATTGTGCACCCACCAGGCAGCAACTCTGTGTATCCACCCAATACGACTGTCCATCAGCCAGTCATCGTGCAGCAAGGGGCAGGGCCGTATCAGCTACCAGCACCTCCCCCATACGCACCTTATGGTGGAGCCTCCTTCGGTGGAGTTCAGCCTGGGATGAACTACACGCAACCTCCACCGCCGATGGGATTTACCACCGGGAATAACTCCAGCTCTCAATCAGCCACGAATCCTTCAGCCCCTCCAATGAAGTTGGACGCGGCAATTCCATCTGAACCACCCCCACCTTATCCTGGACTTGATAGGCCAGAAAAGGGAGACCATTATTATTCCTCGCCATACTGAATATGTTATAAACCGTTTTTGTATATGTACATATCGCGAAAACTCTTGTTGTAACCAGATATGTTGATGTACATGTATACACATGTATGTTCCACCTGCAGTAAGAAACAATGTCTTTGATTGGTCATAGATTCGCGCAGTATCAGATTTTATGTACGCCTAGAGCGGTCAACATAAGGGAAACCAAAACAACCGTTCGACCGTCTCACGTTTTTTCGTTACGCAATTTACGTTGAAAACAAAGTCGTGATTTCTGCTGATCATTCTTCTGAATAATTGTCGAATTGCTGTGAATGACCAGGACTGTCGGCAGAACGTATAAGTAATAGTGTTGATTGACCGTAACATGACATTGATAGTTTGGAGTCTATGTTCAACCGAGCCAATCAGTGTCCGACCACAGGGGGTGCTACTTTGAAAATTTCCAATACTTAGACAGCTTTAAGAAACTAAACCCAAGTAGCACCGATTTTGTTTCTTCAGAATGTTGGAAATTATGTCTGGTCATACAGGAGCCATAACTTTGGAAATGTTATCATATCCGTACGAATGATATACACCAGGTCGTTCGGTATCGTCTGAAACACATTTAACATGTATGGTTGTCCAGTCCGGGAGACAATGATTAAGAAGTAATTCCACATCGTGCACGTGCTACGGTATGACATTTAAACAACTTTGACAACATTGACAATAAATTTCAAAATGGTCACTCCGTTACGTATTTCCACACATTCCGGCTCATATAATCTTATACAATCCAAGTGAGGCGAAACACACGGCGATTAAATTGTATTGATAAAGTTAGAGTCGGAACATAAATAGCTGGTTAGATCCAGATCTGAACCATGAGATCGGAATAGAAGAAATTTATGGCCCAGTAACCACAATATGGTGATTATTGTGGTCTATAAGAAACAATGAACTCACCAGGCTTCCATTTCATCCAATAATGTTATTTTGTCCTCTAAAAAGCTACGGAAACGTTTTTATTTATATCGGAAGAGAGTCGGAGCCTGACAAAAAAGAGCCGGGGTTAAACTCGGTTAGATCTAAAAATGCAGGAATCGTTTAACATAGTTCATAATAATGCTCACTACTGTGTTATAGACTGTTTTTTTATAATTGCACACACGTGCCTAAATTTGTTTGCTGTTTAGATGATGTTTTACAGTTAAATAAAGATAAAGGATAATTTAATTCTATGTAATCTTGTATTTTATTGAGGAGTATTTCCCATAGTAAATGTTCACATAATAAGTTCACCAAATGTTGCTGAACGTATTATCTGAACATTTCCCACCAATAAATATAAATTCCGTTGCTCTTTTACATGTATTATCTGTTTTTGTTTCTGTCGTCTTCTTATATATACTGTACACCCTCCGAACTAATAATAGACCATTCCAAAAAACATCTTATAACTGAATGGGAGAAACAATTTGGAAAAGAAGGGGTTAAGAGATAAGGTACACTAAATCCGCCATTTATGGGACCCTCCCCGTTTATACTCAACGAATATATGCAAAATAATGAATGAATTTGAGCTATGGATTAACGCAAAATACACGCATGTGCTCTTTGAACGATGCAAACAACATAGTAATTATAATACAAATTTAATTTATACATTTTTATAGTAATTACAATGTATACATCAGAAGTCGTTCTATCGCTGGTTTGTGCTGCGGGTTCTTGAATAATTTGTTACGGTTCCTTAACATACAAATTATATATTTTGGCGAGTTTTTGACAGTTACGACGCAAATTGTGAGCCATCTAGGTGATAATTCGATTAATTTTGAATAATTTCCCTGACAATCTATGGTCTCAGATAACGGAAAAATAATGAGAATCCCGTTGCGCGAGTCATAACAACGACAAAAGCCGCCAATTGTGATATCTCGATTGGCTCTCTCTCTCGATCAAGTCGATTCTCTCCCAATTTATTTGGTTCTATACGGGAAATACGATGACTTATTATTTTGAAGATACGTACAATAACCAAGTAAACACAACGATATATACAAGTTGATTTTACACCATAAGTGATCAATTTGGTGAGTTACACTGCCTTCCTGTATATAATTATGTGTCAATAGTAGTAACAGAATCGTTCACTTTATTGTGACGCAAATAATCATAATAGTCAACCCATTCAAAAAGGCCGCCACTTTTTTCAAAATTGCTGCCATTTTTTTTAAATGACCGCCAATTTTGTTTAAATGCCGGCGTTATCAGCTTGTATTCAAAGTATACGACGAACGCGACTGCCATTTCTTATTCTAAATTTTTCGCCGCCCAGACGGGTTCAAACAGGTTACCCTTGTCATTTCTTTTTGTGGTTATATTTTTCTATACTTTTTAATAAATTAATTAAAAAAAAAATTAATCTCACCGTGACTTTACCCACTATTTCTCATTATATCTTGAGGCTGTAGAAATTTTAATGTTAATCGATTTAGTGTTCAAGTTAGTTTAGTGTGCAGCTATTAAAGTATATATACGCACGATGACCTTTCACTCGATCATAGTTTTGGGTCGACTAGGGATCTGGACCGATTTCTCAATAGAAGATATAAAAATGCAAATATTCCTACATTTACCAATATTACTATATGGCTGTTAATCATTTGGTTACTAAATGCGCTGTAATGAATAATGAATTGAATCCTATTGATTCATTGTTTTCAATGACTCAACTTTAACACACAGTAACATATTGTTTTAATTATTTAGTAATTATTCAAACAAATGAATCTTTAGAAATTAGAGGTAACGGGCGTCTGAACCTGGCTATTATAATGCACATTATTATTCCATGCTAATAACGTGTCGAGTGAGCAGGGACGTGGCTAGAGTGTTTCCAATGTTGGGGCGTCCACATTCGAATTTCCGACAGCACCACTCCCTTTAATCAAAGACTAACTCATGCAAATACCCCCAATTGGGCTTTGATTTTTCCCAACTGCATAGTACATCATAGCCCAAGATTGTAGGCTATCCATAATTTAATTGATCAGTGCATTTGATTGGCCACCGTGCAAGTTGCAACCCTGGGGGGAACTCAGGAACAGGATACGCTGGGGCCGGTGAGATACATTGGAGATCTGAACATGCAAAATACTAGCATATGGACTGTCCTCAAGTATTCCAATAAATGTGCTTTGAATTGCCAACTTGACTCCCCCACAAGATTGGAAAATGGCCATTTCAGTCAAAGTATTTGTTAAAAGAGGTAGGAAATTATACAAATGTTGATCAAATTAACATATTTTTAGTGTGAAATGTCCAACTAATGCAGTTTAAGATATGATATTTGTAACAATTGAAAATGTTGATCAAATTTGGGGGAGACAGCAACTAAGCCCCCCCCCCATCCCACCACCCATACAACTCGTACCACCCCTGCCCCACCACGCCATTAACCTGTCAATGAATCAGTTGAACGTAATTTCATAAGATATATTCATGCCTGGCGATAACGATGGGTAATTAAAAGAAATATGTGTTGGCGCTGGCATCGAATCATTGTCCCACTTGGTTCTTTCAACAATGGCCCAGTATTACGTAGACAAGAAAATCAATGTCAGAAATGGTAACGCGCTCAAGATCATATATTATGGTTACAAGCAACTAATTATATAGAGTTACGCTTCTTGAATTTGTGTAGGGAAACTCGAGTCGGCATACAAAAAATCTGGCTGCTGATTGGTTGATTATCATTGAGGGAAATATCCCTAATCGGGAACAGAAAATCATAGCCTACGTAAAGATGGCGATCATGTATGTTTAGATGTCCAAGAAGAGTCTGGTGGTGTCCAGAAGTTACGGAAGGGGTCTGGGTATTTTTATGCTGCTAATTTTTGTGCAGTAAATGGGGTAGTTGTGGAAATGCAAGATTATCGTTTGAAAAAAATACCGAAAAAGGCGCGTTTGTTGTCACAGACTGGTGCAGCGGATGACGTTCTAAGGGAAAATTGACCACTTGAAGTTCAAATAGACTTAACACATGGCCGGCGGAACTTTTGGGCTTTGCTTTTTCCCCAACAGCATAGTACTTCACAGCCCAAGATTGTAGGCTATCCATAATTGAATTGATCAGTGCATTTGATTGGCAACCGTGCAAGTTGCAACCCTGGGGAGGAACTCAGGAACAGGATACGCTGGGGCCGGTTAACACTGTCGCCTAAGGAAAATAATTAGGTGTTTGTAACCTTATATACCCATGATTGTGATGGACGATTTGCGACTAGCAGAGTTATCGTCGATGACCGTTATTATCTCCACTGACTAGTAGATATATCGAGCTTAGGAGTCGTGGCCAGGCGTGTTCTTCTCGAAGTAACTTCAACAAAGCGATGTTTTATCAAACACTGCAGCATGATTTTATTGTGTTATTTGTCTATATTAATATAATAAAACCATTAAAGCTATATTTGCTAATTCTTTCACTTTATACGGGGAATATATTTCCGCGAATTACTAATATCCGACTGCGGACTGTCTATATGTTCCTTGCCCATAGAAAGTCTTATACATGTATACATATTGTCGTCTTAGTAAGAAAAACAAAATTCATAAAATAAAGTGACTCTTGTTTTAAATATACTCCGCACGTCATTTAAAAGCGACAGCTGTATTTAAGCCGGAACTTGTGCTCTGTTCGCATTCCTAATATTTATACACCAACAAGTTACTTCCACGCAAATGTACCTACATCATGTGAAAATAAAGAGCGTTCACTAATACGTTATATATTTATATGGTAAAATAGAGAGCGTTTAACTCACTGTTGTGAATTATGTGGGAATTCGAAAATACAAAAAGCTTGATAAGATTTATAGTAAATTTGGTCAATAATTGTTTAGTCTTTTCAGAATTTACGAGGAATGGGTATATATGAGCTAGTATATGTAATATATATCCAGTCACCTCATTTAAATAGACATAGCTCATTTGAACCTCAAAATTGGTAAACATAATTTTGAAGGAGGAATAATACATATATATATGCATATATTTGTATGTTATTTATAGGCTTTGCACGAGATCAACCTTTACGTACAACGAAAAAAATGTTGCCAAAGTCGTAGCTCAGATATCCTTTTTTCCACAAAGAAGTGAGAGAAACGCTCTTTATTTGTACCATGTCAGGAACATACTAATAATGCTCTTTATTGTTTCATACTACAAACAAATCCTGGAACAAATATTCGATGACTTGAAGAAGTGTGGCCACGATGTGCTTGTGCACGCGGTGCTTGATGTGCACGGTGTCCTTATATGACGCAAGCCATTGGTGATTTCAGTTTCCAAGTCTGCTTTCCACAGAGTTTATCACAATTCCGGATAGTAATAACATTTTGAGTTTCCAGGTCCGGTTCGGGGATCTAACTAAAGGCAATTCCATGATAGAGGATGAAATTAGTGAAAGAAAATGAATTCAACAGTAATGCTAGTATGAAGAATTAAAAACATAAAAGTTATGTTATCCTAGTTTCTGAAAATATTTGCTTATTGTTGTTGCCATATTCGACTTTTTAGTGATGCGTATGTCAATGTTAAGCCACTTGTGCTCTAACTTAAATGCGGCTTGGAAATATATAAGGAAATATTTAGCAATTAAGTATTACTCGAGATAGAACTGTATAATGTAGATATTTAAGAAGTTACATGGCCGATGTACCACGTTGTGGGTTGATATCTGACCCTGCATATTTGTGTTGAACACAACTTGCCTCCGACGTGCAAGCTAACTGATAGCAAGAGTTGAACTATTAGCTGGAACAAGCTCCCGAACCTTTATCTGGTAATCAGTTTAATAGTATGAAGTAGATTATATCGTATATAATAAATCAAATTAATTAAACAATTCTTTTCTGGCAGATATGACGGGGTATCTGTCAAGGGGTCCCAAATGCAATTGTACCTCAACGCCCAAATGTTTTCCTCTATTTCGTTTTGCTCTTTTATTCTCAAGACTTATGTATAATGTTAGTTAACATCCATATCACTTGTAAACAGCCAGTCCTTAGTACCTAGTTGTAAATTACTGTCAAAATAAGTCCATTCACACTAAAAACGTATTGATAACATTGCATAAGCAATCACTGTCTTATCAAATTGAACATATCACGTAATTATACAACATGTAGCAGATAGGAACAGTTATTATCTGAGTATTACAGGAGTTTGTAGTTGGTAGGTTCAACTCAATGAAAAGAGAAGGGAATTATAAGATAAACAAGAACAATTTTCATAAAATAACTTGTTTTTAGCAGAATTTTCTTGTAAAACAAATAAAATCAAAACGTTTACAAATAGTTATGGCATCCTTTGGTACAAATGGACAACCACTGATGTGGTCTACAATTATCGGGTTTAAAGCGTCTGACGCGCAAGGCGATATTCGGCTCAAACTGCAGACATCGTTCGAATAAATATCAAGTACAGAACCGTGACAACCATTATTAGCTTGAAATAGAACGGTAACAAACACGGCAAGAGCTACACAATACATGTTGTACTTACAAGACATTCATATACCAGACCATATTTACCTTTTCCATATAGGCGGTGTGAGCCACCAAACGGGCAATAAGCAAGAAGATATAATTGTTCTGAAAACCACATCAGTTGTCAATGTAAACCAGTAATTTTTTGTGAAAAGAGACATTTGCCGCAGTATTGACATATTTAAAAAAGTATGCCAACTCAAATTGACACCACGAAGTGATACCGGCATATTCCTGCGAAAATATTCTGGTCCATTCTCAGCAAAACCGTTCATTACCTTCGCATGAAAAGCGAAATACAAATTTTAACCTCCGATATCGGCCATCGCAAATTCAAAACCATAGTTCCATGCCATGAAGTTTTGTAATATTGTCAACATTGAATTCTCCAAGTTATGTTTATTGGCTTCGAAAATGGGGAGGGAATTTTCTCATTTTTCGCTTTGTAACATTTTTATTTCGTTGGATTGTTATAGACATTTCCTTTCTTCGATTGCATCAAATTTATAATTACTAGGAAGTCGAATATGTTGACATTCTAAAATAGACCATGACATAATTATATTTACGACGGGAGGATCATTCCTTTATTTAAAACATAGCCGCGATATGGCATATGTGTATTATTTGCGATAAATAGGTTTATAGTATTTTTTCGTAAGCTGTAAATGCCCCTGGTGCTAAAATGTGCAACTATGGTGATACAGTAACCAATTGCTTCAAATGTTAAGGGAGTAGTCGACTTCAGACGACACCGAACATACTTCAGTGGCCTCCTTTGTTGACAGATGGATGTTGAAGTAAGCACACAATGCTGTAACGTAACTGCTTCCATTTCACATTCTGTCCTAGATTGGTTCAAATGAGTTTACCGCGTACCAGTATGTAACATAGCAAATGAACCTCGCACGGGGGCCCACATTTAGAATGCAGTACAATTTATTCGCGTCAACAAGTCATTTAGAAAACATTAACTTGTCTAAGATTATCGGTAGCTGACAATGTGCAAACTTGAACAATAATTTATTGTGCAACTTTATTTACTGAAAATTCAAAATTTCCACAGTTTATATTGTAATACCCCAGGTCATAAATATCAAATATCAGGGATAGGCAATGAACTACACGTATACAACTTTATCTGGAAGTTCTTATCATGTTCATAACATATGTTGCACCAGAATATTGACAATGGTCCTTCGGTTGAATATGGAACTAGCCCAAGCTAGTTGGTTATCATAATGTATTCTAATATGACCTAATTAATATGCTGAATGTAATATGATGGCATACTTTATAAAAGAATATACGTTTAACATTCACACACCAAGAGTGCATCATGCCCCTTTAACATGCACACACCCAGAGTGCCTTATGTCCCTTTACACGGACATGGCTCATTCGAACCTCCAAATATAGTTCTACGTAATTTGGAGCCACGGATACCATAGGTCGACATATAAACGAACTATTGATATACCGGCTTCATGTGCTCTGAAAAGCACTTACCAAATTAAAGTCACAGCCATTTTTCAGCCGTTTTCAACTTTTCGCCAGAAGTGAGATAAACGCTCTTTATTGTTACCATATCAGGAATAGATAACCACGGAACGCTCTTTTCTGTTCCATGTCGCGCAAATGGCTGTGTTGTGTTTGGTAAGTCTTTTTGGGTTACATGGTGCTCGTAGAAAACTAGTTCAGATATATATCGACCTATTTCGATACTGAGAAAAATTCAAAAGCGAATTATCTATTTTATGTTTATTTTGGAACACAAACCGCCATGTGGATTTAAATATCCCAATTGTTCATCAAGGTCATCGCGTAATACACTCGACAGCCAACACCTAATTAGCAGGGAAAAAATAATTATAGAAACTAAATTAAATCGAGATCTAGTTGATTCCTTCAGAATATCACAAAAACTAAAAGCTGATATTGCTATATATACTTGCATCTACTTTCGCTGTATGTTGTTCGGCATCACTCTGACACTTGTATATATGACAATAGATGCATCGAAAACGATGTTTATTGCATATATATTGCACTTGTTTATTAGTTCAAATAAATTCTCTTTTTCAGGAAAAATCTATTTCTCTTGAAAACCAGGACGTGTCACATTGGAAGAGGTGAACCAAATTGCACAAACAGTATCTTTTCGAACAAAAATGGAAGGGTATCATGTCAGCATTCAAAGAGAGCCACGAATGACTTCTATAAAAAATAACCTATAACACTCAATGGGATGGAAAATGTAGGTCTTCGCGGTAATATATACTCTGACATCGTTGTCAATCGAGCACTCGGGAGGTTGGGATTTTAAGTTTTAACGTGATAATAACAGGGGGGGGGGGGGTTCGGAAAAAAATTCCAGGCACGTATGATCATTTTAATTTTTTCCGGCCTCGGGGGACCACCCACCCAATTTCTTCCGTTTCCGGCCTTTTTTTCCAGGCAATTTTGGACACCCACCCTTTTTTTCCGTTTCAGGAATTTTTTTCCGGTCACTTTTGGACACCCACCCCCTAAATTTGAGAAAATTATCAATTGACCAACCAAATAGCTGATTATCCCTGATTATCCTGCATTATCAGCCTTTAACCACGAAGAGTCTCTAACAGTATGTGATTGACTGCAGCTGATTTTGTCAATAAACAAACTGAAAGTGGCAACAACACACAACAAATCTTCTTTCAAATTATGGTAAGTAAAGCTTGTATATTCTAGTTTTCAACAATCTGTTCTTGCAAAAAGCTAGAACTATTATCATAGCTAAAGCATATATTAAGAAAAGACTTCTTAAAGTTATTGCCCATAATTTTTTTGTAATGAAAACATTTGTAGAATATGTATATAGGAGGTACGGCACAGCAGCAATGTTATATATTTTATGCCTCCGAAACATGGCGAGCATAGCTCTTAGAACATGCTTGGGACTATACAACACACCAGGCGCGTATTTTTAGAAGCAAATTTGATTTTTGAGACAATGCAAATTTTTTTTTAGATTGGGTGGGATACGAACCCCGGCCCGACGGCGAGCGCGCCTTGCGACTCAAAGTCCGACGTCAATACCACACGGCCACCGAAGCGACCCCAAACAAGGAAGCTCGAATGACCGCTGTATTCCGACGTCGCACTTAGGACACTATATTCACATTTTAAGGTCTCTATATATATGTATATAAGAGGTACGGAACAGCAGCAATGTTATATATTTTATGCCTCCGAAACATGGCGAGCATAGCTCTTAGAACATGCTTGGGACTATACAACACACCAGGCGCCTATTTTTAGAAGCAAATTTGATTTTTGAGACAATGCGAATTTTTTTTCAGATTGGGTCGGATTCGAACCCCGGCCCGACGGCGAGCGCGCCTTGCGACTCAAAGTCCGACGTCAATACCACACGGCCACCGAAGCAACCCCAAAAAAGGAATTTGTAGAATATCTTGGAAAAGTGTGTTGAAATTCCATTTTGTTGGAATCTAGAGTTATCCAACTTGCATCATTGAGAACAGTGACACTGAGTGATGAGGACATTGGGATACCAAACCAGCCTATGCTGGCCTAAACAATATTATCCAATAGACAATATGATCCCTATGTAAACATGGCCAGGTTACATGTAGTCTATTATAATTTTTAATAATTGAATCGGATTGGATTATTCGTTTTTTTGTGTGCCACACGTGGAGCTGCATACTGCATGTACAGTGCAGAAGTTTCAGTTTAATTCAGTGATCAAATCGGATTATTTTTCCATAATCTTATTATCCACCGCGAAACAACAATTGCGGGGGATCTAGCAATGGGGTCCGTCCGTCCGTCCGTCCGTAACAACTTCGGACCTCTGTATCTCAGTCCTCGTTTGTCGGATTTTAATAATTTTTGGTATGCTGATGAACCAACATCGGGGAAAGGATATCCACAAGGAACGGGTTTTGTCCAGAATCGTTTCTTGAGTTATCAGGAGTTATCTGGAATTATGCGTCTTTTATAACGTTTGGACTCATTTTTACAACTTTTGTAATGAATCTTATAACTTTAACAGGCGTAAACAACTATGAACTGATTGCATGAAAACACATACTAACAATAAAACGCCCGTCTGAGCTGTTCTGAGAACTTTTTCACTCTTTTTAATAAACAATCTTGGCGGTGGATACCGGGGCCACTTGTTAACAAAGTGTCACTATATTAAGTCACTAATAGTTTTCCTTCTCTTTTTCTTCAGACTTATGGCTGACTCGAGTGACCAAAAATGTCAGTGCTCTATATCTGGGAAGGACTTTAGCAAAGAAATTGAAACAAACTGGAAAAGACACATCGCGTCATGTGAAAGGAAACGGCCAGTTGAAAGCAAACAACTTACTGAATTCTTTGGACCTACTAAAAGAAAAAAAACTGCAGACACCACCGATGCTGTACCAACTACCCGAGAGCATGCAACTGTATCTGTACATGATACAACTAAGAGTGTTTCAACAGTGTCAGAAAGTGCCAGCTGTTCTACTTCATCTGTTCATAAACCACAGCCGTGTGCAGGCTTTGCTACATAATTGGGTTGTGACTTTCACAAGCGATACCGCTTTCAGTTACATGTTTCAGATGAATATGAATTTATACCAGTAAATGGAGTCATATATGCGAAGACATGCTTTCGGAGACAAATGAGACTGCCTGTGGAATGTGAAGGGATGTCATGTGCTGATTGTTTAGAACTTGGATTCAACCACAAATTGACTGAGTTTATTACACGTGCAAAACAGACTGCCAGTGATCTACCTCACATGAGAAACTTCTTCTTTAATCATGTTCAAATCGTGGAAAAACTAGAAGCTAAAACAGAATTCATCAATAACATGCGCATTGAAACTCACCGTAGCCGAAAACACCAGATGTTTGTGGAAAATCAGCTTTCTGTGTACAAGAAACTCACAAAACTTATATCAGAACATAAAATTCCGAGGATGCACCAGTTACTTGCAGTGTGTATCCGGCAGCATAGGAGTGTAAGTTTCACAATAGAGGAAATAACAGCAGCTATTGAAGGAATGTATTCCCGAAGGGATACATTTCTGATGACTTCGACATTGCAGGAATGATTTTAGTCATAGGCGGTCCCCGTCTGCTCCATATTCTGCATAACACATCTGGAATACCTAGCCTTTCGCACACATACAGACTGATTGAAAAAGAATATGGTTCTCATAAGACAAAATTGAATGTATTTTCGTTGAATGACATTACTGCACAAATATCAAAAAACATTCAATCATCAATAAGTTATGCCACTGAGAGTTATGATGTGTGGTCAGTGAAAGTTGATGAGTTAGCTATTGAGAAGAGCCTTCGCTGGGATGACTCTTCAAATATAATAGCCGGGTTGTGCGCAAACCACACACAAACTTCGGATCTACATTTCAACAGCATGCATTCAGTAACAATTCTTGAATCACAAATTGAAGAATCTAAAATACATCTTGCCACTGAAACATGTGTATTCGGCATATCTCGTGTCAGCGAAACAAACTATCATGGCAGACCTATATTAGTTCTACCAATTTGCAATCACAAAACTGCAAAAATTATAAAATCCATCTTTATTGAGTTCATTGGATGTTGGGATAAGTCTGCTGGAACCATTTTGAACATAGCAACAGACGGTGATGGTGTGCTCACACACACACAGTCGACGAGAATATAGATATATACCCTGAACTCAAAGATCTGAAACTTCTAGACATGACAACGGGAGAACAAGATGTAACTGTGAACTTTGATGCCAAACACATACTCAAACGATTCCGAAATAACATGTTATACAGAGGAATAACAATAAATAACATCAACATAAACGGAAGTGTGTTAGCATTGCTTCTTAACCCTTTACCCAACAAACCGGCCAAAACCGGCCAAATAAAGCTTCAACAGCCTAAATTATCTTGGGTCTGTCTCAATAAAACCATACAAATATGGATATCATTGGAACCGGCTCATTGACCACATTGTGGTGGTTACAGTTATGCCCTGTGCCAATGCATTCTCTTATATATGCGAGTCGACCATAGGTCGCCTCGCATATATAAGAGAATGCATTGGCCTAAAAAAAATCTGTTTTAACACTTTTTAACATTTTTTCTTACATTCTTTAACAATTTTATAATTTTTAATGTGTTAAGCCAATGCATGCTCTTATATATGCGAGGCGACCTATGGTCGACTCGCATATATAAGAGAATGCATTGGCACATGGCCCTTCTGTTGGGTAAAGGGTTAACAAAGTTTGCAAGTTAACTGAAACTGAAAGCTTGCTGAACCCAGTCGATAAGCAAAATGTCCCGCTAGCTGTAGGCTTATTGACATATTAACAACTTCAGACACATGGGACAAGTCTGACTGGACACCGGGAATGGTGGAGATGATTCCTGCTCTGGCTTCGCTAAAAGTGATATGTGATGGCCTACTTGCATTCTTTGCCAGGCCCTCAAAATCTATTGAAATACTGACTAAATTGAGTGCACTGTCACATTGTCTCTTTTATTTGTATCGTGACAACAAACACCTTATGCCAAATGTACTATTCCATGATGTTCAGGCTACTGTTCAAGGTTCATTCTTTTGTGCTGCTAAATTCAAACTGCATCACCCACAGAAACAATTATTCCTTTATCAGCTTGGTAGCGATCAGATAGAGCAGTTTTTTACAAGTTTGCGCACACAGACACACGATATAGATTGTGACATTCAGCAGCTTGAACAGAGATTGCATCGATCATCATTTATGGAAGAAATATATGCAAAGCAACCGGACTGGAGGAAGACAAAAACCAGATTAAGCGGACCAGCCGACCATTCGTCTTCTTACCACTGGACGGCAAATTTGAAATGTGGATCACTAGAATTGCATAGGATATGGGAAACTGGTAAATCGCTTGCCATACCGGTACAGAAATGAATGCTAACATCACTATGATGAAACCAAATGGACAATTCATAGGTGTAACTGACGAAAAGATACAAGATGAAGCTTTGCCAGATGACCTGGACGACATAGCAGAGAATTCGAATGCCATTGTTGAATTGGAAGACCAGCTACAAACAGGGGAGTGTGCACATTCACCCACAGTGATGGTTGATGGGAAGGCAGTGTTCAAAGCATCTGTATTACGAGTAATGTAATCAAATATTGGTGTTCGTAAATCTGGTGATCGGCTCCGTAGAGTGCAGTGTTTCTCGAAATTCCCTTCAATCAGTTCGAATCCAAGCGATATGGCGAGTTCTAGTGATGTAATAACTGTGAAAGACATAGCTGCTTGCCTTACTCATACGACAACAAAATCAAAACTGCATGGAACATGCATGTCTATCTTTGTGATTGATAAATTCGTTGACAAGGAGAACAAATCGAAAAGTTACCTAGATATTAGTGACTGCGGCACAGCTTCAGGAAGAATTGTTCATCTGAGACCTGAATATGACCGGTATGTGTGGGACACTGATAAAACCGGGTCGACAATCAAGTCTGCAATTAATATTTTGCGTGTGATCAGTCCCCACATGACAAAGGCGGATGGAAAAGTTACGTTCCACTTCGATCTGGAAAACATGCAAATGGTGTTCAACTCCATGGAACAAGTTGACAAACCACCAGCATGGGATGATGCTCCTTATTTGGATACTGACGGTAAGGCCATTGTTTTCACACCGGATGAAGAAGCTCATACAGACGATGGAGTTGAGTGCATTGTTTCAACATGTAAGCTACTACTAAGCACAAAAGTCGTATCGGGTACACACCGGCGCTCACATAATAAAAGGTGACCTTGACGATTCAGTTTGCGGATATTGTGGGCTGTTTGGATGTTCAATCGACCTCAAGAAAACTTCACATAAGACTAAAATACCTGCACTGAATGCCATGTTGTATATTGGTCTTATCACATGACCACACATTATGCTAAAAAACATAGTGGCATCAATCCATGCGTCCCTATTGAGGAAACAGAAAAAAGCGAATGTTCAAGTTGTAGAATTTTACATATTCAGAAATTACTACCACTTACATATTTGCCTTTTTGTCTGATCCATCAATAGTGACACATTCAAACCTGGATATGGTAGAACTGTTATATAGGAAAAGTTCATATAATAACTTCAAGAAACAACATATGGTTGTTCGTTGAATTCATCATATGAACATTACAACGATATATGAACCATGAAATAAAAGTTCAATATTGTATAAGGACAATTCAAAATACAGGAGTTTGACTGAGTTTGCGACAACTGTCTGAGAGCTGTCTGTCATAGTTTATTGCGCAAGATTGTAATAGAACAGTGCATAATGAAGATAACGATACTATTTGAATTTATCATATAAGTGTCATTAATCAAGAAATGTGTCAACATAATCACATTTCTAGGGACAGGCAGAATGCCAAAGTTTTTATTAACATTCATTTGCATAATATATAGTCACATGATCTAGTCACATTATCACATTTGAGTATTCTACAGACTACATGGTACAACACATTTCAGATTATTTTATATTTTTATATTTGCTATTTGATATATTGCTTGAACCAAATTGTTTATCAAAACATATGGAAATACAACTGTTCATCCCAGTTCATCCCAGTTTGAAGAATAATGCTAATACCAAACATAACCATGATATACCCGCATGACTCTTCTTGGGGCATCTCAGAACCCAGAACTGAGGAAACATGTTATAGCGTGTAATGGCAGGCTGGTAGCCACTGCCTGAAGTAATAGGCTTCGTAATAATTGGGAATAACATATGGATGGATAGCTCAATCTCACTTCTGTTTTGCTCTCGATATCAGTGACGATAAAATCTTTGTTACTGTGATTAACATTACAAGCTGATCCACATTAACTTGGAAACCAATTTGAAATTGTTCAAGCTGGCCCGGCTGGCCTTCAATTTATATGTTAAGATTTTATGTTTTACGTTGTCAAAAGTCTATTTTATTCCACTATGTATTATATCTTTATTTCCATGTCACATATGGTCAAGTGTGCTTTCATTTTATTGCTTATTATCAGCTGAGTTCTGCATAGTTATTACTATGTTATTGTATCAGTAGATGGAATCCTGATTAAATTTTATTTTTCCAATAGCGCAGTTTCTTGTTCTATCAAGTTGAATTTGGGTTATTGTTGGCCATTGTGCAACTGATCCAACTTCTGATAACCACGCTATATAGTATAGCATTGCTATTAACTATATATGACCTGTTTCTGTTCAAAAGACATCAAAATAAGACTCAATAGCAGGAATGGAAAACAAATTTAGCACATGAAAAAATTTGTTTTTCGGACCCGAGAGACACACACCCACCCATCATACGTGCCTGGAAATGTTTTCCGACCCCCCCCCCCCCCTGGATAATACTGGCATATTTAGTAGCGAACTTTTGTCATGTCGCCAGTTAGGAGGACAACAGACTGTCACCCCGGCAGAGATCCATGACCGGACGGCATCAACACAGCAATTAAGTCTGGGAAATACTTTGACCTTTCGCTCAACCTTTCACAGAAATATATGGCCTTAGATTTGTACAATCATCGAAACTAGCTGCCCGTCTAAATATGCAGAAACAGCGAAAATATAGATATAAATAGACATATACAATATAGTCACAAAGCAATTATTGACACATCGTGGGGTATCATGGTTAAACATTCATGAGTTCGAGACAAAGAGATTCACTTGGAGGTGAGAGTTTATACACCACGAACACATTGCAACACCACCAAAAAATGTCATAGTGTTGTGGTTTTTCGCGGAAAAGATTTCCGCAAAAATTATTCCTGAATCCTGGTATTCCGGGTCGCTTCAAATCGGGGCGAAAAGGTATATATGTCGTCGATTTCTCATTTAAAAAATGGCCCGCGGCGATGATCGGTATGAGACTGCTCCGTCGACGGGGTGTTGTTGTATATCGATTGCGACCATGAATCTGTGATTGATCGAATCATACGATCATACATACTGTTTTAAAGATGTAACACCACTTACAACCTTGTTCATTTACATGTATGAACGCAGTGGCTGTATTCCGTATGTATTTCTACTTGGAACTGCAATCTGAGAAAGCGCCCACCTTGACGTAAATACAACCCTCTTATTATTCAGTATCAGTTTCATTAGGCTTGAAATAGATAGCGATAACCCAGGTAACCCAACGCCTTTAGTGCAGACGTCCGCCCCCATTAATTGTATCGACAACATGATAACGTTAAACACACTAAACCGTTTTCCGGTCTCTAATCGTAGTAAAATATGGCTGATCTGGATTACATGTACTTGCATTGGAAATCGGTAGTTGGCGGCGCCTTTGTGTATACGTACCAGTTCAACCACTGGGTTGTCACGATATTTTTTATTACAAATCATGCCAAAGCTCATTTATCCCTTCCAATAAAAAAACCCAGTAATGTGTTCATTGTGTTCTGTTGTATCATCAGAAACATAACTATTCAGTTGTTTGTCCTTAGGGAGGTTTCGCAACTCACGGATAGAGTTACGATTACGGGCGCGTTTACCGTATTGGTGCATTTCTGTAAACAAAACTGTGTAAAGTCACGTGTTGCGGACTACAGTGATCACAATATGATTACTGATAGTGAACGCGCGCTCATCAGGACTCTGTTAATTGACAATTCACAAAACCGATTTCACAGTGGCTAAACCGTACAAACATAAAACCGGAAGTCGCTTTCGGCAAGACGAACAATTCTATATTTAGAACATAAATGCGACAGAAGGATCAAAACAACACCATAAAAACAAGTTTTTAGACCGCGTAGACGGTTTCCCCACAGCTATAAACGTAAGTATAAATTGTACATACACATTTGCCGATCGCAAGCGGGTTCCGTTTGAGCGAAGGACTCTTTTTATAGATAAAAATGGCATTTGAAATAAGTTTCTTGCAAAATTTCCTTCTTCAAATATCATTTTAACACATATACAGCGTTGTCGGAAATCCCACTATATTGCAGCAGAAAGGCCGTTATGTGTGAAGCATATATTGACATGACTTGGTGTATTCACAATCTCAAAGTAAAGACTACTTATGCATCAGTCTATGTACGCCTAGTTGTTTAAGTTGCTGATCACTAGTTGTCAAAAGTATGCACGTCAAGATGTGATGATGGGATTTGTGTGCACAAAGACGAAACCATGAATAAAGTTTCCATATTAGACATGTTCCGCCTCACGATGGTCATTATTAACTTTCAATCACACGACGACGAAGGCACTGTTCCGGTCCACATCCGTTTTCCGATTTCTCGACAAAATGTGTTCTTATTCAAGCACCGAACGTAACTATGTTTACCAAAAGATACCGTGCTGAGATATTTAAGTATATTTGAAATCTATTTTAAAATGTATTATGACATTACTATTGAATTAGATGATGTAGTCCATTGAAAAGCATGGTACGCAATGGAATGCTTCTGCACTACATGTATACATATCATGCATATTACTTCTCAAGTTTTCCGGTGACTCAAGAGATGAAACTCTATCTTTTCAATATAAGTACCAAAAGCATTTCAAATAAAATTAAGTAAACATATAATAATGTAGAATAAACTTATTGAAAAACACAAAACCTCAAGGCTTGAATGTTCGTTATTAGTTGTGTGATGTGTTGATTTAAGCGATAGAACTGAAATTTGCACGTTCCACCAAAATCGACATCGCGTGACATCTCTCTAAACGGGGTACTTCCGAACATAACACACTTTTTCAGATCGATAATATGATCGGAAGACATATTTAGGCACAGTGAACAATAAAATTCAGTCTATCTATCGTTGTTTCTCCAGTTAACGAAAATTGACAATTGTCTGATATTGTAGTCACAATTTTGACACAATATGTCTTATCCACATATATCTTAACCAAGTCTACTTATGTTATTTGAGACACTGGGTCTAAAATTTGGGCATATATAAATAGTCCTGTATCCACGGGATTGTTTTTGGGTTTGCAATATGAATCTAAATCGAACTACCAATGGGCAGGATGGGGTTGTTGTGAATATTGTTCTCGAACCGTTTGTCTGTGAGTCTCTGCCGGAACATTCCAACCCAAGAGGTGCAGCTCGAAGCTAGCACTTGTTGGACTTTTCGGGATTGGTCAGTCTATATTCACGTCGTGGTAACCAATGAGGCACTCGCAGTAACGATCCTTCGTCACATCACCGCAGATATAAGGCGATGGTGCATAATTATACGACCTGTATAGTTTTATTAGTAAATTCCCACGTATACACAATTTCATCACAGCCCCCACCACGAAATACAGTTTTGTCACTTGAGTAGTCGAACACAAGTCACTAAATGTTAAAGGTACTCAATCCGATCATACGCTCCTAAATTACTATTGCTTTGGCTTCGGGGTAACACATATTTGATTCGAGTCGAGGAACCCACCATCAAAGCTCAGAGTGAACAGATATTGAATTTTGAAGTTTGTTATTTGTCGAGATATGTGGCCCAGAAACGCGTGGTCAAATGGACCATCTCGGACAAATTGCGGATGAAGATGGATAACTCTAAAATTAAGTGGTTATTATTACCATAATAATAACCACTTGATATTAGAGTTATACTGTGCCACATTTGACATCCAATAGTAACGTATACAAGAAAAGGCGGTTGCCAATGGAATAAATAACTATTAGCAATAACAGTAAGCATGAGTGCAACTTCTGAAAAAATATGCTGGTTATTGCAATCGCAATTTGCCCATGAGAAGAGTTATAGTTACTGAATATTAGATGTCGATTTGACATAGGAATTTGAAGTAATAGCTGGATGAGAAGAAGTCATGACATTCCATGTCCATGGTCTTGTATTCACCGTTGGAGTACGCTATCCTCATGCAGTCTTGGTTTCCATAGTCTGGGTCACCGCTCGCCCAATCGAACCATGTCATCCAGCTTCCAGCTCCGTTCTGTAGGCTCCATCCGGCGTCAGTGTCCCCCAAGTCTTTGCCATCAATCCAAAGTGTGTCTGTAAAGGAATGACACATGTCGGTGAATGAAAACGAAGCGATATTGTGATCAGCAGAGAAAGGAACAAGATAAATCGCCACATCAAACATGGGTAAACATCAGAAATAACATAAATAATTTGCTTACGATAATTTATTGTGCTCTAGTTCTCGATTAAAAAGACATTTCGGACAAAAACATGTGGAACTTTTGCAGCGAGGCGGAGATGACTTTCAAATTACCTTCCTGGAATAGTGGGCATGCTAAAAACAGATTTCTGGATTTTCCTAGCGATAGTGGGTGTGCTGAGATTAGGAGGCCCACTATCGTGTCGTGAACGACACTATCGATAATAGTGAATGTCAAGTAACCAATCACAAGCATGTATAAGGCTTAGATAGTAACGTGAGATAAAATGTATACATGTATGTTACAATAATGAGGCGCTTTGATTTGCTTTAGATTGAACTGAGGTCTTTTGTCACATAGTCTAGTGGTGAATGTAGAGTTGGCCATGACCGTGATTTTATCGAGGATGGGGGGGGGGGGTCTGCAAAATAAGTCCAGACACAGTAAGGGGTACAGGTATTAAATTATATTATTGAGCCTATATGCCACTAGTACTATTATACTAGTACAGGTAATTCAGGCAGTGGCCTGGTCTTATTCTTTCTCAGTATTTCTGCTGGTTGATATTCAAGCCAATAAGCATATACCAGTATAGGCTGGTCGATAACAGGTTTGACCTAGAATACATTTGGACTAAGTTGGGTTTTATTTTTGAAGAGGAATATATCCTCTACAACATATCCAAAATACGCTAAAATCAGCTTTGAGCAAACAGTTTTAGAGAGATTTTTAAAATGCCAATTTTTCGACCTTGGGAAGTAGGTTTTTCTACAATATCCATCATCGGTGACACCAGAACGCATTAATCCTCCATCAGATATATACCAGTTTGTGTGAAATTAGAGTATAGGGGCGAATAGAGTGACAAGGACAGAAAATAATGCAATCACGGCAATGAAATGGCTGTCAAAATGGCCGCAACTCCAATCCATGCTACTACGAAAGCAACATATTGGATAACCACCTATAAGCGAGATGATACATTGGTAATTTACAAGTATGTTGTTATATATCTTTAAAGGTACACATATCAAGGACAGAAAATAATGCAATCACGGCAATGAAATGGCTGTCAAAATGGCCGCAACTCCAATCCATGCTACTACCGTAAAGCAACATATTGGATAACCACCTATAAGCGAGATGACACATTGGTAATTTACAAGTATGTTGTTATATATCTTTAAAGGTACACATATCATTAAAACATATATATCTGAATGATTTATCAATCACTGCAACGCACGCTAACCCAATGATTTACGTTCGTGTTTTCTGCTTATTATGCATCCAACAGTCGGGCCAAAACAGTTATTTCGTGCATGCAACACACGAAGTAATATTTCGTCACACAGTGCGTGGTAGTTTCAATTGGAATGATGATTAATTATTGAATGTAACGCAGAAAATGAAGTGCACACCCTTGCAAATGTATGCTAGTTACATTTCCGGAATTTTCAACACTTTCCGTGATAATAAACCACACACGTATGTCGTCATGTTGATTATACTGTAAAGAAACACTCATCTCTTCAATGGAATAGTACCCTATCTCACTAGACCGAAGAGACTGTGCATCGTACATTTTATTTAATACTAATTTTCATGCTGCTTCCAAACCGGTTGCTTAGTAGACATTTTTTTCACATTACTTCCATCGGCACTTTACAACGAGAATATGTACCACGCAATCCACACTATTAGTTTTCAGTATCTTGTTGTTTGAAATTATATCACCATTGCCACCCACGTACTTACGTTAAATATCAGGTCAACAGCGTTTAAAGTTATTAGTTCTTCGTTTACCATTTACTAAATGTTGCTATTTATGGTTTTGTATGCATCAGATATGTGTAACATTAGGGAGAATGGGTAAACGCGGCGATGTGGTTGCAGAAAAGGTAGTACGTTTCGCGTATATGTGGCCTTAGTGCATTTAAACACGTATAATTTCCAGGTATAAAGACAGTCTCTGCCACATAGTATGTAAGCAAATTCGGTTCTGTTGATAATTTATTGGAGATAGTCTATTGTACTTCTTTGTATTTTGATAAATTGAGTTCATGGTATACCACCATGCATTTGTGTGATAAAAGCGAAATATTCGTGTTTAATCACTTGTCCGGAGGCAACTTTGACTACTATTTTAAAGGCACGGGCGGCGTTTGTTGCAGAAATATTCATATTTGTTCAAATCGCCATCAACGGAAGGAATATTAAAATATATATAGTTTTGTTCATATGCCAAACATAATCAGCGCGTAAATTGTATATTGTCGTCAAGACATACGTTGATGTACGTAAACAAGAACCTTCTCGTGTTACTGAAGTCTTGCTTCTGTTTACATAACACAGCGCAATTCTATTGGTTAATCACACACAAATGATATAAACGCTCTTTATTATTTCCATATCAGGAAAACAGTAACAAATGACGCTCTTTATGTTTACCATATCCGGATCTAAACAAAAGCCAGGTTCTGTAACGTTTTTTTTCTTTTGTTTACATTACAAAGGAGAAACATTTGACAATAACATACTGTTTATGCCATATTTCTGCTTGGTATAAGATCAAAGTTTGTCTATATTTTACTATTCTTTCTGTTTATGGCGGTTTTTGACAGATATTTTGACACTATTTTAAGAGCATACCCATCGCCAACGCCGCCCGTATATTTAAGACACGGACAATATGATCTACATATTTTACCTAGTACCATATGAATAGCTCTCATCGTGTTCTATAGCAGTGAATTTTGACATATTTGGCGTTGTAGATATAAAAATAAATGATTATCGGTCACAATCGTGAGACTGTTTTCATTACATACATTTCTGCTTCTATAGAAAAGGTCACATAATCAATACATCCCTATTAGATCCAAGTTAACTGTTTAATTACACATATATTGCACGATTCAAGATAAACAGTACAGATATAACTGCGTTATTCTTCTGTTTCTTGGCGCCCAAAAAAGTCAATATATTTAATCGTTTTATGAGACCTGGCTTTCGTTTGCTCTCTCGCGAGATACATTAGAGAGAATTCTTACATCTATTATTAAAAGATCCCTTATACTCTGAAATCATTCTTCCTCTTATTATTCGAGGGCTTGTTCGGTCTTGTACGACTAGCTATTCTATTTTCCACAAATTGTAAATTTCATTCGATTTTGTCCATTTTTGGCGGCCATATTTGGACAGACATTCTACCAATATGGTTTACGACTAAGCATTGTTTGTGAGTATTTAATTTTATCACTAATTTGGTATTAGTTCGCGCACCTACCACCGAAATTCAGAATTGTTCGATACCAACTGCCATCATGAACGCCATCTTGATTTAGAGAAAATGCTCAAAGCGGATTTTAGTCCAGGGGATATTGGTCGACCTCTGCACCCCCCCCCCAGGACTTAACTTCACCTCACTAATTTTCTTCCTTAAGGTCTCCTCTAATTTATTTCACTTGTTAACAAGAAAAAATAGTGGCCGCAGAGACTCCAGACAAGATGGCGTCCATCATGGCGGCCATTGTTTTTTTAAATGCACCAGGTCTCTTTGATCGCCATTATAGTAAAGATGATAGCACATGCGGTCCTGTTTTCTGCTCGATTCGTTATGCTAATATACAACACTTACAAATTAGCCAAATATCTGACACCAGAATCCAATATGGCGGCCAAGATGGCCGCCGAAATGTGAAAATATGCTATTTTTCTGACATGTTACCACCTTTCGTTTGTCTCTGTGGGAAAATGTTGGTATCCTTGCGTCATGTTATACATTTATCATATAGAGGAGTCATCGGCGACCACATGGGATCCATAATATGCATTCATTGCAGGATATTTTTGTCCGATATCACGTTTTCCCAAATGCCGGTATAATAGGTCAAAGCCGAATCTACGTTAACAAAGCGATGTAATGTTTCGAATCAATTAATGTTATTGCTATTATAACAACACCCATGCATATATATGTGCAGGAGATACTCAAGCTAGGATTCCTCTTATACCTAAGTTGAGGAATATTTACCCAAATCCAAGATGGCTGCCAAAATGGCCACCAGAAATAAAAAATCGCCGAAAATCGCTGATTTTTTCATCAGTGAACATTATTGTCATGACAACTCCACACCTGCTTACTATTGTGAGTTGGGAACACTTAGGCGAAGAACTTTCCTTGTACCATATCCAAATAAAAGTCCCCCAAATCCAAAATGGCGCCCACAATGGCGGACAGATTTTGAAAAAACACCGAAATTCCCTCATATTCACATCATTGGGCATTATTGTCGAGACAACTCCACCCATGCTTGCAATTGAGTTGGAAATACCGAGGTGAAGTAATTACATTACATCTCATGCAAGAAATGGTTTTCCAAATCGAAGATGGCGGCCAAAATGGCGACCGAAATTTGAAAACAAGCCTACATTCCTTTACTTTCTTACGATGGGCGTTATTGTTTCGCGATTTCTATCCACCATTACATGTTGATATGCAATAGTGACATGAAGTATTCATTAGGGTTTGGCAATTGATACTCACAGCCAAGATCGCTGCTAAATTGGCGGCTAGAAATTGATAAGAAATCGATATTTTCACATATTAATTTCAACTTATTGTCATAATATCGGTATGTATGGACGAAACTGTTCATAAACCATCTACTAGTTCAACTTTAAGGTATCAAAACGCATAACATAGCTCGCATCCTTCTGGAAAGATGAAAAACCACAATTAATATCGCGATGTGGCATTTCGAAATCCAGTCTCCACTTAGCGCCAATAATGGCCGTAAGCGTAGGTGCGCCGAATAGTTATATCAGAACAATTACCTGATAACATATTCTGATTTGCCACGTCACGTCCATAATTATCTGGACCAGCTTCCATTTCTTTGTCTGATAAATCTAGGTCGCTCACACCGACAAAGTATTCACCACTTCCTGGGAGTAGGGTCCCTCTAATCATAACGTTTCAAACAATTCATTTTCCGGTGTCTAGCTTACGATTTTAAATATTTGCTAACTATGATATTTGTGCGTCATCTTGAACTTGGAAGGCATATGGCCGATGAGTATACAAGCTTACAGAAGGTCATCTCTATGTATGTGTCTCATACCCCATGTTTAACGACATGTACACCTGGCGAACCAGTTAGCTAGTCACTTCTCAATAGATGGTTCGTCAACTCACAAACTCAGCGAACGCATTGGCATATGTGGACAACTTCGACAGTGTTTCGAAGGTTGCTAGCTGTCTCATTCCCTTGGACAGATGTCTATCTGCTAATGAGAAGACCCTAGTGTACAGACTACCCACACTTCTTAACCATTATCCGAAGCAAACTGGGTGACGCTCCGCAGTTGTCTCGCCGAATATCTCCCAGCAGAGAAGAATAATGCTCGCGGTGCTAGTTTGTGGACATGCGTCATGATAGTGGGAATGAAATGGGTCACTGTATACACCACACCTGCACCTGGTGCATGTTTAAGATATCGAATGTCATGCGTGTCGGTTTTATTTGGTGTGGTAAGATTGTATTTCCACATCCGTTTCGAAGCCTTTCTGATTCAACTACGTACACTTTTGTCTGGATAATACTCAAAACAGTCGGATGGACTAAAGGATAATGTTTGTATAGCATGAATGTATGCGTGTTTTGTTATCCTCTCTCGGGGTTAGTGTCAGTATGTGGGCGGTATTATTCAAGAAAATGTCAGGAACTGTGGTGCATTTATTTCACTATGTATTTAAAGAACAATTTACAGTCTCGATGGCAATGGCTGTGGACGTTGGGGAACGCGACCTTTATGATCATATAGCTTTATATATATATATATATATAACTTTAGAATATAGTAGTTAATGTCTCATGTAGGAAAATGGTCGCAATGGTGATGCTACCAAGAAATCACTTGGTGTACCAACGTTTGTTGAACTGAATGCAAGTGCTCATCAACGTAACATTCCTCTGGATGTTCTTCGCGTTGAACATTTCACCCTTTTGTTGATGGCATTTGTACTTTCTTGAACCATACCACCCAGTGTGAGTATCACATATCAACCAACTATCAAAGGTATCGCCGTTAAGACTACATCCCAGTCTTGGTGGGGCCTATACAGCAGTAGCCAATGGCACACTCCTGGTCCAGTTGTTTAAGAACGGCTTCCAAATCGATGGGAACATACCATCTTAGCATACAGGGAAAGCAAAGCCACACATGAGATCCTGTCTGAATCTAAAACATAACAAAATAAGGGGCGGTGCAGTCATGGTCCAATTTCATTTCCACTATCATGACACATACCCACAAACTAGCACCGTGTGTATTGTTATCATCTGCTTGGATCTGTTCGGTGAGACGATTGCTCGACGCCAACAAGCTTGTTCTTATGATCATGTTCAAGGAGTTTGGGTATATTATGCATTATGTTCTTCTACGCCTCAGCAGAAATGCATCCGTCAAATGTCGGGCTTTCAACATTCGAAGCCATATACAGAAGTTGTCCGGGTACGTCAGTGCATTAGCTGAGTATGTGAATTGATGAACTATATACTGAGAAGTGGCTGTTTGGGAAAATCACCAGGTGTACACGTTGTTATCCCCATTAGGTCACCAAAGCTGACAATACGCAGATATATAGGTCCTTCTGAAATGCCACATCGCGATTGTGGGTTTTCATCCTTCCAAAAGGCTACGACTTACATTGGAACTAATATATGGCTTATATTATGTACCGTTTCGTTTATACAAATCAATATTATGACAAAAAGTTGAAATTAGTATGTGATAATATCGGCTTCTTTTCAATTTCTGCCCGCCAGTTTGGCCGCCATATTGACTGTGAGTATCACTTGCCAAACCCTAATGAATAATTCATACATATCAACATGTAATGGTGGGTAGAAATCGCGAAACAATAGCGCCCATCCTAAGAAAGTAAAGGAATATAGGTGTGTATTCAAATTTCGGTCGCCATTTTGGCCGCCATCTTCGATTTGGAAAACCATTTCTAGCATGAGATGTAAGGTAATTACTTCACCTCAGTATTTCCAACTCAACTGTACGCATGGATGGAGTTGTCTGGAAAAATAATGCCAAATGATGTGAATATGAGGGAATTTCTGTGATTTTTCAAAATCTGTCCGCCATTGTGGGCGCCATTTCGATTTGGGGACTTTTATTTGGATATGGTACAAGGAAAGTTCTTCGCCTAAGTGTTCCCAACTTACAATAGTAAGCAGGTGTGGAGTTGTCATGACAATAATGCTCACTGATGTTAAAATCAGCGATTTTCGGCGATTTTTTATTTCTGGTGGCCATTTTGGCCGCCATCTTGGATTTGGGTAAATATTCCTCAACTCAGGAATAAGAGGAATCCTAGCTCGAGTATCTCCTGCAAATATATATGCATGGGTGTTGTTATAATAGCAATAACATTCATTGATTCGAAACATAACATCGCGTTATTAACGAAGATTCGGCTTTGACCTATGATAACGGCATTTGGGAAAACGTGATATCGGACAAAAATATCCCGCAATGAATGCATATTATGGTCTCCATGTGTTCGCCAATGACTCCTCTATATGATAAATGTATAACATTTCGCAAAACATCTATCAAACGAAAGGTGGTAACATGATATAAAAATAGCATATTTTCACATTTCGGCGGCCATATTGGCCGCCATATTGGATTCTGGTGTCGGATTTTTGGCTAATTTGTAAGGGTTGTATATTAGCATAACGAATCGAGCAGAAAACAGGACCGCTATCATCTTTACTATAATGGCGATCAAAGAGACCTGGTGCATTTTAAAAAAAATGGCCGCCATGATGGACGCTATCTTGTCTGGAGTCTCTGCGGCCACTTTTTTTTCTTGTTAACAAGTGAAACAAATTAGAGGAGACCTTGAGGAAGAAAATTAGTGGGGTGAAGTTAAGTCCTGGGGGTGCAGAGGTCGACCAATATCTCCTGGACTATTTTGGTGGATTTTGAATATGTTATAGAGGATATGTTCCTCTTTAAAATGGAATAGAAACCAACTTAGTCCAAATTTATTCTAGGTTGACCCTAACATTTTAGTTTATCGACCAGACTAGTAGTCCTATTCATGACTACGTACATGTATATAAAACATAAAGTCAGTTAGAATGACACGATCTGACATCCTCAAGTCAATAGTGTAACATTATAACAAAATATTTGTAACTACAATTTTGCCCTCTGAGCCATTTACACCAGTCACTGGTTACCAAAACCATCTTATTATTCTCCCGTGGTGTAACAAAGGACGTATATTGTCTTTTTCATTGCGGACGTTTTCTGTTTATTGAAAATACTCAACAGAAACTAATGGCAAAATCGCGAGGGACTGTACTTATCTAAGGGCTACTGAAAATGAAGGTATCCCCAATTCGACCCAAGGTTTCTTCACGAAGTTATCTGCCTTTTACGTTATTTTTCTCTATTATTATACTCAACCAATTTCCAACGCCTTAGTATCCGAGAGTAAAAGGACCAGCACATTCAAAGTGCGTATTTATATCGGGCTAATGAGTTCTGACTAATAGTCATATAAGGGATATTGTCCGCGTTTTCCTTCCCAAGGGTAACAAAATGTGTTGGCGCCCATAAATAGGCGCACCTAAAAGTAATTGTATTCATCTGTTCTTCCCCTCCCCTATCATTGCACATAGCTGAGTTTAGTATTCAGTCATGTTTTCAGTTCAGCGCGAAAACTAAAACTGGACAGGGTCGGTATTATATTTTATTATATGACTACCACTAATCCCTTACAAATACCACTAATGTTTGGCGACAAATTCCGAGCAGTCGGAAAACGCTTGTCTGGTCGTGAGCCGTATCGGTATTCTATGAATTCCGTATCAGTATCCTTTGAATTCCGTATCAGTATCCCGTGAAATTAGGTCACCGAAAGTTGGGAACTATATCTATCAGGTCTGTTCGTTTGAAGCGTAAACGGATCTGTTAAGACCATATTACGAAAGATTTGTTGTGTATTATTACGCGTTTGTGCAAATCACTCCCAAATTCAACAAAAAATAGTTTCTCGACCTTGGCCTTAAATTGGGAGTTTCTGGTGATGGCTGGGAATGTTCAATGGAGTACTTTTACCCGGGTGATGACATGGGATGGTGTAACGAAGTAGTTTTGCCGTTTGTGACATGGGATGAACCAACAGTGTGTCATATAATAAACACTTTATCGGTACAGTGAAGTGATATGGGCTGCAGTATCACGTCTCGTTGACGATGTCAGATCGCCGCATCAAACTCGCTGCCTGCGGCAGCTCGTTTGATACGGCGATCTGACATCGTCAACGAGACGTGATACTGCAGCCCATATCACTTCACTGTACCGATAATGTATATATGTACATTGGTGTGCGGCCAAATTTTCCAAAAACAAAATCCTTAAAGATACTAGTCTAGTTAGGTATGTGGATTCCGTGAGTGAAGTTGATCATATAACAACAATGTTGTGGGACCTTGGAATTCGCGTTTTGGCTGATCTGCTTGCTCCCGCAACTCCTCTGAAATTGTCAGACATTGAAGGTCGAATCACACGCCGAATTTACCGGATTAAAGAGCATAAGCAGTGCACCAAATTTTGCAAATATCGGTTCAGTCTGGGGAAGGGTAGTCCTTGGCATCAAATTTTCGTCTTCCAATTGGATGAAAATTTGAATATAACATCGGCAAAGAAGCTGAAATAATTTGGAAAATGCCAGAGTTATGTGCCGTCAAAGTTCCTTTTACGGACCGAATACTTTGCGACCACAACTCCTTCGATCCTGTCAGACATTATATATAGGTCGTATCATATGTCACTGTGACCGGAATAAAGAGCGCAAGTACATGTAGTGCGCCAAAATCTGACAGGTTCTGTTAAGTGTTGTGGGTCTGGGGAGGAGTGGTCCATGGTACCAATTTGTTTTGTCTGCGAATGAGAAGAAACTTGAAATGTAACATCTACATGTACATCATCAGCCGATCAAGGCATATTGAAAGAATTTCAAAAATCCACTGGAAAATGCCAGAGTAACGTGCCATCAAATTTACTATTACGTTCCAAACTGCTTGCGACCACAACTCCTCTGAACCTTTTAGCCATTTAGAGGTCGTGTCATCGGTCGATGTGACCAAAATAAAGAGCGGAACTAGTGTGCCAAATTTTTCCAGGTTCGGTTTGAGTGTTTTTCTCCGAATCAGATGAAACTTGGAATATATCTCCATCATCAAGAATCTTTGTTCGGTTCATTGTGTTTTCAAATTTGTTTTCGGGGGATTTTGTAATCCATGTTTTTTGGAAAGTTTCCATATTTAATTTTTTCAGACGCCCCCTGGTGGCCATCGTGGAACTTTCAAAATGGCCGCCAAAAATATTATTAGCCTGTTTTTCCATTGTTAGGAACTATCCTATTATACTATTATACATTTTTTATTATACCGTGTTTTTACATATTTCACAGAGCACATGGGTGTGAAATTCATTAATTTGTTGAATATATTCTGTTGAGTATAGTAGGAGATGGTCCCATAAATGGTCAACGTTAGTGCACAGTGCCCTTTTAATGTTGATTGATATATCGTCATGGAATAATAATAGTGGCATTAATGCCATTATTATTGTGATGATATAACTTGTCCGTTTGCCAAACAACATAAATTGGCACAGAAGTAACCTGAATATAAATCACAATGACTCAGGTGACAGGCAATCAGTGTAACTCTGTACTTGAAACGATACAGTAACGGCGAAGCTGATTTAATCCTGTATCTATATTTTCGAATATTTGGCTGCATCATCTGTTGGGGCGCCAAAGAGGTATAATAAGGGTGTGGGTTAACACTAGCAAAAGTATCTCCATCTGAGTCACTGGCATTCCAACATGGACACCCCAATACAGGTGGGCCCTCTAGCCACGGCACAAAGAGGAGACCTATACAATACTGATCTCTCGCTTGCCCACCATTAATCAATTAATTCGTTTAAGCTCAACATACAACCCTTTAGATGATCAATATCGGGCATATCATTGATATGCGACCACGATAGTCGTATGTATAGCAGAAGCCATTGAAGTGTCATTGCCTCCGTGAGTCCGCCCCTTTGTTTTCAGACGGCTATTAAGCCAATACTAAGAATATCCGATAGGATACAGTGGGAACAATGATATACATGTCACGGTCCAGCAACTCACGAGAAAAGGTTTGTTGAAGCTATACCATTAATCGAACATATGTTTATAAAAGGATCAAACATAACTATAGAAACGAATCGCAGCTGTCGATACAATGCCTCACACGAAGACGTTCGTTTTGTTGTCGCTTGAGTATTATCTCGTCGAATGTTTTTCACCAAAGAAGCCAATGTGGTAATTATTTTCCTAGCTTGTATTAGATCCACTGTGAATTTCTAGATACTGACCCCAGTTTGTGTAAATACAGATACCATACCAAACCACTTTTCAACGAGAGAGGGTATTGAAATTTAAAGATTTGCTCTTCATAAATATTTCTTTATTTATGCATGGCTGGACACGAAACAATCTGCCTAAATATTTCGCAAATTCTTATGAGTATGCCAACAATGTTATGTCCAGAATAACTAGTACCATAAGGTTGAGAAAGCAAAGAACTAGTTTTTCTGCAGCTCTCCCAAAATACTATTTTCCGGACATTTGGAACACCTTAGATAAAAAATGAAAGATTGTAAATATAGACATAACTTTAAAAAGATTCTAACGAATTACATATTATCAACGTACTCCTTTACATATAAATGCATAGATAAAGCGTGTTATATATGTCGACATTAACTAATTAGCTTCACATGTTAACATTATATAAAGCCAACGTATGTTGACCGTATATACATGTATATCCTCCCTGTATCCACCGCCGTCTCGGTTACCTTGTTTTATTCCTCTTTAACGGAACAAGGCAACCACATCGTGTATACTAGTCCAGGAGATATTGGTAGACCTCTGCACTCCTGGGGGGGACTTAACTTCACCCCACTAATTTTCTTCCTTAAGGTCTCCTCTAATTTTGTTCACTTGTTAACAAGAAAACAAAGTGGCCGCAGAGACTCCAGACAAGATGGCGTCCATCATGGCGGCCATTTTTGTATATGCACCAGGTCTCTTTGATCGCCGTTATAGTAAAGAAGATGTCACATGCGGTCTTGTTTTCCGTTCGATTCGTTATGGTAATATACAACCCTTACAAATTAGCCAAAAATCCGACACAAAAATCCAATATGGCGGCCAAGATGGCCGCCGAAATGTGAAAAATTGCTATTTTTCGGACATTTCACCACCTTTCGTTTATCTCTGTGGGAAAATATTGGCACCTTGACACGATTTTATACATTTATTGTCTAGAAGAGTCATTGGCGAACACACGGGGACCATAATATATATTCCTTGACGGATATTTTTGTCCGATATCACGTTTTCCCAAATGCCGGTATAATCCGATCAAAGCCAAAACGACGCTAATAACGCAATGTCTGTTTCGAATCAATGAGTCTTATTGCTATTATTACTCCAGCCATAGTCTGGTCGTTGAGACTCGATTTTGAGGTGAACCTAGAACAAATTGTTTACAAGCTGTTTTTGATGTCATTTTGTCGGGCAGAACCTGGGGAACAATATATCCAAAATCCGCTAAAATCCGCTTTGGGGAAAATGTTATACAGCTCGTTGAAATGGGGTCCTATTTATGGCTTTTTGTTAAATTTTATTGTACTTTATTAGCCTGACTAGTCAATCTGATGGAAAGAAAAACCCAACCGTTAACAAATTACTATGCAATGTGCTTTGGTGTCCTTGAATGTGACTATATCCATATGATAACATAACCAAAATCCCCATGAATCCCAGGGTGGGAAAATCGTCATTTTTGGGTCAAAAGACAGGAATAAGTAAAAAAAAAATGGTGAAAATTGTAATTTTCTGGTTGAGACTCAGATTTTAAGGTGAACCTATATTAAATTGGCAACAAGTTGTTGATGTTATTTTGTCGGGCAGAATCTGGGAAACAATATATCCAAATTTCGCTTTGGGGGGATTTTTCTACATATCTTTCAAATAGGGTCCAATTTATGTTTTTTTGTGTCAAATTTGCAGTTCCTTATTAGTTCAGTCAAACGAATAGAAGGAAACGCCCAACCGTGAAAAAAATTGCTATGCAATGATTTTTGGTCTTTTTGAGTTTGACTATACTCATATTATAACATATCCAAAATCCCCATGAACCAGAATGGGAAAGTCGTAATGTTTGAGTCAAAATACTGGAATAAATAAACAAAAATGGTGAAAATTGGAATTGTTTTAATAAACAAATCGACCAACCATAAACGCTCAGTCGAATTCCCTGACTGCCAAATGTGACCATATAATAACATATCCAAAATTTAATGCCATGCATTTAATGAAGGGAAAGTCGTTAATTTTGGATAAAAATTAAGAAAATATGTAAGAAAATGGTGAAAATTGGAATTTTTGTCTGGTAACCAAGTCGGCCAAAATGCTTCTCCGGAGTGGGGCCCCAGGTCTAAACTTGATCTAATTTTTCGTAAGGATGTCTGCTCCAACTAACGTGACGCTAACATGCGGTCGTGAATGTTACGGGGTATTATCAGCAATTTCCTGGGGTGTACTACCATTCACTACAGTGTCCTCTAAATGTATTAATGTGATAGAAACATGCAACAAAACCCGCATTGTTCATGTTGCCATAGCATAATTATGCCTGCCATTTCGTGCATAACTTTACCCTCAAACTATAAAATGGCGAATCTTAATCCGTTATAGTAAGTCATATCCCGATTTGACAATTCGGTGTCTAAACGGTTTTCGAAATGACAGCAAAAATAGCAGTCGGAAGTGTTTTTTTTAAATAAATCTTACGATATCTTATAGACAACATTTAGTCATATATGCCACCATGCGAGTTTCCAAAGCCACCAATAGTTTCATAATACATCCAATGAGTGTCCCACATCACACAACAAGTCCGCCAAACCATATACAGAGTTACAAAACCCATCTGATATCCAAAAATATATGGTATCCAAATCCATACGATGGGCGCCCCAAAACATTATTCTAAACCATTGACGGGGTGTCCCAATCCACCAAACGAGTTTCACAAACCACCCAGACTGATGTAGAAAGGTAGGTAGCTCCCCAAACGATATTCAACTGGTGTCGTTACCCACACATATAGTTCCCCAAACCATGCATCTGGTATTCCAACTCACCCAAAATGAGTGTCCCAAACCACTAAATGAGTGTCTCAATCGATCTGATTAAGGACCCAATCCATTCAACGAATGTCCCAAAACCACACCAGTAGTGCTCCATATGTTGCAACCTTTGTTCGAAACAACATAACAGGTGTGTCCCAAGCCATCCAGTAGGTTCCAGAAATATCAAATGAGTGTCCATAGCCATCAGATGAGTAAAACATACAATGAGCACCAAGTATTGAGTGTGCCAAACCACTCAATCAGTGCCACAAACCACACAATGTGTGTACCATGGTTATCAAACCATCCATCGGGTGTTCGAAACAACACGAGGGGCAGGCATCCAATATGTAGCCCATACCACATGTCATAAAACATACAAATGTCGTCTCAATCCATTCAACTGTAGTGTTCCAAACGGCCCAACCAGTGACCCAATCGTCCACGCAGTGTCCCAGTGCACATAACCAGTATCTATAATTTATAGCGAATGTCCAAAATCACTCAATGTTAGCATTCCACCCAATTTGTGTCCCAAAAGCATCCAACTGAAGTCACAAATCACCCAGCGGGTGACCCAACCCATAAAACTAGCATCATACAATATACAATAAGTTCCCTATCCACCCAACTGTACAGGTCTGGTGTTACGAACCAACCAACAACCAACTGTGATATCAATACATCTACAATAGTGTATAAAACCCTCCATAGAGTATTTCACACGATCAAGTGAGTTTGTCAAACCATCCATTGAGTTTACCAGAACATAGTTTGATTTATTTGATGGATGGTTTTGTATACTCGTTTGGGACACCTATTAAATGCCTGGGACATTCAGTGTGTGGTTTGAGACACTAGTTGGACGTCTTAGGCACTGCTGATGGTTTTGATAATCATTGTGTGGCTTGGGACACTCATCGGATGATTATTGACACCCATCTGTTGGTTTGGGACACCCATTGGATGGTTTGCGGTACACACTTGATAATTTGAGACACCCACTTGTGTGGTTTGTGACACCACGTACATGAATTGGGACACCCGATGGGTTACATATGGCAATCGTTGGATGGTATGGAACACACAGTGGACTGGTTTGGGCTCTAATTATGTGATACTATCTGGGTGGACTGTGTTACATATTATGTGGTTTAGGACACTCCTCGTTGGCTAATTTGAAATGCCCGTTCTATGGACTGGGACACTCACCGATTGATTTAAACTTACTTTATTATCCCTCAGTCAATAAACAAAATACAAATGCAGATAATAGAATTGATGACATGGATGAGATTAATTTGGTATATTATTAAGAATGCGGTTGAGACACATGTTGCGTGGTTTTACACTCCTTAGATGGTTTAGGACAAGCGTTAAGTTGTTTTTGACACCAATTGGATGTATTTCGATGCTAGTTTGGTTGCTGTGTACACTCATCAAATTATATTCGATACCGGATATGAGAAGATCTGGCTAAAAATCAATGACTTTCGATTGCAATATTTGCCACCATTTTGGGACACTGTAGGAACATATTCTCGACATGTAGCTCATTATATTTTCGGATTAGAGTCATTTAGACGTCATTTACTGTTGTGCTAGAGATTACATGTGTTTTCGTCTAAATGGAAACAATCTGGTGAACTTTAACGAAAATTCCCAATTATACTAATTTCAGTCGCCATAACTAGTGTCCCTATTTTTGGAAGTGATTGCCTCGTTTCTGGCAAAATTGGCACTATTGGTTCATATCTGACGACTAATGAGTATTTAGTACACTGGTGTGTTCGATTTGCGGTTATTCTGGGCATTAAAATAATATTTGATTTTTCTTAGAAATTTAGTACTATCTATTGCGAATCTGAAGGGCCTAATTTCCCAATCCTCCTGATATGGCTCACAATTATCAGACATTGATTTAAAATAGTGTATGTTGGCGCCAATGGCCATTTAAACCAAATTTCTTATAAATGGAAACGATCTGGTAAAATTTAGTGAAAATTGTCCAATTTTTCCAATTTCGGTCGCCATTTTGTCCGCCATTTTGAATTTGGACAATCATATTGTACACGAAATAACATACGTCTGTCATGATAATAATCATAATTTGTTTATGTTGCATATTCCTGCCATCTGTATAATTTAATTGAAATGACATTCATGTATATATTTCATAAGAAACGGAAAATCATACATAAAAAACACAAATAGGACCTTTTTTTCAAAATGCTCTAGAAAATTTTCCCCAAAGCGGATTTTAGCGGATTTTGGATATGTTTTTCCTCAGGTTCTGCCCGACAAAATGACACCAAAAACAGCTTGTAAACAATTTGTTCTAGGTCCAATGCTTCAACGACCAGACTACCATGATTATATATGTGCAGGAGATACTCGGGCTAGGATTCCTCTTATACCTGAGTTGAGGAATATTCACCCAAATCCAAGATGGCGGCCAAAATGGCCATCAGAAATAGAAAAATCACCGAAAATCGCTGATGTTAACATCAGTGAGAGTTATTGTCACGACAACTCCACACCTGCTTACTATTGTGAGTTGGGAACACTTAGTTGAATAACTTTCCTTATATTGCATCCAAATAAAAGTCCCCCAAATCCAAAATGGCGCCCACAATGGCCGACAAATTTTGAAAAATCACCGAAATTTCCTCATGTTCACATCATTCGGCATTTTTGTCGAGAAAACTCCACACATGCTGACAGTTGAGTTGTAAGTACTGAGGTGAAGTAATTACCTTCCATCCCATGCAAGAAATGGTTTTCCAAATCTAATATGGCGGCCAAAATGGCGACCGATATTTGAAAACACGCCTACATTCCTTTACTTTCTTACGATGGGCGTTATTGTTTCGCGAATTCTACCCACCATCACATGTTGATATGGAATATTGGTATGAAGTATTCATTTGAGTTTGTCAATTGATACCCAAGGTCAAGATGGCAGCTAAACTGGAGGCCAGAAATTGAAAAGAAATCGATATATTCACATACAAATTTCAACTTTTTGTCATAGTATCGATATGTATGGACGAAACTATACACAAACCATATATTAGTTCAACTTAAAACGTATCAAAACGCATAACATTGGTCGGGTCCTTCTGGAAGTACGAAAACCCACACTTAATATAGCGATGTGTCATTTAGAAATCCATTTGACACTTCTAATGGCCGTAACCGTAGGTGCGCCGAATAGCCACATTAGAACAATTACCTGGTAAATGACATGTATACATGGCGAACTTCCCAGTTCAACTCACAGACTTAGCGAACGTATTGGCATACGTGGACAACTTCGGCAGTGTTTCGGAGGTAGCTAGCTGTCTCATTCCCTTGGACAGATGCCTATCTGCTAAGGAGAAGACCATAATGTACCGACTACCCACACTTCTTGATCATGATCCTAAGCAAACTGTGTGACGTCCCGCAGTCGTCTCGTCAATTAGCTCCCAGCAGAGAAGAACAATACTCGCGGTGCTAGTTTATGGACATGCGCGATGACAGTGGGAATGAAATGGGCCACGGTATACAACCATACACCAGGTGCATGTTTCAATATAGAATGTCATGCGTGTTGGTCTTTTTGGTGTGGTAAGATTGTATTTCCACATCCGTTTCAATGCCGTTCTGAATCAACATGACCAGACGTATAATTTTGTCTGGATAATACTATCCTAGCCAGTCGGATGGGCTAAAGGATAATGTCTTTATGGAGTGAAGGTATGCATTGTTGTTATGATATCTCAGGGTTAGTGTCAGATGTGGACGGTATTATTCAAGAAAATGTCAGGAACTGTGGTGAATTTATTTCACTGTGTGTTTAAAGAACAATTTATAGTCGCGATGGCAATGGATGTGGACGTTGGTGAACGTGACCTTTATGATCATATAGCTTTATATTATATAACTTTAGAATATAGTAGTTAAGATGTCTCATGCAGGACAATGGTTTTGAATGGTAATGTTACCAATAAATCACTTGGTGTACCCAACGTTGGTTAAACTGAATGCAAGATCTCATAAAAGTAACATTCCTCTAGATGTTCTTCGCGTTGAACATTTCACCCCTGTGTTGATGGCATTGTACTTTCTTGAACCATACGACCACCACCCAGCGTGAGTATGACATATTATCGGTAACTATCAAATGCATCGTCCTGAAGACTACATCCCAGTCTGGTGGGGCTTATATAGTAGTAGCCAATGGTACACGTCTGGTTCGTTGATTAAGAACGGCTTCCAAGCGGATTGAAAGATACAATCTTAGCATACAAGGAAAGCAAAGCCACATGAGATCATGTCTTTTGAAATTTTTCACTGTCACTCATTTTCGAAAATTCATAGTCATAATCTTCAATATCTTGATTTAAAACCCACCGGCGTGTTATCCCTTTGTCCGGACACGGCTCTTATCTGGCAGAACTCTCAAGCGTTTCGATCGCATGAGCATTATTTTAACGCCAACGGTCATTCTTTTTTAAGAATGCCCGTGGTCATTATTTTTTAAGAATGCCCGTGGGCATTATTTTTTAAGAATACGCGAGGGATTAAATCGACTGAGGGACGTCATATGGTGGCTCCTCCCCCACTCATGTAAGTTGGCGTCAAGAGCGCGTGTCGGCGAGCTGCAATAAATATCGGAACACTTAATTTGTTTGAGCTAATTGAAATATTTGGCAATTTTGATTTTATATTGCCAAAAAATAAATAAAATTTCTTCAAACTTTGATACAAAAACACCAACAGATATTTGGATTAACTATTTAGAAAAGTCCGCAGACAGGCTAAAGCACATATAGATAACATCTAAATACGTCCCCAAGTCGGTCAAATAAAAACAAAACCGTTTAACACAGAATTTAACTATACATGACTTATTGAACGAGAAAGTGCTCACATGGTTTTTTTAAATACAATGGTGAAACACAGAAAAAATATTACATTTCCAGTATCAAATTGAAACAGGACAGTGTATATCCATGTGTATAGATCGTGTCATGCATAATTACTCTGGCTTCGCCAATAGCTCATACTCCACCAGTTCAAAACATGGTAACTTTTGGTTGCTCTGACAGGGAAGTTTTATAACATTGAAAAAAATGCAGGTAATACAATGCTCATTTATACCTGTTCCGTATAGTATTGTATATTATAGCAGGTAAAGGTCCCAACTCGAGTTTGTATGGTTTGGGGGACTTGAATTAATCGATTTTACTATGCGTCGCTTGGAATTTCATTGATGTTGGCTCACAAAGCTACAAAAATCTTGCAATCTCGAGCTGGGAATTTATTGTCAAGGAACAAGTATTAACACAGAAATATATTCCCTGCGTGGTTTGTTCAATCCCATCAGAAGATAACAGAAAAGGTTCCCAGGGTTTGAACATATGGAAAATGATATCTACGGGGGTAGCCAGAGTAAAGATTCATGGCATGATCTAACGTGTGCGCCGAGCTTGCACATTTTAGGGTGAATTAAATGTACGTGAGGCGTTCGCATGAGTCTGATAAATCATTATCAACAATAGAAAATGTTGAACAATAGATTGGTTTTGTTCTTATAAAAATGTTGATTGTCGATAAGGCATGTATTTTTTTACTTTTCTTGAAGCACGGGTCGTTTTACAATCGTTACAATCTCTTGGTAAATGGTCAACAAAACCGAGATTCAAGCAATATTTGGTGATAAAATGACTGTCAATGTTACAGCACTGTTCACATAAGTATGCAAAATGCATGGGAAGTGTCGTTGTTGAACATCAGCGATCCAGTTAAAACGAGGATTTGGTGTTTGAAAAAAATTGTATGCACATTTACTCACTGCGAAAACCCCATGTTTAATGCTGGCATACGACATTCTATTATCAACTGAATTTAAGAAAAACAAATACAAATCGAGGCCTGAGTTTTCATGGAGTTAGACTTTTATATATATGCTAGGATTTTACAGTATGGGCTCATATTTCAAATTGTTTCATGATTCCTCCCCACAATAGGTACAGTTAGGAAATTCCAAGCCACGCTGAGCCACGGGGTGGGAAGCAAATGAAATTACACGACATTGCGAGCTCGGCCTGTGTATAAGGGGCGGGATGCAGCCGGAAAATCCCAGGAGCCCTCTAGCCACGTCGCTGGTGACTAATCAACTATATATTTACGCGATTGTATGCCGTTTCGAAGAAAAGATAATACATGTTATACATTTGTGCACTGACCATTTGTTGTTAACTCCTGTGGGTGATACTTAAAGGTATATGTAAGGTCATCGTGGTTGGGGAATATTTGGAAATCATGCATATACGATGGGAATTTGCTAAGAACGGGGAATGGCCCATGTCATGTAAGAATTGTCCAATAACTGAAAATGTTATGATAACTTTCAGTTTGAAACATCATGAAGGGGGTGGTGTGCGAAATTAAATTGTCATATTGTTCTGAGTCACGGCTAGCCACGCCCCTGTGTATAAACAATAGGATGATACTTAAAATTCAAGCTAGTACATCATGTAGGCGCCTTTCTGATAATAATTGGAAATGCAAGATACTCCATACGATTGAACACTATAATACTTCTATTCTTGCGTATTCTACACAAGACAACACTGAGAAAGAATCAGTAAACCCATGTATGTAAGCTTCTTGTGTGCTTTCGACTTCTTAATACTGAGACAGTTTTACCTGGTATCGTGTTGTTTGGCGCCAGAATATTCGAAAAATCACATTTTATAAAGAGCGTTTTTACTTCATTACCAACCAACGATGAAAATTGAAGATCACATTATTTTAGATGTTTCTTGTGGTGCCTCGTCTATTCTTTTAACGAATTAATTCCCTCTGCTTCGAACATTATCCATTACATAGTATTTGCCTTAGGGTGGATACACACATGCATGTAATCTCTGTAAATATCGTGTATTTGGGGCGTTTTACATGGATCATACACACCGTGTAATATGTGTCCGCTGACAACCCAATCATTGCGACTGTGTTTGACCACAGTGAGTTAAACTCTGAACCACTGAAGAGCCGTTGACTGGGACAAAGTCGTCAGGCCGCTTAAAATAATTATTCGCGCGATAACTCAAATGGTCGACGTTCTGTTTAAATCATTGCCAGTCTTCTATTGATGTTAATACCAGTGATGGCCTCTTCCCCAACGCAGGGGGCTATGACCCCCAACATGCAAGGGGAGCTATATTATCCCAGAAGCTACCGACTTCACCATTGCATATTTCCTCGACGGGGGTGTGCATGCAGCACCCTGAGTCCTGACACCCTGCTTTATAAATATCGTAGTCATGTCTGTCGTGTCTGTTTTCTACGAGTGATTAATCTAATATGCAGCAATTTATGCTATTCATATAATTATGAACATATTATACAACTGTCTCTTTTTAATTTCAACGCTGTACCTGCATTATTTTTTGGAGCTATAATGAATATTTGCAATCCCAATTGAATTAATGTTATCACATGAGCTCGCTCTCAAATTATGACCCTGTTTCCAAGAAATGACAGAAACAAATCAAGTATAAAATCGACCGGCTCTAATCCACTTTTCGAAATGAATTATAACTCGTGAAAAACAGCAACATATATCAGACAAGAATTACCAATTTCGGCATCCATGAAAGAATACATGTTTATGATTGGCCTGAAATTTCTTGATGGCAGTTTGTTTGATAATGGCTTATATATAACTACTCACTGGTGAAATTGACCTCTCGCGCGCAGGTGATTAATTTTGTCAATTATTGGTGTGGCCATGTAGTAGGGCGGCTCCGTGTCAAAAAAAGGATGAATCGTGCATTTTAAGGTAAAAGCAACAAACTTTGTATACAATATCCTGAGGTGATATCTTGTGGATTTGGATATCATGCCAAGCTAGGGAAAGCCCATGGTTGCCATGGTAACCACCGAAAAACATAGCCGCCAAAAATGCCAAATTGGCTTTTTGCGGAAGTGCGATTTTGGTGCCCCTCTCCCTGCACTGCACCCCTGACTCAAATAGCGCCACTTTTGCCATCTTGAAAGCACACGATTAGATTCCTCGTTTCATAGAGAAGAATGTGTATCAACTTTGTGGAAATCGGCGCTAAACAGGTTTATTAATTATTGTGCACGTCTCCCCTTCCATGCATCCCTGACTCAAATGGCGCCACTATTGACGTCTGTAAACCACACCATTAGATTCCTCATGGAGATGATTATGTATAAGTTTGGTGGAAATCGGCGACAATTTTTTTTCTGCCCTTCTCCCCGTTTGTGCCCCTGACAACAACAGCGTCACTTTAGAAAATTTTAACCCGCACTATCTTATCCATTATCTTTCTTGTAAGAAAAAGTACAAAAAATAGACCTCTCTATTGCTATCGAGATGGTCCCTGTAAATTGTTATGGAACAGACATTGGCAAATATATATATATATATATATATATATATACGATTTCTTATGTAATTATTTCTATGGAACTAGCTAAATTTTGTTAGGTTGTGTCGGAAATTGACATAAAATATTGTGTTGAGCACAAACAAAGGATAATGATGTTGAAATTGCTAAAAAGCTAATTGAACTGCGTGTTAATCAAGGTCTGAGTCTAGATCGAACGAGCATATCTCTCAAACTGGGATTTTTCTTGTAGGCAATAATAACCTGTTTGTCGAGAGGCTCGGTCATATATATATATATATATATAGCTATATATATATATATATATATATATATGTCAGAGTTATGGAGGCACGGACTCAGTATGAGTGTTCATTGCTTCATATTTGCGTGAACAAATTCTCATTTCTTATCGAAATGGCCATGTGTCGATCGGAATGGTACATTGAGATGTTCCTCAAACCAAATCAAGCTTGAAAACCGGTCCCGATTTTCATCCATGCATGCCGGGGTTCGATATATATATATATATATATTTCACAGTTTAAAGTAACGTGTGCACAGTTATATATATGGTCCAAGAATAACATGAGACATCATAGTGTCAATGAGACAACCCAGCTTTACACGCATTTAGCTTGCATCGGAAGTGATCAACGTAGAAATCTTCCTTCCGTGTTCGGCGTATTCTGTTTGCTGAGAACAGTTTTTGGAATGGGAAGATCGAATATTGATTCTTTCCACATTCATCCAAATGTTCACTCAGTGAAATTTTGCGATATTCTGGATGATTTATCTCGAACACCAACTGTATATACACGCAAAATAAATTTTCCCGACTAACATCAGTGACCATATTATCCATACCTGGGCACTCGGATATACGCGGAATTCTGTTCTTTAAATTGCCTGTTGGATTGTGGGACTTTTATGAATTTTGCTTAATCCGTAAGAGCTGCATTTCATCTCAAATTTTGTGAGATATTCGGCTTCTTTATCAGTTAGGCATTTAGAGAACTTTGTGACAAACTTCTCCTCATTTGTAGGAAGTGTCTTGTAAAAACGATCGTCCAAGAGTGTATCTTCCGATTTGTTGGCATAGTCGGTCGCTTCCATAATCACCAGTGCACCTCCTTTGTCTGCTCTTTTACAAACAATAGTGTTGTCAGAACAAATGCGATTTTTTGAACAGCTGGATGGGCGTATGTGACCCAGTATGTGATTTCTAGATGGACTGGTGGCAGCACAAGAATACCCGTGGCTGGTGTGATTATGCATACATATTGGAATTTGGCAACGAGAAATTGTTAATTTCCTCCACACACGACTTACACCCAATTTTTGAACAGCTGGACAGGTTAATTGTGACCTAGTTTTTTATTTTGAGATGAACTAGTAGCGGCACAAAACGAATCCAGAACAATAGCCTCGTGGCTGCTATGGTTATGCCTACGCAGGCGATTTAGCAACGAAAACTTACCCTTTTTTATTATGTTGACCCCATGCACGACTTACGCCCAATTTTGAACAGCTGGACGAGCGTATGTGACCTGGTTTGTGATTTCTAGATGGACTAGTCGCGGCACAAGAAGAATCCAGAAAGGATGGCACCGTAGCTGCTGTGATTATGCATACATACATGTGGACGATTCAGTAACGATTGTTATCATATTATGAGAACTGGGAACTGGAAACTGGGGTTGGTCTGGGAACTAGTAACGGAATTCATGGAACTTGTGTAAGGGCAGATATGAAGCTACTGACAAACTCACAAAAAACCTTCAACGGCATTACAGCACAATAAATTGGGTTGATACAGTGCAATGCTAATATGGGTGAATCTGTGGTTTTTTTAAAATAAGAATTAAAAGATTATTTAGCTGGTTTTGAATGAGATGATATATACCGTACCACGGTGCCACACACCAATGCAAACTGTATGTACTCTATATATGTAGACATCAGAGGCTACATAGGTGAAGCTGTACATCCCTGGTGGTGTTACTTATAACAATATTAGTCGACGAATCTTAATGCGCATGGAATTATACCTGCTAAGTTAATGGCACCTAATCGTATCGTTGTCTCCTAAAATTTTGTGGACCGAACAATGAAGAGCATTTTTTTGATAATTCATGTTTCCGATGGGTGGGAAAGTAGTGTGGGGACCGTGGATATAATCTAGGAATCGGGTACTGATATATACGGCGCGGCAATGCCGATAGTTGTGTGGTTTAGAATAATTCAAGTGTCCGATGGGTGGTCGAGTTGGATTGTCTTCATCTAGAAATGATACACCAAATCATATTAAATAAAAGGTCGACCGACCACAATGTCCCTGGAGACGGTGGCTAACTGAAGGATTGGATATGTCCGGAATAAATGTCATCATCCGGAAACCTCAAATGTTGAAAATCAAGAAAATTCGTCAAACTAGGGGCCATAATTGCGGTAGAAAAGATCGGATAAGTCTGGTTTTCGAATTTTTTTTAAATAGCTCTTACGCGAAACATTGTTAAAATCGGTTAATATTTGTTCAAGTTATTGCGCTAACGAGCTAGAAAAGTCGGCAAAAATGACAAGAACTCGACAAAAATGGTTCCAACCAAACTCAGAATTGCAGGTTCCAACGATGTTTAATATCTGTGCCAAATTAAAAAAAAAATGACTAGAAAATGACGGAATATGTACACAGGCTCGGGCTAAAGTTGGGTCCCAGGATGTATGATGCTATGTCAAAAATGTTTTCTATTAAATATGTATGGCAGTGTGCGTTTTAGTCATGGTTTGGACGATGAACCCATTTCTTTGTGATAGATGCCAAGATTAATCAATTAATTTCCAATTGAGTTAAAGGGAGGTAAAAGCTATTCTGCATCATAAGTTTCAAGATCTATCCAAGTAGACCCACGGAGCGTCGATAAACCTAGCGGTATTTTCAATTAGGAGATTCATTTCAACAGAACATTGTGTGTCAGTATCTATTGAGTTATTTTTAATCACCTCTCCAATTCTGTTCGCTGCCACCAGTCTCATAAGATTAATATATGGATTTCCAGAATAACAGGTGCGCCTTGGGTGGTAAAAGCCTTTTGTATTTATCTCATTGAGTGCTTCTTTCAACGGTTTACATTTCAACATCAGGATCCCCTTCCTGATGAGACTTTGACGAGGGACACATGCCAATCGATATAGGTATCGCTGGGCATGTATAGAAAAGGCTGAAATATAGCTTCAGTCTTATAATTGATGCTACGTACACAGATGACAATGCTTTCATGAAATTCCTATCCGATTGATTATTACAATACAAATTGGCATTGTCTTGGAGAATGACTATATACATATATTGCATATTTTGGTTATAAATGTTGGAATCGTTGTCCGACTTAAGTTGGCTGAATATTAGGCACAAATAAATTGCTAGTTTTCCGGGTGACATCCTGTCTGAGTGTAAACAAGAAATCAAGACTGTCACCGTATAATCAACTTGTTTTATAGTATTAGTGTATACTTAATGCAGATATAAACAAATAAAAATACCGTATACATGAAGATGTTGTCCGTGTGGGATGAGGTGTGTTGACAATTAATTTGGAAATGCCGCGCCACCTCATACATGTACTATAGGCTATAGTCCCGGCTTTGGCAAATGGGTCGATAGTCGGTGTGACTATACAGAGCGTTTAGGATTTCAAGTGGGTTTCACTGATCTCATCGTGGTATACCTGCCAGTATCTTGGGTTCTGGGACTTCTCTTCCCGATATCGTGACGTCGTATCGTTTATACCACTATATAGACATAGCAGAAAATCGCCACCATCTGCTCCTCTGGTATTTAAACAATTAAATCGACAATATGGATAGAGAAAACCCAGATCCATCAGGACCTAAAACTCATTCGTATTTTCAACAAAAGACTGGGAGATGTTACAAAAAAACAAAGAAATGTTTTTGAAAACCGTTTCGCAGCCCATAAACATGATTACGTAGCTAGAAGCATGGCGGCCTCCCGGGAATCCTTGCATTTGCATGCGGTGCAACTCGGTGGGCGTCCACGGGACAGGGACGCAACCATATAACCCTTCCAAATGTTCGATAATTGGGCTGAAGTCGTGCACGGAGCTCAACATTGCAATTTTTTTGCTAAATCGGCTCCGTGGCCAGAACCATTGCAGTCACAAGGGAATCCTTCCGTGTATATATGGTCGTGCCCCTGTCATATATAAGATGCCCGCTCGGTGGCACCGCACGGAAATGCCAGGACTCCAGGGTGGCCGCCATGGTTCTGGCTACGCAGCCGATTTAGTAACAAAACGTGCTATTTTTTCTCCATGTACGACTTCAGACCAATTTTCGAATATGTTGAAGGGGCTATATAGTCACGTCCCTGTCCTATAGATGCCCACTGGGTGGCACCGCACGAAAATGCAAGAATTCCCGGGTGGCCGCCATGGATCTGGCTACGCAGCCGATTTAGTATCAAAAGGGGCTATTTTGACACTCCATGCACGACTTCAGCCCTATTTTCGAAAATATGGAACGGGTTATATGGTTGCCTCCCTGTCCTATATAGATGCCCGCTGTGCGGCACCGCACGAGAATTCAAGGATTCCCATGTGACTGCCATGGTGCTGGCCACGCAGCCGATTTAGCAACAAAAAGTGCAATGTTGAGGTCCATGCACGATACATATATCATATTTTTATCAAGGTAAAATGATCACGAAACCGTTGGGATTAAACAAAATTAATAATGATTTCCATATTACTACGGGACATTTACTAGGGTTGGGGCAACTGTTCAAAAACTGGTTCCTTGTATACTTTTTAGTAGAAGCATGGCATGCATATTTTCAACATCGAAATTGCACTCTATTCCAATGTTTTAATGTCACGTGATCTCCAAATCCAAGATGGCTGCCGTCTTAAGCAAAAATCAGGATATTTTCGAGGATTTTTGTGCATGTTTTTGACCAAATCTACCCCAAATAGCCGCCATATATCCCCAAATCATCCGGTTCACTTGCCTTTATTGTTTACTGGTTCAGTCGAAACAGCAGATGTGCTCAGGAAGGTTGGAGTTAACATTGTGGGTTGTTTAACTCAGACAAAATATAGAACTATAACATTGTACGCAAGACCCGATATAGTTGAAAACGGTCATTGTTCATTTTGCCGTTAGAGCTGTATGGCTAGTTAACCTTCATCAATTTTGTTCTAACTCTATGGTTAATTGACATTCATCAAACACCTTAAAGACAATACAAGGAATGAAATTGATTTCACTATGATGTTGGTGTGATTTAATGTGGTTTAATGTTACGTGACCTCTATGGTTGTCAGATAAAATATAGATTTATAACATTGTACGCAAGACCCGATATAGTTGAAAACGGTCATTGTTCATTTTGCCGTTAGAGCTGTATGGCTCGTTAACCTGAATAAATTTTGTTCTATCTCTAACTCTATGGTTAATTAACATTCATCAAACACCATAAAGACAATACAAGGAATGAAATAGATTTCACTAGTGTGGGGGAAACTGTTCAAAAACTGGTTCCTTGTATACTTTTCTTAGTAGCAGCATGGCATGTTCATTTTCAACATCAGGATGGGTTGTGCTAAATAATTGGACTCTATTCCAATTTTCAATGTCAATCGACTAATCTAATGTACAGCATAAGAAACTTATCTGATATCCAAGTATTAAGAATAAAGTTATTCACCACCCCGCCAACCCACCAACCAATACATAATTTCAGATCGCAGATTTTTATTCGCAATTCGACTTCCAGTTCTATGAAATGATTGTTTATGAATGAAGGATCGTCTAATCAAATACAAAAAGTTAGAAACGTATCTACGTCGGAGTTTAAAGACCAATGTTATTCGCCACCCCAAGTTTGAAGAATAAAGTTATTCGTCACCCCCACCCAATTCAGATCGAAGATTTTTGTTTGCAATTCCAGTTCTAAAAATGATTGTTTTTGATTGAAGGATTATCTAATATTATGCACAAAATAACAAACTCATATGGCATCCAAGTATTGAGAATAAAGTTATTCGATACCACCCCCACCCCCACCCCCCCCCCCCCCCCAGCCCACACCCAACCATCTTACAGAATTTCTTATCACAGATTTTTGTTCGTAATTCCACTTCCAGTTCTATAAAATGATTGTTTATGATTGAAGGCGTCTAATCTAATGCACAAATAGTGGGGCGGATAGATGACAAAATCGTGCATTTTATGGTAAAAGCACCAAACTTGATATAGTACTACATACACAAATAAGACATTTTGGACAGCACACTACATGTATTTGGTGGTTTGATTGTGTTATTCAATTGTCATTTATACTCCAAGGAATGTACTATTTTAACCTACATGCATGGACTGTAGTTATATTTGTTGTTGGTCTTCTCTTTGGCTGTTTTAATTTCATAGTCAGTGATGGTGATATGTGAAACTCAATGTTGCTCATCTCTCACGATCCAGAAAAAATCATTTAGTTAAAATGTATTGCTGTCCCGATTTAAGCTAAACATTCATCTATGTCTTAGTGCACTTTATTGTATCAAATAATTAATATCATGTCATGCCATGTCCCATTCAATTATTTCAATCCGTGTAGGTTTATACACTGAAAATGTATTTTGAAGATTTAAAATCGGACGGTGGTCATGTCATTCCCATGTATGGATTTTGTCTTGGAGAGATCAACAGGAAGTTAACGACAAATATAACTGCACTGTGGTTCCCCGTCTGCACTTAAATCGTCAACACACCTCTGTAACTGGCTGAACCGGTTTTCATTGTTTTCAAAAATAAAAACACGTTCGATACTAAGTCCCCGGAAGACTGCTAATTTCTGAAGTTGTCATATATTACAATCCTACCCCAACAGCGTGAATAACCGGGACAATTGTGTCATCAAGAACAAAAACACATTGGAGGAGTCTTCGATTTTTTATTGGTTATGGCACAGTATGGTGTGGACGGCTGTTTCCTAAGTGTTGCAAGTGACACGTTAACGGCTACTCTTTTGGCGGCGATCAGTAGACACAAAACAATAAACAAATGTGCTCGTTACAACTTGTTCTATCTAGTTACTTAACCCACAACAGCGGTTCTGGGGTTAGGACGAAAAGTTGCGAACGGACGGACGGATAGATAGACAGATCTCATAATATGTCTATATAAACATACATGTAAACACACCAACTTTTGTCTTTTCGGGTAAAGCATCTTGCGGAAAACCACAAACAAAGTGGTGAAACTCGCGTCGAGAGACATGCCCTTTGGCAGATTTGTTTAAACGCAGAATAAGAATGGATTAGTGGTCCATGAGCGATACTTGTTTCTCAATGAATACATATCGCTCGCGATAATTTATGGCGTGTCAATAAGCGTTTTATCGGCCTGCACATTGTTCTGATTGGTAACAAGGTAGTTTGACTGCATGTTCATACCATCGAATAGAGTTATCAACTAAATGACAACTGAACGACAAGATGCACCCTTTGACCACCAATGTAGGTCTAAAACCAGGTTTAACTCGGATGTTTAAACTGAAGATGATGACTCCGGCCTATATGTTCAAACATAAAACCCAACATCATAATTTTGCATATATACATAATAACTGCTAGTATACAATTTATATGCATACGTACAAAATGAAGCACGTAACAAATACTGCTCAGTTGTATGTATTTGATTGTATATATATCGATTATAACATGTCATACAAGTGGGTTTATTCATAGGCCATGTTAAGTGATACATGTTTATCTGGCTGGTATATATATATATATATGACATGCACCACGGATACCGACGAAACATTTGGTGAAACATTTTGTCGCCATCAAATTGTTTCCATCAAATTTCCGTTCGATTCAGGGGTGTGAGAAGGGAGGGGTACACACGCTATTACAAGTGCTTATAATTTATGTGCACAACATGACAATGGTCCGGTTTTAGTCTGAACATGTCATACCGTTACTTTCAGACTTTAAGTTGTGAACGTATTGTCTGTATGTGTATGTAGCCTTAACGATAGGAGTAGAGGCAATTTGAGCCTCGCTGCCAAATATTCACGATCACATATATTGACTGGCTAATGTCGCTTTTTACCGATCCAGCAGGAAGAGAACTTTTAATGTTTAATTGAAAAACTTTGAATGAATAACTCGACACGACAAACACAAAGGGCGCTTACTACCTCCAAGACACACCTGTTGTGCTGTGATGTTGTAGATCGCTCATATGAGGTTGGTGGCCTTTTGTTGTCGTGAAAGGTCAGATTTGGAGAGTGGTCCAAAATTAGCCTTTAGTTTATCAAACAACGTTCTATTGAAATTAAATTTCTATGGGAAATACCATAATGCCTATCGAAGCTCTCCAGGTCTACCTTGATAATGACTTTGCTTAGAATAAACTAGAACAATAAACCGTTAAATTTGCGAAACACAATGACAATTAAATTTTCTAGAAGGATGTAACCTTTATGTCTTTTGCAAAGAAACTGGCTGATATTGACCACTTTTACACACTAATTGGTTCATTATTCTAACATCAGATCCAAGACTAACAACTCGCAAACTCTAAAATATTTAAAAAGAACGTTGAATGAGTTACTAAGCACGACAAGCACAACGGGCGTTTACTGTCCAATACATACCTGTTGTTTTGTGATGTTGTATATGTCTCTTACGAGACTGGTGCCCTTTTTGTCGCTGGATTATCGTGAGAGATCAGAATTGGAGAGGGGTCCATAATTAGCCGTTGGTTTATCAAACAACGTTCTATTGACATTAACGTTCTATAGGAAAGGCCATAGTACTCATAGAAGCTCTCCAAATCTACTTGGAAAATTGCTTTGTCTGGAATAGACTAGAAGATTAAACGGTGAAATTTGCGCACAATGGCATTCAAATTTCGAGAAGAATGTAGGCTTACGTCTTTTGCAAAGAAACTGGCTAATATTGACCACTTTTACAAACTAATTGGTTGATCGTTCTAACGTCCGAACGAGTTATTCATGAACGCTAACACATTTGACGAATATGGCACTGCATGAGCATCCATGTATGCATTTCCAATGTCATAGCGTCCAATTAGAACATTAACATAAAACGGATTTAGTGGTAAGCTAATATATATGTCGGAAGTGACTTCAATGTTCATTAAATATTATGATTATGTATATATATCCACAGGTTTATAATTATGATGACTAGTACACTTGCTTGAATACATAATGCTATCATGAGAATGAGTATAGATGAGCATGCCCAGCACAATTAGTTGTCATCGATAGCAACATCCAGTAAATTCGCATCTTATCGTATTATCAAGACATCATTTGAACGAGAAAGTTACCTATCAATAACAAACCACCGAGTCATGCAAAGCATCCTTCTTTTCCGAACGAGGAACCATAGACTCTCAATAGAATATGGCACGTGGACCAATGCCCCATATTCGGATAGATTATGTGCCCTCTGCAACTCAGAAATATGCGACGAGTATCATGTAATCCTTAAATGTATTGAACCCCAAGACATACGCGTACATTACCTGGGACCATACTATTATCGGAGACCAAACGCTAACAAGTTAGCAGCACTATTCAATAACCACAACAGAAGAATTACCAAGAATCTCTCAGTTTTTATAAAAAACAAGGTCATTGATATATTTCGGAACTCTTGAGGCTACAAGTAACCCCCCTTCAAAATATACCGTTATAATATACTTGTTTCTTACACATGTACCAACATTTTATGAAGAAGGACCCCAACACCAATACAATAGTTTATGGCTGCAGATGGGCTTATTTGATAAGCACAACAAGTAATACAATCTGATTCCTCTTGAGGCTTAATCACTTAAACCATTCAAAATCCATATCCATTGACCGAACACGCAACCATTACGCCGAAATTAATAACAATAACCCTATATATCTATCAGACAAAATATAAATATAAAAGAAGCATATTTCCCTTCCCGCGCTCTCTCTCCATTCTCCATCTATATACCTTGTCTTTCACTCTATATTATCTCTCTCTCTCTACGTCTGTCTTACATATAATGTTTGTGTTCTATTGAAATAGTGTTCAACTATCCTTTCCCAGTGTTCAGTCAGTCGAATTTTTCAAAGCAGTCAAACAGAAACAAAAGGCCCATTGCCTATTTAAAAAAACTTAATGTCATTATCGCGATATATAACTTGAACAAACGTCGACCGATTTGATGCATAGTTGATAAACGGATTTTTCATAGCAACATCTCGGTCGTTCTCGTAAAGCGGATGTTTTACCTGAGATATGGATTTTAAATTGTGTACTTGAGTAATCCCAGGGCGACAACTTTAAAGCACTTCAACTAAACTGATCCCTGTTCTACGACAATATCTGGAAATAAATAAAAACATCGATGCTCAACTGTTGTTAAATATATATTATTATTTTTATTGGCGTACATGCGTCCTATTACCATACTGTTGGGGATAGCATTTTGAATCTACCCATATATAAAATTTATATGTTCTTACAAGTATATGACCCAATCAAAATAGGTGCACAGCGAACAATTTTTATGAGGTTTCTGGTCATTAGCAATACATAATGGATAGAGTATGACAAACAACAGGTGATTCACCAAAATGGTTGCCATGCCAACGGTGTACGTTATTCGGATCATATTTTATCCCCATAAATTGACGATTGTGTCCTCTTTCCACCCAACTAATGCTGTGGCCATTGTCTATCGGGAAGAGCAATTTCTAAGTTTAAGGGTCGCCAATTGGCCTGGTCACATGTTTCGTAAAATCTCTCACACAAGTAATAATCAGCATATGGATAAGATATGTGTCTCAAAATAAAGGCTATGATCTCCAGAATGTAACAGAATATCAATATGATGCAATAAATTGAGAAAGGTTCCTCATAAAGACAAATAATAGCACATGAAGTGATAAAACACTTGACCTTTCATAGTCACCTTGACTCTTGAGATCAATGCTGGAGATTCGTCTTGGAGAATGTATGCATGCAAGTATTATTATATAACCATATCCACCAACAAGTCCACCGTTGTCACTAAACTAATTCACATATGATCATTTTCCAGAATTCTCAGAAACCACATACTGTTGCTATGGTAATGCCATTTTTTAGGCTACTAATCGATAAGAAGCTTATCAACAATGGTTTCCAATGTCTCCAGTATATGGGATTTACGATTAACTACATTGCACGAAATCCCCAATTTTGTTTACGAAACCCATTTTTTTATACAAATGACAGGCTACTATGACGAAAGTTGGAGTGGGACATGGACCGATCTTTCTGGAGCATCCGGGGCCTCGGTGGCTCAATCGGTTAGGGGTACAACTCCAAGCCGTTTCGCCCTCCAGCGCTGGCGATAAGGGTTCAAATCCTCATGTTTCCGTCGTGGACTATGTAGCTCGAAATCGTTATCTGGTGGACATACCAGTTACTCGCCGATGGCCGGTGGTTTGCGGCGCATGGTTGACAAGTTTATCAGCCATTGAAATCACTGTTAGATTAGTCGCAAGTGTGCGGATTTCCTCCACCACTAAAACTGGCAATGTCGTGATATGGCCTTAGTTGCTAAAGCGACAATAAACCCCAATCAATCAATCAATCAATCAATCCTGGAGCATCCAAAGGTTTCCAAGAACTATTGCGACGTGGTTGCAAGAATGGATGCAAAAACAATTGCAACTTTTCGAGGGCATCATTACGCTGTACTGCTCTATGCAGTTGCAATTGCAAATACAGTAATGCCCTAAGTAATCGACCCATTAACCACTACAGAATTATGGGTAATTTTCACGATTTAGTCGGAAATAAATATCCATATTTCCGACTAAATCCTGAAAGTTACCCATAATTCTGCTGTGGTTAGGATGTCGATTACTTAAGGCATTACTGTAAGTGTTGCCAAAAGTGACATGTATGCAAGTTTTTCCAACTCTTTAGGGTGCGTTCACACAACTAGCAGAATTGACTGGCGATTTGTCATGAATTATTCATACTTGACTATCCATTGCACATTCTTGAATGCCACTTATCGCAGAATGAGTGTCTTCGACTGTTTTATCCTATGTTGGAGCGGCGAAATGCCACGAGTTATTGCATGATTGATTCTCATAATATATTAGAATCAATTTTGTTAGCACACTTAAGTTGTGTAACAACTATACAGGGAATTAGATATATCTCACGATATTGCTATTGTAAATGTAAGCAATTCATATCATACATTGTCGCACATAATTCGCATCTACGCTCGTAATAAAAACATTTGCTTACCTCTATTTTGAAGAATTATAGCTAATATCATAAATATGTAAACTTTGCGGTACTTGTATGTTGCGTATATAATACCACAATGATTAGCAGCTTGTCAAATTGTGAGTAAGTGTTATTATAGCTGCACAAAGGTAATCGGGTAGCTCCATAGCAACGGTTGCCAAGCAGTTTTGTACCAGACCAATATTGTCCATACACACTCGCTAAAATGATATGATATAAAGTTAACGCGGAAGATTGTCATAATCAACTTTCAGATAGTTTTATATCATAGAAATGCTTCTCGTGTCATTGTAACCATCAATTATAGTAATCAAAACAAACAACCCATTGTTTTTCTTTTGCATTATATTTACGCTACTCCATCATCTTCTGGCCTATAATTTTTGTTTTGCAATCCTTAGAATTGTTATATATATATACAGAGTGATTTATCAGTTTATATTTTCTTGTCAAAGTACATTTTATAATAAAAAATATACACACATCTCAATAAAATGTCGATACACGCAGCCAATAATAGGGACTTTCAAACAAATGGCGGCCATTTTGATTCTACCCAACTATAACGGACACATGAGTCAATGGATATATAGCCTGATCCCGTTTCAGTACAAATAGGTACATAAAACATTGTTTTTAGATCAGAAACTGAGTCATAACGACGCATACTTGTTGGGATTGAGAGAAAAACAAGAGTTGTTGTCAAAACGGTTGCCATGGCAACCATGGGCATTCTCCAGCTTGGCATGATATCAAAAATGTCTTATTTTGATATGTAGTACATGCGTGTCAAGTTTGGTGCTTTTACCATAAAATGCACGATTGTGTCATCTATCCGCCCCACTAATGTAAAATACATGTATTTTACATACAGACATTACATGCATGTGTGTATCCACCCTTAGATCGGACTAGTCTCTACATGCTATAACAGAATGTATTTCAGTTTCAACACGTTTTGATCGCATATTATGAAAAATACTATGGGATAACTATAGTGCAGCCAATTCAAAGATAACTTATACTGAACTAATAAGTCATATCAATACGTACTTTTTACAGAATTATGTTAATAATTAGGATCATTATGCATTAATTTTTTAACTTGTCGCCAAACAGGCGATATTCGGTCTTCCTAAACTCAGTTACACTGCTTATATGAAGCAAACGTTAGAGTCTCGTCAATACTGTAGTGTTTCATCTGAAACAGATTCAGTTGATGTTATGAATGTCATAGGTTTCAATGTCAGCTCGTGTGGAATAGCAGGGGAATTACGTCTTGGTTCGTCTGCATCTCGAATATCCATGGACCGCAACCCCCCTCCTCCTAATGATTAACTTATTTATATATGTGATATGTACATATTGGTATGTCTTGTTAGTTCAGTATAGCTTTGGTCTGGCAACCGCTATCCCATATAGTATTATTCACATATTGGAATCTTTGGAACAGACTGCAGATCAGTAAACCATTCATTATTGCTGGTTCCATGCCTATTTTGAGTCAGCACAGTTCAGTTGGAGTGATATACATGTAACATTAATTGAGGATAACCATTATGTCTATGCAACAATCAATGTACAGCCCATTTATATTATGTGAATTGTGCCATCACACCGTCACCAAAAAGTATATATAGCATTTGCGAGTCAGAGAAACTCAGACTAAAGCAGTGCCATTTTATAGACCAAAACGTAAAACTCCATTTTGATAATCGTGCACCTCTGTAGTCACTGTAGGGGCCCAGTTGACTATCACCGTACAGCCTCGTTGGCAAATTGTCGCTACACCACCCTTCACGTTTCCCTCCGTCGGATGCTTATCCTGAGGAATTTTGCGCTAACATTTGTGGGGCGGCTTGGGATAATAATTGGATTTAAATTCATTCAATCATAAATAGCGAGTACTGTATTTTTCCGTTAAAAATAATGGATATTTTGTCAACCGTGCCGGTATTTTCGTCATGGGTGACAATGGGTGACACACCTACAGCATTATATATCGTTTTCTCTGTCGTTCCACCACATACAGCGTGCTGGACAATAACCATATTACAGGACAACCTAAAACAGATAATACCTATCTCTCAATTTGTCCGGAATCCTTGGTTCAGTGCGAATTTCTAAATGCCTGTCTCCAAAAATGACTCAAAAACTCGGAGTGCCTCTTTGGCTGCTCGGAGCGGCCTCCGATTGATCAGTGCGGCCTCCGAGCGATTCCACCGTATGGTGCATGTTTTATCACTTAGAAGGGAGATGTTGAATTTTTTTAAAAACCCGACATTTCTGTTTTTATACGCCCTTTTTGAAAAACGTAAATGTAAATGGGTCGTCCGTCCGCCGTCCGTCGTCCGTCCGCTTTTGGTTTCAGGGTGATAACTTTAGATTGAATCGAGTGAACTGAACAAACTTTGGTATATTAGTTTACCACCCCAAAATACAGATCAAGTTCGAATATGGGTTTATCCGCATTATTTTGTCTGAGTTATGCCTCTTTTTCGACTTATATTTTACCTGTTATGCGGTTTCCAGATCAAAAATACCACCCTTAAAGTTATTGTGTTTTATATTTGTTATTATTTCGTCTTAAGTCAAACGTTTCAAACAAATGAACTAAAACTTGCCCCACTCTACCACAGAAACGGGCGTATTATGTCACGCCCCGACGGCGTGCTCTTGTTTTAAAATGTCAATGACAGTGGTGTAATAGTGGTCGAGTTTATAACCTGGTAAGATGTTTGGCCGTTATAGGCTTAACATATCATGTGAGACAAGAAAGTAGTAAAATCTTGCCATTTAATGGGAGAAGTTTTTCTCCAAGTGAATCTGTTGTGTTCGTCATTTTTGGCTCTCCAAACCTCTACTGGCCCGAGTCTGTCGACATGTTTATAGCTAAAGGTATCTTTTTGTTGATTTTGCACTGAAATCCAATCCCACAATATAACTGTCTGCGTATTACATATTGCAATACGGGAATTTTTCACGTCACAATAGTCATTATTTGGGCCGCAAAAAGACTCAATCACACATCATATATAGTTATATCCGAAATAAAACTGTTTCCGCTGGTACATGTGTCTTTAAAAGGTTCATTAATTTGAATATCTAGATATGTATTAAAAAGGATTGCTACACAACGCTCGTTTGACCTGAAAGTTGCCAGTTCTGTTTTAAAGCCGCATTTCCGCGGAATTATATTATTTTTGTATTTCTTTTGTAAAATGTGTCTTGAAGAGAGATTATCGACGATTTTGTGTTTTTCCGATACTAGAAAACATCGCAACGTTTATTTTTTTCATTTAAGCCTTGACAGTTTAGGGAAATGATGTTTATAGACATAAGCTAAGTTCAGTACACAGACGTCCGACAGGTCGATCACTAGAAAGGGTGAATATTCCACTTAATTTGAAAATTATACTGAGATATACAAAGAATAATAGGTAATATATAATGTCACTGACTTTCACACTCCTTTCTGAGAAACCCACCCAAACCCTCCTGAAAGCAAAGCATATAAATATAACGATAACAAACGAAAATAATATATGGATTTTAAGATGAGTAATCGCGTCTACTCTAAAATAACAATTGAAACACACCAACAACCAAGATAAAGTGGACACGCAAGATAGAAAACAAAGAGAAAAATAAAAAATTGAAGATTGCTAACCGAAAAAGGATGCAGAATTATTTCCATAATTCCATAATTGGGGAGGGGAAGTTAAAACGTTGATGCTTGACGCCCCACCCAAACGAAAAGCATGTAACCAAGTCTCTATATATGACCAAGTGGGAGTTATTGGAATTCAAGCTAGTAAAGATACAAGTTTAGAACATAACGATTGAATGTTAAATCAAATACGAAAAAAAGTTGAAACATAAAAATATATCGCACATGCATGCTGTGAATCCGCAGTGCAACGACAAACCAAAATATCAGGGTTCTCTTAAAGCCGCTTTCACACATGTCCGTTTCTCGGATGCGTTTCCTTGCGTTTCTAATATTTTAACGCATCCGGAAAACGCATCGGTCGAAATAGTGAAGCTAGCCACACATGCTTGTGTATGCTTTTTCAGAAACGCAGGCGAAACCCAGCATTTCAAGTGCGAGACATGAAAAAAAAGAAAAGCATCCAGCAAACGCACATGTGTGAAAGACCCAGTGATATTATCACTGTTTCGACCGATGCGTTTTCCGGATGCGTTAAAATATTAGAAACGCAAAGGAAACGCATCGGAGAAACGGACATGTGTGAAAGCAGCTTAACCTGTGGTTCTTGATTCTGCATTGGGAAGCCCGACCACGAAGTAAACTTCGTTTAAAAGTCGGAGGTAAAACATATCAACGCAAGCTTTTGACCAACTGAAAAAAATAACTTGCATTAAACGGTGCTGAAATGTGACGACTACATATTGTGTTAAATTGTCACACTTATAGTTGCTATATATATAGTTACTAGCAGGTGGACCCGACTTCGTCCGGGCTATTTCCCCTCTGCTTTTCGGCGAATTGCGCGATTTGACCTTGAATTGTCCATTTTGAAGGTCAAGGTCAGGTGGGGCCACGATTTGACCCGTCCAAAACACTGCCCGGACAAAAGTACCCGACAAAAGTATCCGTCGAAATCCATCCGGTTTTATCCGATATGACCTTGAATTGATCATTTTGAAGGTCAATGTCAGGTCGGGGTCACGATTTGACCCGTCCAAAACACTCAGTGGACAAAAGTAACCCTATATATCAAATTTCGTGGAAATCCCATCAAAATTCGCGATTTGACCTTGAATTGACCCGATTTCAAGGTTAATGTCACGTCGCACGGGTAAATGAATAGGATTAAGAGACTCCCCATACGAAAGTATCCATAGACACTCATTTTCATCGAAATCCCGTGATATTCGGGCGTTTGACCTTGAAATGACCCGATTTCAAGGTGAAGGTCACGTCGCATGGGCAAATTAATAGGCCTATGTCACTCACCGGCCGAAAGTACCCCACATACCAAGTTTCATCGAAATCCCGTGATATTCGGGCGATTGACCTTGAAATGACCAGATTTCAAGGTGAAGGTCATGTCGCACGGGCAAATTAATAGGCATCTGCCACTTACCGGCCGAAAGTACCTCCACATACCAAGTTTCATCGAAATCGGCTCGGCCGTTTTCGAGTTCATCGCGAACACACACACACACACACACAGATCTTCCAAAATATATAATAGACTAGCCGATGAGCCCGACGTTGTCCGGGCTATTCAAAAACCAAATTTAAAGTCGATAGCTCTACCCGTTTCCGAGATCTGGTCTGCGCATGCGCGAAGCTGGCGTCGCACGGGTTCGCCGACCGATAAAATTCGTATCCGGGGAAAGATACATTCACATACCAAATTTCAAGTCGATAGCTCAACCCGTTTCCGAGATCTAGTCTGCGCATGCGCGAATCTGGCGTCGCACGGGCTCGGCGACCCGACAAAATTCGTATCCGGGGCAAGATACATTCACATAGCAAATTTCAAGTCGATAGCTCCAGCCGTTTCCGAGATCTGGTCTGCGCATGCGCGAAGCTGGCGTCGCACGGGCTCGGCGACCCGATAAAATTCGTATCCGGGGCAAGATACATTCACATACCAAATTTCAAGTCGATAGCTCCACCCGTTTCCGAGATCTCGTCTGCGCATGCGCTGAACGGGCGTCGCACGGGCTCGCCAATACGACAACGACGGCCGCCTGGTCAAACTACACACACGTACCAAGTTTCGTCCCGATCGTCGTATCAATGACATACATACAGACAAACATACAGACAAACAGAGGTCTTCAAAATATATACGAGACTAGAAGGTGGACACGACTTCGTCCGGGCTGTTTCCCCTCAGCTTTTCGGCGAATTGCGCGATTTGACCTTGAATTGTCCATTTTGAAGGTCAAGGTCAGGTGGGGTCACGATTTGACCCGTCAAAAAGTACCCGACAAAAGTACCCGTCGAAATCCATCCGGTTTTACCCGATTTGACCTCGAATTGATCATTTTGAAGGTCAAGGTCAGGTCGGGGTCACGATTTGATCCGTCGAAAACACTCAGTGGACAGAAGTAACCCTACGTATCAAATTTCGTCGAAATCACATCAAAATTCGCGATTTTACCTTGAATTGACCCGATTTCAAGGTCACGTCGCACGGGCAAAAGAATAGGCTTACGACACTCCCCATACGAAAGTATCCCCAGACAATCGGTGATACTCGGGCGTTCGACCTTGAAATGACACGATTTCAAGGTCAAGGTCACGTCGCACGGGCAAATCAATAGGCCCATGCCACCCCCCGGCCGAAAGTACCCACGCATACCAAGTTTCATCGAAATCGGCTCGGCCGTTTTCGAGTCCACCGCGAACAGACACACAGACACACAGACAGACACACAGATTTTCCAAAATATATAATAGACTAGCAGGTTAGCCCGCCACTGGCGGCAATCGTCCCATGACTGTGTTCGAAAAATCAATTGCAACAGCTTCCGAGACACTTGTGCTGCATTTGCACCAAATTTCGTCGAAATCAGCAAGTTTTACCCGACTTGACCTTGAATTGCCCATTTTGTAGGTGAAGGTGACCCGCCCAAAACACTCCCCGGACAAAAGTACAGAAATCCGCCGGTTTTACCCCATTTGACCTTGAATTGACCAGTTTGAAGGTCAATGTCACGTCTGGGTCACGATTTGACCCGTCCGTGACACTTTCGGGACAAAATTACCCATAGGTAGCAAGTTTGGGCTCAATCTTCTTTATATTCTTAAAATGACACAGTCCAACACGTAATTATGTTTTAGATGGAAGAAATTAAATTGATTTCGATGGTAAATGTTAACATATGATTTCCCATTCAAATCGATTTATGTCGATTAAACTGTTATTTTTCAAAATTTTAAGCTGAGACTTGGTGTGTCTGTGTGTAATGCTTATATATTCTTAAAATGTCAGTCCAACACGTAATTATGTTTTTGATGAAAGAAATAAAAAAAATTCGATGCTAAAATTCGAGCGATAACGTTGCGTTGAATTGTAAACAAACGCTCTTGTATAGCGACGCGTCATATACAAACGCTCATTAAATTATCACGTGATTAACCCCCGCAGTGCCGTATTTGTGACTGAGAGTGGAGATCGGGTGCTCTGAGCTTTTCCAAAACGCCGCGACGACCATTCCCGTGGGTTTTTACCCTTAGATGGGAAGTTTGGTCTCGATCGGTGCAGCCGTTTTCGAATCTATAGAGGACACATATATTTATATATATACGTAGTTCTCAAAATATATAGGAGACTAGCCGATGAGCCAGACGTTGTCCTGGCTATTCAAAAACCAAATTTCAAGTCGATAGCTCCAGCCGTTTCCGAGATCTGGTCTGCGCATGCGCGAAGCTGGCGTCGCACGGGCTCGGAGACCCGATAAAATTCGTATCCGGGGCAAGATACTTTCACATAGCAAATTTCAAGTCGATAGCTCCACCAGTTTCCGAGATCTCGTCTGCGCATGCGCGAAGCGGGCGCCGCACGTGCTCGTCAATACGACAACGACCACCACCTGGTCAAACTACACACACGTACCAAGTTTCGTCCCGATCGGTCGAGAATCGTAGATTTGTATTAATGACAGACAGACAGACAAACAGACAGACAGACAGAGGTCTTCAAAATATATATGAGATAACAGCTCTGAGCTGTATAGGACAACCCAATCTTCAAATATATCGGTTATCCCAAGCGACCAGCATGTCCAAATGTAGCGTTGTCCATCTATTGCTTAATATTCCCGCGGTAGCAATTATTTTCTGCCCTTGGATAATAATCCAGCAAATGTTGTCCTAAGTCGTTCTATCATAGTATATACATGAACACGAGAGCTTTACGAATATAATCTTCGGATGGTTGATATGGATAACAATTACCCTTTTTTAATTATTCGGCGGTCAGTTCAGTGCAATAGAATTCACTCCGTAATTGGAATAACCAATTGTATGTGTGAAATTGGAATGGCTTAGTGTATACAAGCTGTCACTGATAAATAAGCACTTGTGAACTTTTGGGAATAGCATTGTTTTTTCCTGAAATCTGTATCCATGTGGTTGCTATGGCAACTAGGGGAAATTTATATGTCTTGGCACTATTCTGAATTTTGGCTACTTTCATCTCAGGTACACATGTGTCGAATATGATGCTTTTATCGTAAAATGCACAATGTTTCCAAAATATATGCACAAGGACACTGTACTATAATGACCAAATTGATGTAATTCCAATTACTCAGCGGCCATTTTGAAAATCCAGATTTCCGCTAGGGAGCGACGATAAGCTGACTGTTACAAGTCCATTCAGAATCAAACAGATTTGTTTTATGAGATGTTAGCGATATCATTGCACAACATCGAACAATGGTGACCAAAGTCACTTGAACACTCGAACGCCTATGTGGCGAGAGCAGCTTCTAGTCCCAATATGTGCATGTATATACATTTTAATTATCACATACCTGTCCCATGGTTGAATGTCGTCGCCAAAGCTAATGCAAGGTCATCGAGCATTGCACGACTTGTTACTGAGATGAAGTGAGCGTTTGCGTCATCACCATGGCATACATCCAGTGCTTCTTCGCCGTACATTTCCGAAGCGTAGTATTTCAAGCAGTACCCGACTCCATTGATAGTGTACAGCGCATAGCCGATGCTGGTCGGACACGCTGAAAAGAGAAATAGTTGCATATTTTACTGTCCGTTCGCAACAGAACATAACGACCGAAGTAAAATAAGCAATCAGTAATTAACAAACATATCGCATTTTAAATATAGACGAGACAAAAGTGTGGTAAACATGGAGTGTAAACAATTAGTAGGAATGTATGGAGTTTTGTTTAGCATCTGGCATTTTCGGGCACACCAACACTCAAACATCACTAACTTTCGACTGATATCAAATAAGACCATACTTATATCACTCATACCACTGATAAATGACAGTTTAACCAGTTTTTGGCAGCTTTGTTATAACTGAAAAATGAAAACTGAAATTATGCAAAAACTGCCTGACTGGTATTTGTCTACCACATACGCACGTTATAGTTTCCAGGTCAGTGTATGAAATTCGGTAACCAATCAGAAACTGATAACTGCAAATACTAGCGCCAGTGATAGTGTAATAACAATTAAGCTGATAGCAGTATCTCAAGAGAGTGAACTCAATCTCATTCTTAACACTCAATGGAGTCACTGCTGACATGTTGTAGACATGTTGTAGTTGTAAAGCTCCAATTCAACCAGAGTTGACATATTTTTAAATGTTATTCAGATTGATTGATTTTATTGTTGACTTGACTTGAAACATATTTTATTTGCAAAATATACAAAAGGGATTGGGGCACAAGTTTTTGCAACTTATGAAGCCCCTCTCCTAATACAATATTGTAACACACATGTGATCAAGATGACGGTACAAACTTATTTACATGGTGAAAAGTTATGGGAGATATAGTGTGTAGCGCCTTCCAGAGATGATCCAACATGAGATTGCTTCTTATCTGTGAGAAAATTTGTATTTGAAGAATATCACTATTTTATTAATGTTGGAATGATTGACAAGTGCCAATATATTATCTATTCTAAGCACTTTTATGTTGGTTGTAAAATATAATGGTACACTTGATTCGTTCTCTATTTTGTTATTGTTGTGCTCTGGAAGGCAATACAGATGATAAATCAGAATGAGATGTTTGAATGGGAGGTTTGTCCACTTGTGAGGTAAAAGTTGAAATTCCGGAAGCAAGTATAGATTCGCAAATAAGATAAATATAATCATTAGGGGTCAAAACGCTTAGTCGCTGCAATATATTGCTGTGTGATGGAAAATAGTTTCATATTTTGTTGGGACGAGAGATAAGGTAATCCACACATGAGTTCTGAAATATGGCTTACTTTGAGATTTACGCGGTCTAGTTTCTCAAAGAGAACTGAGCGCTCACGTTGGTACAATGGGCACATGAAGAAATAGTGATATGCGTCTTCAGATCTATTTCCACATGAGCATGCGGGGCTGTCAGCGATATAATTATTGAACATATCACATCGGAGTTCACTGCAAAAATTACGTATGCGACAATGAAAAATGTTGTATTTCCTGCGTCCAGCATAGAAATGTAGAGGGGGGCTGATTGTGGGATATATATGATACAAGTTGGTTTTAAAGGTAGAAGATTGATCAGCATCGGTGATTACTTTGGGAAGCTTATTCCATTCTAACACCATCGCTGGAAAAAAGGACTGTTTGAAGTGTTCAGTATTGCAATAGTATGAGTAAAATTTACCGGGGCGTCTCCAATTATAATCTGCAACCTCGTGTGATCTGGGGGGAAGTGTATTGGCTAGATAAGAGGGGGCTAGATTATTGATTATTTTATAGAGTGCCTGCAGTTTATGTAGTTGACGTCGTTTATTGAGTGATGGCCACCCGACCTCCTGTAATACCGTGTTGTCCGAAGCAGAACGGGTTATACCACTGACTATCCGTCCAGCGTCGACATGAAGCCAGTCAAGCTTCTCTAACATATAATTTGAGGCATTGTCCCAGACGGCGTCCGAATAATCAAATAAGGGTAAAATATATGTTTTGTAAATAATTTCAATGGTTTTCCGGTTGAGTTGATATTTAATCCGTCGGAGTTGAGACAGACGTGAGGCAATTCTTTTGACAGACCTTTCAATGTGTGCATTCCATTTGAGATTTGATTGGAGTTCCAGACCTAAGTGTATATGCTTGTCCACGAAGTTGATTGAATTTCCTACGAAATTGAGGTTTGGTTTCACTGTTGAGGGCGCAACTAATGAAAAGGACATGCCAACTGTTTTAGTTGGGTTGAAACTGACCAACCAGTTTTGGGACCACGCTGTAATTTTGTCTAAATCGCTGTTCATAGTATGTTCAAGTATATTAAGATCAAAGTTACTGTTCGTGAGGCAAGTATCGTCGGCATACATTCTCGTTATTGATTCAATACCGTCGGCTAAATCATTTATATAGACTAAGAACAAAAATGGCCCCAGGATTGACCCTTGTGGAACTCCCGCTGGGATGACCTCGTATTTTGAAAATGTGTCATTGATTAGGACCCTCTGTGTCCGATTTTCTAGGTAGTTTTCTATCCAATTTAAAATATTTCCTTCTAATCCATAAGCATTTAATTTGTGTAGCAGTCCCCTGTGCCAAACCCTCTCAAAGGCTTTGGAAATATCACAGAATATAGAACATGTAAGTAGTCCTTTATCAAGGGATTGGCACAGGTTGTGATATAGGTCTAATAGTTGGTATGTTGTACTATGACCTGTGAGAAATCCTGACTGATGGAAGTATAAAAGTTCATTTTCAATGAAAAATTTACTAATCTGTTTCAAAACCACTTTCTCAAAAACTTTAGCCACACATGGTAGAAGGGAAATTGGTCGGTAATTTTTGGCTTCCGCTGGATCATCTTTTTTGAAAATCGGGATCACGTTTGCTGCTTTCCAGGACTCTGGGAATTTCTCAGAGTTGATAGATTTCCTGAATAGAAGGACGAGTGGTTGAGCTATTGATTTTGCTGTTTCCCTGAGCATTCTAACACTAATTCCATCATGGCCATGGGCTTTGTTAAGTTTAAAAGATTTGATGGCTGATTCAACCTCTGATTCTGTGAAAACCAAATCTGGCATGGTGTTTGCGGTGCGCTTCGGAAAATGAGGCAAGTTATGATTGACATCATTAATGGTAGAATTTGCAATAAAGCTTTCGTTTAGAATTTTTGCTTTGTCGACATCGTCAATTGCATATGTCTTATTGTTGGCAGTTATAGTGCCGGAAGAACTGTGTAGTGGGGGGATGTTTTTTGCTCGTTTCTTGTTTAGTAGGTAATGTATTATTCTCCAAAAGTCTCGTGGGTTAGATGCTTCTCTTATTCGTTCTTCGATATTTTCTTCAAATTTGATTTTCGCGTGCTTCTTCATGTTATTGACTTTGTTCCTTATGTTTTTATATTTTCTCCAGACTTCAGGGTTATTTGCCTTCATGGCCTTTTTCCTTACTCTGTCGCGTTTTCGTATCTCAAACCGGATGTCCGAATTGAACCAAATTTTGTCGGATGTTCTTACTGTAATGCATGATTGTGGAATTGTTTTCGCCATTATGGACAGGAATTCTAGTTGAAAGTTATTGGCAGCTGTGTTCACATCAGGTGCACTTTTTATGAGGTCATCCCAGTCGACATGGGCAAGTAGATTGTTTGCACGAGAAAAATTACCTTTTCTGTAGTTCCATACTTGTCTAGGAAATGACGCTGCGGTAGTATTTTGAAATGATATTGTGGCATATACACCTAGGTGGTCCGAAACTCCGAGATTTAGGACATCGGAGTCTATTAAACGGAGTGAGCTTGAGGTCAAAATTGGGTCAAGCAATGTACTTGAGGTGCTGGTCACTCTAGTTGGGACTTTTATAGCATTTTTCATACTGAAACCATCCGTTATCTGTTTTAGCTTCGATGAATTATCCATGAAATTCGAGTTAAAATCCCCTGTGATGACTACATATTCGGAAATATCAAGAGCGTCAGAAATTGAGGATTCCAGGAGTCCCCAATAATTTTGGCTACAGAATTGATCAGATCTGTACGATAATCCAAGAACAATGCGAGTTTTCTTTGAGTGGATTTCGAACCAGAGACAAGAAGAATCGAATTCCAATTCAGGTTTACGATTAAATATTAAGTGGTCGGCGAACATTACGCATATTCCGCCACCCTTTGAATCACGGTCTTTGCGAATGGGGGAACAATAACCATCGATTTCTAGTTGGCTAGAAGGGTAAGATGGGTCAAGATGTGTTTCGGTGAAACATAGAATGTCAAATTCGTTTATAAGATCTGCAATTTTTTCAAGTTTATTTCGGATACTCCTTACGTTATAGTGAAAAATCGAGATCGAATTCTCAGCGTTAGTCTGTGACAGAGGGCCTGGGTTTATATGGATATCGCCTGATAATTGTAATAGAAAGAATGTAATGAGAAAAAATCGACCTTGCGTTTGGTGGAGTAAAGCATTTTCCGAGGCGAAGGCTGCTGTTTTTTTACAGTTTTAGTTGCTAACGGTCGTTTTGCTGAGTCGAAGATACCTATTGCTGCCCTATATTGACTCAAGTCACACGTCATTTCAGACGGTGGTTCGAAATCAAGATAGGGAAGCAAATGGACTCCGACTCAATGAGCAATACAACTAGTGGCACCTCACAAATGGACTTGACTGTTCTTACATTCTGGATGACTGGAAACATGAATGAAGTAAATGAGTAATCAAACATTATCAATGAATAGAAATAGAAAACATGATGTAGACATTGGGATATATACAAATATATACATGCTGATGTTGGGTGGTGATTGGCATGAGGGGAAGGGCTTCGGCTATTAACGGGTAGCTATGTTTAACAAATTATGGATTTTCGCTTGGGCTTGGATTGTTAGCATGGTGGGATTTTCGTAGGGTTAATCTGAGATAAGTGAGAAAATAGGGCAGTCTCATTGTTGAGGATAAAACACGAGAATACACATTATGATAATGTACGGATATAGGACAACAGAGGAAGTTACACAGTTTAGCGACACACGATTGGTTCTGGGCACATTATGCTGAGGAATGCCTTCACTCACCGAAAGGGTCAAAATTTATCACAGAGAACTGTTTCCAGTGTGTATCCCCGTTCTTTGATTAGCATTGTGTGAAATAAGATAGGCCACACCAGCCTTGCGAAACTGGGATTTTTGTCGATACGGCCTGCGGTAATAACATGCGTACGCATTGTTGATATTGCTTTTGAAATTAATAGCGCGGAACGATGAGTCGTGAAAAGTGGATTTTGCATGGGTCGACACAATTAGGTCGACTTAATATCATGTGATATGCTGCCTGTGACCGTTCAAGTTGGCCTGATGCTCTGTGAAGCTTTTCAACGTGGGTGTTTCATTTTGACTCAGTTTTGGCTAAACTTCTAGTGTTGTCGTGACAAATCATGTACATGTGTATATTCAGCCTTGAAGCACGTGGATTAACTGCATTTTATTGTTCCACCAGTAACACATGGTATATGACAAGGTACATAATATGAATATAATATAGATTAGTCAACAATATATATACATATATACAAAGATGAATGTTACCGAACTGGCTAAGTGGCACTGGGTATAAAATTCGATGAATAATTTCAGTGCGGTAGTATTTTTATTTTATTTTTTTATCCATTGAAACTGGATTTACACAACATAACGGAAATTCTAGCTCTTTCCATTATGTTCTGTACCTCCAGCTTCACTGCTTCCTTCGTGTGAGATTACTGTTTTATCCGTTTGAATGCAAGTTTGAGAAATATGCAAAGTCGTTTTAGTATTACCACGTTACATATAGTGAGTAAATCGTGGAATTTCTCTCTAACGGGATATTTCCAATAATATTGTGGGATGTATTTCTCTCTGAGGTCTTTAATTACGTCACATTCTAAAACAAAATGGAATTCATCCCCTAAAACACCACATATTTTGCAATTGTTTTCACTTTTGTTAGATTTCCATCTGCACATTTCGTTTGGTAACCTATGATTAGATGTTCGGATTTTTGTCAAATGTTCTGACAAATAAAATGTTATGCGAATTAGATATTTACTGAAACTTGGATAAGGTTTAATGGCGTTATAAAATTGTCCTCTGCTGGACCCCGAGATACTAAAATGCCATTGTTGAAAGAAACGATCATTCAGATTTTATATTCTATATGTTTTCGTTCTGATGGTGACAATGGTAGTTGGCGATCTTCAATGTCGTTTATGAACAAAGAAAATAACACTGGGGAAAGATTCACTACTTGCCTTACCCCAATGTCACATGCAAAGAAATCTGACCGATGGCCATCATTAGCAACACATGACTTTATTTTACTGTGCATATTTCTGATAACTTTGAAAAAGTTTCCATTTATACCAGCCTTCAGTAATTTTACCCAAAGTCCATCCCTCCATATCGTATCGAATGCTTTTTGAAAATTGACGAAACAACAGTATAGCCACTTCTTGCTCACATTATATATCTCAATCAAACAATGTAAAACAAACAAGTTATCAACCGTTGAATGCTTCGTTCTAAAACCAGTTTGACTATTACTTAAGAGATCAACTCTTTCGGAAAAATTTGGCTATCCTACGATTCAAAACAGCAGTGAATACTTTGCCCAAACAACTGACAAGTGTTATACCTCTGTAAGAATTCGGATCCTTGCTATCGCCTTTATTCTTAAATAAAGGTTTAATTACACCAATAGACCAAGCATCTGGAAAATGACCAGTGCTGAGAATGATATTGAAAAAAAAGAAGTATAAATCGGAAGCATAATATAAAGAGTTTGCTTTATATATGCATTCGATATTGAGTCTAACCCAGGTGCTTTTGATACTTTTAATTTACTTACAACTTGAATAATTTCATTATCAACAATAGGTTGGTTTAGTTCACTCATATCACCTGGGTCAAACAGATCTGCACTGATATTACAGAGGTCGTCGTAGTCACACCCCGGTGTATTCATTGTTTTGAAATATTCTAAGAACGATTCGTTATCTGGCATTTCTTGAGAAACCTTTCTAGTCTGTCCCCGGATCATATTATTCAAAATACCCCAGAATTCCCCACCACGGGACGTCAAACTATTTCTCAATGATTGATTACAACTTTCGTACCAATCATTCCGTAGCTTGTCCATGACAGACCTGTATGCATTAGTAGCGGAAATCAGATTATGTTTGTCAACATTACTCTTGTATGTTCGATATTGACGCTTTAATTTGCAAACAGTTGATCTCATTTCAACACAGTCCATATCATACCATGGTTTACCCTTTTTCTTGTTATTCAATTTCCGCGAAAACTTGCTCCGCTGGCTTGAGAGATGAGAGTTACCCGGCTGCAATTGGAAATATTATTTGATCAATTGCTGAGATCTGCAAGCCTAGATCATTACGCATGATACACACAATTCCATAATTTCTAACTAGTTCCTGATTAGTCTGTCAACCAGCTCATTATTTAGCATTATGACACACCAGTTGTGTTAGCAACGACTATTATACTAAATGCCGAGCAGCCACTATAGCAGACTTGGATAATGTAGGTGTTGTGGGAGTAACATATTTAGTCATCTGAGTTAAGATATATGCGAATAATTAACTGATTGACTCGATGTACTGATGACAGTTATTTTCTAACAGTGATCATCCCCCCACATGGTAGCATCAATCCGGAAGGTATAATCAAACCGGTTTGAATGGGAAAGAATCGCATATGTGTGTTTCTCATCGTACAATCGACCCGGACAACATATATGTGCGTCCATACGAAACAGGAATATTTACATATCATGTGTCAGTGGGTTCTCCAAGAGCTAACCATTTACCAAATTTTAGCGAATTATTCCAATAGTGTTTTTTTCTTTTGCTCTTTCACATTTTCGGAAAAATCTATTCACTATACCCATGGCATTACGCACTGCCCAGAATATGCCGGTATATAGCTGACTTTGTCAATGAGGTATACGGGTGAACAGAGTTTAAAAAACCGTGTCATTCTCAATATGCGCGCTATATGATTGGACCACTGTCGGCCAATGTATATGCCAAAGTGGCGAATCAAGATGTCACTAACACCATATCTTCTGCGCAGTAGATATGCATATCATTTATATAGTTATGGGTAGTTTTCGCATATTTTCATGTGCATATAATACTAATCAGTTGGACTACGTATCTAGCTCAGATATTGGTTCATAACATTTTCGAAACATATACACATCTATTATGACTGGATTAATCAAATAAATTCAACATCCGTCTCCTCAGTTCACATGCACATGCAAACTGTCGTTCACGAAGCTAGTCGGATATCCACTCAGTCGTAACCGAATTTGACTGGTAATGATACCATGTAAGGCGAAACGATATGAGATGATGATTAGTATATAACAGGTCAAACAGTGGGAACAGTCAGTACCACAATGTCATAGGTGTTATACTTACCAAATACAATGAAGCCAATTCAGCTTACTTGCATTTGTCCTCAGACTGGGGTTTTTGTTTTTGTTTTCTTGGGGGTGGGTTGCTTCATCCCACCTCGGTACAACCGGTCAACATCGAGACAAATCTAGATATTCTGGTGTTATGTTAAGTGAACACATATAATGATACAAGACTTCGCAGCAAAAGATATAAATAATTATGCGTGTTATATATATATATATATCCATGAACATAGCGGGCTACATCCACATCTGATATGCGCTCTTCGGGTCGGGCAATTCATCCACTCATGTACTTGCATGGGAGTAGCAGTGGGGAGTTCGTGTGTGGTACCCCTATATTTTGGTAAATATTGTTAACAGTTGGAAATTTCATGCCGGACACAACCTCAGTTGCAAATTACTAAATATAACTTCAGAATATTCTTATGGTTTGATTTTCGAACCAGTATTATTACATACTAGTGTGACAAGTGTCTTTGCTATCAGATAAAAAACTACATAGTTTGAGAATTTCCGTAAATTGTTTTAACTAAAATAATGTCAAACCTTGCAGGGTTGTTGTGCAACATATAGTTAACCTCATGTGAACTTGATGTAAACTCCAAACCTCGGATGCAAATGGAACTTCCGTAATTTGGAGCGACGAATACAATAGATCGACAAATAAACGAACTATTAATATACGTATCATGTGCTCTGAAAAATACTTGGCGAAGTCACAGCCATTATTTCAGCAAATAATATTTCCCATGCAAAAAAATATTCGGTTCAATGGTAGGGTTGCTAAAGGAAATTGATCTAACATTTCCTGGGTAACTAAATTTCAACCATGAAACACCCTGGTAAATATCTATCATACCTTGAAGACAACCCGGTAAACCCGGGTAGATACCATCGGGATTTTCCCTGGTGTAATGATTTTTCACCAGGGTTTAACCTGGTCGGATATTATTTAATATGGTAAATAGGCAGGTATGACCTGGTAAATCACCTTTTTACCATGGTTTAACGGGGCACATTTTATATTGGTTGGTACCATACCAATGGAACAATGAAAGAAATGCTCTTCAACGTCCTTTCTCAAATGCTTATGCAAGAGTTGAACAAGTTCAATGCTGAATTGAATTATTTCCTGTTGACTAGTGGGACCAATATTATACGAAGTAAACAGTTTGACGTCGTTTCGTGTCATGGCGTGTTTTATTGGGATATAACACGCATGATCAAATTATCAGTTGACCAATCACCGAATGGGATATCGTGTAACATACATGGTTGATGTAAATATTTACCTGAAGTGAACACAACGGCGCTCGATTGTGATCCGCTGAAGCTGGTCGGGCTGATGTAACACAGCCCGCTCCCTCCATCGAATGAAAACGCAAGGCAACTTTGTGTTGTTGAACATGTGGCGGCACACGCAAGTTCTGAGCGACTCACTCTTTGAGAAACGCCAGAAATAACGCCAGTCTCTATCGCAATGAAACGTTTTTCGATGACCGTCAATGCGAGCGAACAGCAAACTAACATATGACAGCCCAGAAACAACACGGTGGCGATGTGCAAGTTATTAATGCGGTCAGCCATTATGGTTATATCAAATGCTGAATTTGAACAAACATCAAATTAACATACCGAAACAGAACTACAAGTCACGCTTAGCCAAATTCAAAATCGTGCAACCGTGTACAGGCCATGTCATGTTTGACATCTGATCTGACATAAAACGAACAAGTCTTAGTGCCAACAGAGAAACGACGTTATGACACGGAGTAGATTGTCGATGTGCGTGTGAACACAAACAAACAAAGCCTTCTGGCCATCGATTTCAAATAAGACAGGCACCTATGAACTGTATAGATTTCGATAATGGTTGCCTGTCAGTTACTATTTACCACATATATGATAATATATATAGACCATGGGATGAAAATCCTAGGACGCTTAGAAAAAAGTTTGTCTGCAACTTTTAGGGTACTACAAGAACTTTATATTTTCATAGCAAGATTGTTTTCTTGTAACAGATTGTAAAATGTTCTGGTTTCGGGAGTTGCACATTCGCGAGAAAAAAATGTTTTTGTTAGCCGTTTTCGTGTACATTCTCACTAAATTATAAAAAAAATTCCTGTTTATTATTACAAGTTAATTCAGACAATTTGGTGATTATACTAAATGGAATATGACGAAATCTTTCAATAAACACGAAAAGCACAAACAGAACGGCATATTTACGCCCAGAATGACATTTTGAATATTAAATTCCCCCCGAATGGCGCCTGACGTTCGATTAAATAGAGTTAATGTTCTTGAGGTTACATGCATTCAACCGGCGAATAGTGTTATTCCTCTGGGCGTCACGTGTATTTAACGGAATATCTACGCTGAAATTGCATCGACTTGAGGGTCAGTAAATGTTTTGGTATAAAGATGAAATTAATAAAAACAAAATTATGTTTGGATATACCATTTTAACTAACATTGTGGTGCATTATTTCGCTCATAAAATAATAAAGGCCAATAGGCCCTATATATAGTACCGGGTACGTGTTCTCAAGATCCGCGGCCTTGACTTCGATCATATATACAGTTCAACTGAACAAATGGTATAGTTTTACAATTTTGACGGCGCAAAAATTTCTCGGGACACATTTTGTCGCCATGCATATAACCTTATAGACCCAGACAATCATACTATTCAAGTTTATTTTAAATTATAAGGTGAAAATGCATGTGCAGATGTTCCGTTGAGAACTTGAGTGCTACATGTATACTCGTGTCCGAAATCGTGACCACCGTGTGCTCGCCACAGGACATGGTCGTATATTTAGTAGATTATAGCTACATGTGTAGACTTATCTCAAACGCCAAATACATGCACATAACGGCCTTGTGGAACAAATCATATACAGGTTATATATATGGGCTTGTCGGAATTATTAATGCCCGTCATAATAGTCACTGAAAAATCGTGCGATATGTCCAACATTGTTCACGAAATAATAAAAAACAAGCATATATATAACAAGATATATAAATGCATCGATATGGACGTCACTATGAAGTGTGTTTATTTAGTTCACCTTATAATTACATACTAATACATCTCCCTTGACCTCGAGATATCAAACATTCCCAAACTCTTTAAAACTTAATAATTTTGTGTATCTTTATTTCCATTTAAAACAAAACAACTTTCAAACTGATTGGTCAATATTCGAATCTATTTTCTGGCTGAAATGTCAAATTACTTCTGTTGGTTCGGGTATGCATGGAATGTCCAACGTTGAACATTTTGATCAAAGTTAGGACCACCCGGTCGCCACGCTCATGCATGCAGTGCCTCAACTTGTTTTAAAATTTCGCCAGGTAATACCCCGCCATTATAATTCGCGACTTGCATTTATGATCCAATAAACAGTCAAATACAAATATCGTATACTTTGTTTTATATGCATGAGGTCATTCCATGAAGAGTTATATTATTATAGCATGTTTTGTAATAACTTTTCATGCGCGGTATATATATCATCATCATGATGTAGTCAACCATGTGTAACTGCTATATGTCGGTATAGTGGACAAGATATTACATGTGCATAAACTTGCACGAACTGTTCAGTATATAAATAACTTAGTAAAAATAAATAAACAAAAATAGAAAACATGGAATTTCCAGAATTGTTGTTATCTGCACGCCAATATATAGAGGCTTATTTGACTCGGACACATGCCCTCCAAGAGTTGTACTGAACTAGAACCTATCATTTTCGTCCCCGTAAAAACTGTACATAACAGCATGCATGGACATATTCCTTAAACTTTTCAGATCGTGGACTGCATTGTATATACGCATATTTAAACACCTCGCATATTTAAGTAAAGGGGGAAATTGCAAGTATAGATCTACAAAACTAGTTAGTTGAAAATTATCACATGAACGAATTAATAGCTTAAATTCATATGATATTTGATTGCAAAAGATAATTAACGGAAAACATAACGATAAATACGAACCCATCGTGCTTGAAAAGTTCAACTTATAGAGGCCTAAATAGACATATGCACACCAGACACTAAATGATTTGGTCGGCTGGCACTCTGTATCTGGTAAATATTCGGAAAGATATTATGGATTAATATAATGTCTGCACTATCTCTGAAAAACAGTGCCATTGTTGGTGGAATAGAATAAAGAGAAAGTGCCGCGTGAAGTAAAAATAGTTTCCCGTTAAGACCTGGCGTAATACTAATTTTCCGGACAATCGCGCGCTTGGTTTCGCTTCCGATTCCAGAAATTCAATTAATCGGAATGGCACGTGTAATTGATGTAATTATTGTTGTGACTTTAATCTGTTTCTTGATTTGAAACTGTATCGGGTTTATGTATTGTATAACTTCCTGGTAAAGTGTTGATTGTTTTTGGAGGAATCCATTTACATTGATTGCATATTTATCGACCTTTGATATTATTGACAGAATGCGTCTAAATAACGGAATATCATGATGGAACGAACCGCGTGCACCAGCGGTATATTTTTCAGATAAACTTTTGCTCTGCATTCGAAAATGTGCAACTCCCGAGGCCAGAACATTTGCGAAATATGTTTATTGACACGTAACCTTCCAACATTTACCAAAATTATGTAGTACCTCAAAAGTTGCAGAGCAATGACAGCTTAGGATTTTCATCCCATGGTCTAATAGATGATACATATGGCTTTTGACCGATTACGAAAATTCTTTAAGTTGTGGGTACAATTATAGCAATTAAATACCGTTTTTTCCGGTATTTGTTTATGCCAACGAATGATGGAGTGTAGTCATAGGCCGTAGGTTTACTTCTGTTTGCATAACAAAACAGTCCCATTTTCGTTCGCCATTAATTTTCGCTAAAAGTGTTTTAAACGGTCATGGCTCATTCGAGCTTCCAAATTCGCTCAATTACGTAATTTGGAAGGCGGTATAAGATAGATTGACAAATAAACGAATGTTTGATAAACATGTACCAGCTTCATACGATCTGGAAAAAAAATACTTTCCATGGTAACATTCATGTTCCAGCTTGTTCAAATTTTCGCACAGAAGTGAAACAAACGCTTTTTATGTATACCATATCAGGAATAGACTAATACCGGATGTTTTTTTCTATTCCAAGTTGTGCAAATGGCCGTTGTTTTTTTTGGGACCCAAACATCGTGTTCACAGTTGTATTATTATTTTATTTCCATGCTCGTATAGAAGGCAGATCAAGTCTTTATCAACCTATTTTGATACCGGGAAAAAATTAAAAAAGCGAATTCTATTTTGTATTTTGGGGAGCAAACCACCATGGGGCTTTAATGAAAAGTATGCAAGTTTAATATAAATAACAACACAGAGCATAACACATTCCATTATCAGTCCCACTTTAAATAACTTTAATAATATTTGTATAAAATTTCACATGCTCTAAAATAGTATGGCGGCTTCACACATAGCGTATTATTTTAGTTATAGATCGCGCGATTATGATTCGCCGGTAGTAACGCTATGAAGGAAAGTACGAACATCAGCAACACAAAATCGTGTTTGCTCCCTGCTGGGACAATCAATTGATACGCCGTTTATGTTCCGGTCGTTTAGTGCTATTTCACTGTAAAGTATATCATAAATACATGTACACTCTAAGAACGTTTAATATTTGGTACCATGGATAACCTATGATATCGACATAGAATCGATCTGGAATCAAATTGTAAGTTTGTTTCCTTAAAGAACCCACCGAATCCAACGTTTGTGTGGGAACACGACCTCTCTTAAATGTCCTTGTCTAAAAATTTAACAATATGTCCATGCGTTCTTGGGTTAAGGTGAGTTGGTGAAGACCAGATCAAGCGTCATTTCTTTGATATACCAATACATAGAGATCTAAACTGTTTTCAATTCATATTCAGACTAATCACTGGAATGCTCATACCACCAATAGGAGAAATAAAGTGTGGAACAATAGCATTATATATACTTAAATTTCCTTCCTATATCAGAACGTCTTCGGGGTCTATTCTGTGAAGCAAAATCGTGTGATGCCAATTTAAAGGCACGGATAGCCTTCGCGGTGGTTATTGCTGTTAAACTAGCTAAATCCGCGAAAACCGCATCAGACATAAAGATTATTAAAATATAGACATAGTGTGTTCCTATACCAGTCATAAATACCGCGTAAATAGTATGTGACTGCATCTGTCGGTTAATATTGGATTCATTGTTTTACATATTAAAATTTGAGTGATAATTGTGACAGTTTTGTTCTGTTATGTCTTGAAATGAGAGGCCCAATTCGTATGATTCAGATTGGTCCAAATTAGTATTAATCGTAATCTGAAAGCTCGCATGAAATAACAGTATACATGTAGTATAATGATAATATGAAAAGGATATTATCCACAAAACACTCTTTTGTGGGAGATGATCGTTTGTTTATATACCGATACAGCACGTAAAGGGTGTACGATAAACAATACACTCAACAGAGTCAACACCGTGGGATTGTTTTGGGAGAGTGATTCACCGTGACCCATTCAACACCGATATCTTGTGGCGAGGATTAGTGAACGCGAAAACGGCATGTTGCAAACAACATGGTGTCAGTTTTAACTAAAATTCATTAGAGGGGTCTTCCGGGTGTTGAGTATTTTGTCGCACACTACTTACCCAATAAACAACTGGTTCTGTAACATCATTTGGCTTTGTTCACATAACAAACCATACCAACTTGACATTTATATATTATTTACGTGATATATACGGATCTTCTTTAGAATTGAATTTGTGGAACTGGAAATGTTGTAAAATTGGCAGGGGACCATCTGGTTGTCAGGGCCGTCTGACTAATTTAATGCTTAGCAGGTCTGAGTGAAACACAGATCGATATATAATAGCCCGATCTGGCTAAAATAGACCGATCGCTGTCGAGGGAACTCTTACATTCCTTGGGCATGGGATTATTGAGTTTGGCTGGTTCAAGGGAAAAGCGTGCTGTTGGAAATTTCAACAAGGATAACACCCCCAAATAATAACCTTAATATTGTCAGCGATGGCATTCTGATTATTACAAATAAAGCAACTATACTGAATTGTATACTGATTACTGTATCAACTACATGTAGTCAACCCCAACACTGCTGAAAGAGGACAATTGGGCACTTTGTCGTAAACATACTGCCTGAAAGGATATTCTTCACGTCGTTCTGTGCATATATTGTGGTAGTGCATGCAATTCCGGTTTTATTCGGTCAATTAAAAATGCCCTATAAGAGAATTAAAAAAAAAATTCCTCTAATCTAATAATAAAAACAAAGAAAATAATAATTATAATCAATCGTAAGACACATGACCCATAGAGACACATTCCGGTATCCAAAATAATGCGATCAGAATAAGCCCAAGCAACGCTCTAATATAATAGTTCGAGCCACTTGTTTTTGTTTCTGGTATAGTCAATGTACAACTAATAGCTCCGTTGTGTCGAATCGATAGGAAATATTTAATTGTTTCCGACTGGGTTTTTTTTTAAACAAACGATATATACAATTTCTATGTTTATTCAGTTCGGAATAAGGAACCGTTGGATATAGTGAAATAGAAATATCATGTTATAGGCCTAATTGCTGAATAACGATCATTCAGGATAACGAACCCTCTACATGTAGGTAACTTCGGAATTGAGCATCTTCGGAACAGAGAAGGATGGTGAGGGACCGACATAGCAAGTCACCGGCGCACAACTGGCGCTTATAATTGTTGTCCTGGCTCGCACAAGTTGATTTCAGGCGTGTAGTCTGGCGCGCATGTTCTTTGACTTTGGTGGTTGACAATCATTTCGGCCAATTTGGCCGGTTACTTCATGTGACTTTTTCATCTGACGTGTGTGTCGGATAATTGATCTGGAGGATTTATGTAAATGTTAGCCCAAACTACATTTCCAAGTAACGATGGTTTTGTTGTTTATTTTGAGGAATAATACCGCGTCAGATGAATTCAGCCCAAATATGTTAACAGTTGTCGTGTCAAACATTCGGCAGTAGGTTAGCGTTATTTAGTATTTGTGGATGTCCTTTAACATGGGGAAAATAGACTACTGCGCTTGAACGAGCATGTGAATTTGTCGTTTTTAATGTACAGCAACTTGATAATCAATAACAGAGGCATTCTCTGTCAAATAAGGTCGCTCTATTTACGGTATTAATTGCGGAACTTTCTAAAGTAAACTACGCGTAAACGGATACATACGGTAAATTATAGAATGTGCCGGAATCGGCCTAATCGCCCCATGGCCAACTCGCCCAGTCGACGTGTGTCAATTCGGTACCTACTATAACATGTACCCGAGTCCGATTCCGAATAAAAGATGTATACGGGTGTTATATAGCGTTTGGTCCGTTGTTTCTCAATGAATATTATTGAAATTTGGTGTATATGTCCGGGCTGGGACATGGAATACAACAACGTTTGAATTGTTTTTAAATTTACAAATTTGTTGATTTTATTCATTTTTTTTTCGTTCTGAAAACACACTATAAAGTGTATATAATATAATAAAGAACACGAGACATACATAATTTATAAACTGTTAACAAAAGATATCAAATTCAATACATGACAAAGATGACTCAGTGGAGTTTATAAAGTGAACATAAAAACATTGAGGTAAGAATTTTTTTAAGGAATGCAACTTTATTTAATGATAATAAACACATAAATTAAAATAACAAACATGAGACATACATGATTTATAAACTGTTAACAAAAGATATCAAACTCAATACATGACAAAGATGACTCAGTGAAGTTTATAAAGTGAACATAAAAATATTAAGGTAAGAATCTTTTTAAGCATTACTAAACCGTTTAGCACAGACCACAATCCACTTCACTCATCCGATCATCACCAAACTTCATATTTATCTTGATATTGATCTATCAGATGAGAGCTATCAAATATTTTTTTAATTTCATAGGAAAAAATGGTCGCCAGCGGCCATATTGCATTTACGTTATATTTTATCGCGTCATGTCGATATCTAGTATTACTTAGAAATTTCACCTTTCCAGATTCATAATTGCTCCATTGACTGTAACAGATGAAATTATTCCCCTCTTCGGATAGAGTGTCACTGAAACTTTATTTTGTCAGACTGTCTGTATAATCACTGATTATATATGGCAATAATCTGTAATAAGATGTAGCACTATTTTATTTTATATTTACATGCAGTGCTGTTTTTATACATCAATTCTAATCCCCCTAGATCATCATGTGATCGATCATACATCGCGCGAGGACCTGGTTGAATTAAGGGGGGTTTTATGGATCACTTCTGTCCTCAAGCTAGATTATACTTATGACATGTAATGGCATGTGTCTAACGTGGAGGGTTAGATATGCTTGAGAAACCACCACTCTTTAATTCACACCAAGTTCTCAGCTGTCATGTTCGGATATTAGAACCCATAGCCATGATATATGGTTTATTTTGTGTATACTAGTAATATAGTTATTTTCAGTACCTTTATATACCAGTACTGTGTATAACAATGCATATAAATTAATCCATGTATACATGTATATTGATTCAACGGATTCAGTGGTTTTGTCCATCAGTCTATCAAATTTGCGGGGAAAACATGGCCACAAGCAGTACACCCTGCTAAATTTCGAATTTGAATCAATTGGCGCACCCTGCAGCCAGCTTTTATTGGAGAACTTTTTCTTAGGTGGATATTTTGGGTCACCGCTAGATGTGAGCCATATTTTGTTCTCAAACTGTCCTTGTGAAGACATCACTGCCAGCGGTGATCTTCAATTTTACTATTTTTATGGCTAAATAATTTGGTGATCCTACAGACGACACCCTTGTCCGATCGTCATCAGATTCCACAATTATCTTCTGGATAACCAGGGTGAGAGTAATCTAATTTTCCCGAATTTCGTTAAAAAACATTACCACAGGCAGCAATTTGGTATCTTACTCTTTGATCCTCTTTTGCATGACTGAATTGTTTAGCAACTGTACAGACATATCCCTCATCTGGTTTTTATATACATGTATATCTCTTCATGCGGATAGCCAGTATTACGTAGGTACTTCAACTTTCTGCATTCCTGTCATCATTTGAAATATAAAAATTTACCTGATACATGCACCCTTCAAAATTTGTTTCGTCGTATCTATTTTAATGACCCGTATGGTAATATTGATACAGATATATTTGTCAAACATTTCTTTGTACAATATACAGGTATTTAGTTTGTAACTAAATCTAGAAATATATAATAGTAGCTCGTGGACCCCACTTCGTCCGGGATGTTCCCCTCTGATTTTCGGAGAAATGCGCGATTTAACCTTGAATTGACTATTTTAAAGGTGAAGGTCATGTCGGGGTCACGATTTGACCCGTCCAAAACACTCCCCGGACAAAAGTCACGACAAAAGTACCCGTCGAAATCCGCCCGGCTTTATACCCGATTTGACCTTGAATTGACAATTTTGAATGTCAAGATCAGGTCAGGGTCATGATTTGACCCACCCGAAACACTCCTGGGACAAAAGTAACAGTAGGTATCAAATTTCGTTGAAATACTTCCGTTTTACCAGATTTGACCTTGAATTGATCTTTTTGAATGTCAAAGTCAGGTCGGGATCAAGATTTGACCCGTCCAAAATACTCCCTGGAAATAATTTCCCCTAGGTATCAAATTTCGTCAAATCTGTCCGGCAGTTTTCCCGGCCATATAGCTAACAGACAAACAGACAGACAAATGTCCAAAATATATATTAAACTAGCTGATGTACTCGACTTCGTTCGGGCTAGTTAGGGATTTTTTTTGTGATCGCCTCCATCTGGACAGTACCCAGTATATACAGCGTCTGGCCAAACTATTGTTCAATTGGTCCAGAAACATGCCTATATCAGCACGTTCGAGAACATGGTCCCACGTGAAATTGGACCCGTGCATATTGCTCCCGGGATCGAAGTAGTCCTACACACAAATTTTTAGTCGGATCGGTCAAGGTCCAGAAACATGCCTATGAGCGAGGTCAAGTTGACACGTTAAATACCAAATTCGAGCAGTGTTAGAGTCTATAACACATACACACATGCATTCACGCATACACACATACATACATACATACAGACAGGTGTTTCAAAATGTATAATCGATAGCTACAACAATTCTATGGTAGATAGTTCACGGCCGACCTGATGCATGCATCTTAGTTTTCTTGTAGACCATGGCATTGTAAAACAAAGAAACGACGTGCAATCTGACCTACAAGGCTAAACGCGATACTAGAAAGAAAATGCGTCACTCATTCGGTGTCATTTCGTTTTATTTCCCAGAAATTCGAAGACATCCGTCCGCCTGCACTCAATGGGAAGTAACTCTAATGTAACCAAGCACATACCATGGCTACCTTTGCGTGATTAGAGTTACTTCCCATTGAATTCATGTGGCCGGATGTCCTCGAACTTCTGGGAAATCGAGCCTGCTGCCTGGCAATAGAATGTGCAGCGATAAGGGTGAGTGCCAACTTGTCACGGTGTCAATAAAGCTGTTTAAAGGCACGGGCGGCGTTCGTTGCAGAAATATTCATATTTGTTCAAATCGCCATCAACAGAAGGAATATTAAAATATATATAGTTTTGTGCATATACCAAACATAATCAGCGCGTAAATAATATATTGTCGTCAAGACGTACGATGGTGTACGTAAACAAGAGCCTGCTCGTGTTACATAAATGTTGCTTCTGTTTACATAACAGAGCGCAATTATATTGGTTAATCACACACAAATGATATAAACGTTCTTTATTATTTACAAATCAGGAAAACAATAACAAATAACGCTCTTTTTGTTTACCATATCCAGATCTAAACAAAAGCCAGGTTTTGTAACGTTATTTGCTTTTGTTTACATAACAAAGGAAAAACATTTGACAATAACATACCGTTTATGCCATATTTCTGATTGGTATAAGAACAAGGTATTCTATATTTTACTATTATTGCTGTTTATGGCGGTTTTTGACGGAGGTGAATATTTTAGCAGCATACCCACCGCCAACGCCGCCCGTATCTTTCAGGTGGGGCTGAGGCGACCAACTCAAATCTTGAATTAGTGGGACTGTTATCTACAAATTCCGGCTGCCAGAGGGTGAATGTAATTACACTATCCCACACAGCAGTACTAGAATCGACGAACACTTGTTTCCGTTGCTATTATGTCAATATTTCAGATTAAAGACAATTCATGACCTACACATTTTACCAAAAATACTTGCAGTCTAACCACCCACGATTTAATCAACTATCATGGTTCATAATTGTCGAAAAAGTAACTTTGTTTGCACATTATTTTTTGTTAATTCTCCCTTATAATGAACGCAAACAATTCACAGCGCGTATGACAAACAAACATTAGACATAAACAAAGAGAGACTTCCGGAAGGGTTTTCGTCGGAAACTAACGGTACGATCCCGTACGACCGGATAGCATCACACAATTCATCCACTGGGTACCTTATTCTGATGAGGCCTCAACTGCTATTTGAGACCTATGATCGGACTGAAGTTCCCCAGTTGAAGTTGGTGATGTTCCCCAATTAGTTACCTCGATAATGCATTTTATCTTCTGCAAATTATGAGATATAGAGACTGAACAAAAGGGAAAATGTAACTAAACAAATTTAATTTGAGACTATAGATACTTCTCAGAAGATGAGGCCTAATCAGAATTAGGTCCCAAGATGGTAAATTTAGTGATACGTGCCAGTTAGTTGTGCGGTGTATACGTAACGTCACTAACTTCACCCTCTGGATACAACACTATTTCAAAGCTTGGTGACCATAGGTTACACTGGTGTAAATACTATAGGCAACTCCCCCTGCGGTTGCGGGAGGAGTACAACGTTTCACAGTTAAAACACTCTGGGCTGTGATTGGTTGCATGAATTAAAAGTAAACTGTTTAGAAAAATTCAAGGAATCATTCTCCCACTAACTTCATTTGCCAAGAGGCCCATTCATTAAAGGTGAAGTCTGTTGTGGCTTTTTATAAATTTTAAGTGTGATTCAAAAAATTACAATATGTTTTTAGTGCGGAACTGACCCTAGTTATGAAACAACGAAACTTTGAAGTGGATTCCCTGCTAGACGGTGTTGATTTTTGTATTGGGAAAGTTTCCACAGATGTCAAGCTCACATAATCCGAAGGCAGTTTGAACAGTTTCCATTTGGCCTCTGATGCAGACCAACAAACGTTAACATTGAAGCCTATGGAAAATATGTACACCAGTGTAACCCATACTGTATCTGTCATATTAGCTCATTATACACCCATAACGAAATTGAGGGGGAATATACGAATCAACTTATCCGTACATAATTATGTCTATCCGTCCGTGGACATAACTTATTCAGAGCTTTCATTTATATTTTTTTGGTCAATGTTTTAAAAGCTTGGCGCATATCGTTATTAATTGGTACAATGCATGGGAACCAGTGCAGCTGAGATTATTTTTGTCCGACTTATCTTATTGGAGTTATACCCTTTTTATTTAGAAGATATTCGCAACAAACACACTTGTGTCTAAGCTTGTATTCCTACATGTTCTAGTCAATATTTTTTTTACTTTACTCATTATACACAAATAACAAATTAAGGGGTATATACGAATCGTCTTATTCGTGCATGTGTCTATCCGTCCATGTTTATGTCACATATGTATTTTTATTTTAGTAGAGTTATCCTTCTTTTTTACTTGCTTTTTTCGCGGACAGAGTCTTGATATATCCGCAACTCAATCTGTTAAAATCGTATCGATGAGATAGATACATATAGATATATGGTCTGAATATCAGATTTATATAAAGAGAAGGTCATGACAAAACATAAACAACTGGATGCTACTTTAATAGTGCAGTACACTTATTGGTTATCAGTTCAAATATGTTCTCTTTTTTCCCCCCAGAAAACGTATCTTGAAATGTATAAGATTAAAGAAGTGTTGTAATGAAAGTAGTGTGCAACATTACTCTAATTGTTTTTGTTTAATTAATTAAATATTGCATCATTCCACTCTAGTTATTAATGTGTGTTTGCTGTATAAAGGGACGCAAGGCATATACAGACGGTAAATGCAGCCCTCGGATATAAGGACAAATGTCACACGACAAATGCAGTGCTGTCGCATGTTTTATTCCACATGTTGCCACGGCATTGTTTATTGCCGTGGCAAACTCCGAGGACTGGCGATTGTGCAAACAATATCAACACTCACACGGACACACAACCAAACATTTTTTTGTATTCATTATTGATTGTTCTCCAATAAAGATATTTCACGTGTTGAAACCATTACGGTCAAGTTTTGATTAAACTGTGCTTGTATCTACGACCATCTGTAGTTTGCAAATTCTGCTACAAGTTGGGCCGATATTTCAAAACGTGTAGCTTTGGCGCCGTAAACTCATATGACTTTTCCCGCCAAATGCATATCCACAGCAAATCCATAGTAAACACGTTTCAAGTTACATGTACGTGTGTCTAAACCTGGCTAATATGCAGGTTACGAACTATATAAGTTCCCGTTCAAACGGCTGACGCCAAGCTGTAAATGTGACAAACATGGCACCAATTTAATGCTTCTGTTTCAAAGTCAGTGACTTGCAGTTCGCGTCCGATAGACGTTCGCATTTGGAACGCCGATACGGGTAGTTGTGTTACCAGAGATAGCTAGTGTACGGTAAGACATGCAATATAACCCCTGAATTCAACTTTCCGGCATGTCAGGTTAGATGGGAGATCATTATTGGTAAATTTTCTTGACGAAGAAGACCTGCTTTTAATGTTTGGGGGCGAAAATCTGCTATGTCATTCCGTGTATATTAGTACACATGCGCATGTTCAGGTTGCAAGAAACAACAAACCAATTTCGATCTTCCATACGTTTTCATTTGGCGGCCATCGCCTGCATGGTACAAAAGCATCGTGCACATCGTGACATTAATAGGGCACATTATGCATGCTAAAGGCTGTGTGTACTCAGATAATACAATATTAAGACCCACACCTTGTCAATATTTCCCAACATTCCTGTTTTATAAAGTGCCAATTGGGGCATGATGGCCAAGTCAATACGGACGGAATAAGCGAAATCCTCTCTATATATATACACCAAAACAAACAAGTATATATAACGCACGTCGTGTCGCAGATTTATACGTCATATAGGTGTCTTAACAACTAAAACATACTGTTCTCGTATATGTGAGTATTTAAAACATTTATTAATGTCATTCCAGACTCATGTAACTCCAGATGACAATATAACATGTTATACATATTGAGGTATACGTAGCTATGTTTGTGAATAAAAGTTAGCACGCAAGTCTCTTATTTCCGAATTAGAACGAAATTCAACACATTTACTTTTTCCGATTTGTGTTTATTTTTAGTATGTCGTTTAAGGAGGGTTTATATACTTATTCCTGCAAAACAATTGTTGCAATTAGTTCCGAGTTTGGCATTTGTTCTCAATTCTCAAGAAAGTTCTCTGGATTATTCATCGGAAGTTTGTAACTAGGGAGTCCGATTACGCTTATGCGATCGCTCTACACATATTGGTCTGCAGCATTCATCATGTATATATACCTTCGTCCTGGTGTGTATTTTGACGCAACATCATGTATTTTCGTTGATATGGCGTTTATCGTAGTTGCATGTACAGTGGCGTCAGTTTGTTTTCTGATGGAATGACAAAGTGGTAACATAGCATCGTATCTTATTTCAACCCTTGGAATTTTCATAAACAACATATGCAACATGTATATCAGTTGATTTTTGTTAATGTTATATGTGATATTATTGATAGAGCAAAATATAAATTATATATATTAAAGTGATGTGAAACACTCTGGTAGGGTGATAAAATCTAAATGGATACTAACCTTGCTCAAAGTAGTTATTTTTACAAATATCATATCCAAATTGACAACACACATCGTCATTATTATATATTAATTATATGCAGTGACTCTCGGTGGCGAAATCGTTTTCGCTAGCTTATCGCCGATAGTTGCGTCCCGAATCGAGAGGTAAATATTTACAATTGAGAGTAGTTCGGACGATGTTTTCGATGGAGTGTTACGGTCGATTTGCTTGATATTTTCGGCGATGTTAGTAGAATGCAACATTCATCCAGTTGGCACAGCGCCTGAATACTAACTTGTCAGTCGCACTCACCTATGTTCAATTGTTCTTGATAATCCACCGAAAGTTGGGCGGGTGATTGAAAATGTTGAGTTAAAAATAATTTAATATAAACATGGGCTGGTGGTCGTGTTTCCCGGAAATGGGTATAATAAAAACACTTGTAAAATAGTACAAATGTGGGGAGGGTGTATGTGTAACAAGAGTGCAAGGACATACTTAGTATTAGCATATGTTTTTTTTTTTAACTAACGTGACCCCTCCTCCTGGCCCTGAGTTTTTTTGTTTATGAACTAGCTAACCATTGATTGGTTATAAATATCAAACAGCTGGAAATCTCGAGGCAGATGTACCAGTTGGTGGATAGTCAAACCCTGATTGATACAAATAGACTTTCACGGACTTGTGAATTTCATTCTGGTTCAAGTGAAGGTGCATACTGAAACTCCGAGTCCCTACTAGATGTCGTCAAACGAAAAAAAACTGGATGCGCAGCATTATGTTCTGACTTATTTAATTTTAATTATACTAGGCGCCGTTATTCTACTCTGCATCATGACTTCCGATTGGTCACGGTGGAATTCGGAGTGGTTACAGTGGTATTCGGAGTTGTCAGCTTCGGGGTGGTCCGGAGGTGACCAAACAAGAACAAGAACAACAACACATCGACCTTACATATATAGTGGCGGAAGGTATAGTTTATTATATGACTGATATGCATATCAATTGTCACTATAACAGGATACTAAAGATAATTTGCACAATTCTGTCCGTTTTATCAGATCTAGTCATTTTTTTTCTTCAAATTGAGAGTCACAAAGTACATACATATCACAGTTGACACGAGCGGCCGGCGAAGAAACTGTAATCCGATCGATGGATGCTCCAATTTATCATCCAGCAATTGATTAGATTGGTATGTTTTGGCTTACGAGGGATGTTTCATACGAGAGGTTAGAAGACATATAGTTCACTTGAATTAAAAACAATTAGGAGGGAATTACTATCTTAATATTCCCGAAATGGACTAATCGTCATTGAGTATTTGGTCATGGCATGGTTAAACGATTACACTACACCCGCGGCCATCAACCGTACTTGTATTTGGAGTATTTCATTGGGAACTGTAAATAAGAATGTCCATTCACATATTAGGTATTGAGCCCGTTAGAGATAACGATAAAGCAAACACAAAATCAACATAAACAATATAGTTCGTGTGCACTGTGTGACTGTTCGCTATATATACATGTATTAATGGTAAACATACCGAAATTATTATTACGATAAAGATATATTCCTGAGGCATGCTATGACGTACATTCGAGAGAACTCTTACTCGAATTTCTTAACTCGGCCTGCAGCCCTTGTATCGTAAATACCTCTTATCAAAAGGGCCCACTTGTGAATACTGAATAATGTACGTAATTAATGGAAGTTATTTTTTTTTATTTTTTTTTTATTTGTACATGTAGCTTTACTGTTGTCAGTTTTGACTATGTTCAGTTATTTAATGTTGCATGTTTGTTCAGTTAAAGGCCTTATCCAGTTATTTTCAAGTGACATAACATTTCAAAATGTTTAAGAGTCAAGTAACTTTTCTGCCTTTTTATTTCTCAAACCAGACCATGCACCATCGCTAAATATAGAAATTATAGAATGCGCTTGGCTCGATTGCTGAAATCCGAATTCAACAAACTGAAGATCCGCTGTCCAATGCAACTATAAGTGTAAGCGAATTAATCAAGTTTGGCAAACTTTATGCTAATCTATATCTATATTTGCGAATGTCTGTCTGTTTGTCTGTCTGTCTGTGTTCTATAGAAATTCACAGGGGACCATCTAGATGATGCCAAAGGGGTCTACTAGGAGTAACTTTTTACGAGAAAGATAATGGTCGGGTTAAAATTTTCTAAAGTGACGCCGTTGTTGTCAGGGGCAGAAAAGGGGGAGGGGCAGAAAAAAAAATTGTCCGCGATTGTCACGAAAGTTATATATAATCATCCCCATAATATGAGGAATCTAATGGTGTGTTTTAAATATGGCAAAAGTGGCGCCGTTCGCGTCAGGGGTGTCCGGAATGGGGAGGGGCAGAATTGCTTTCTGTCGCCGATTGCCATGATATGAAGAATCCAACGGTGTGGTTTACATATGTCAAATGTGGCGTCGTTCGAGTCAGATTTGCACGAAAGGGGAGAGGGGCACCAAAATTGATAAAACTAATTTTAGCGCCGATTTCCACCAAATTGATATATATTCTTCTTCATGATACACTTCATGTGAACACTTATACTCGTATTTGCCAACGGGGTTTATTTTATAAACCGGGTAGTTTATGTCATGACGGTGAACGCACAAGACACCGTCGCTTGCGTTTACGACACAGTGTCGATGATATGATTGATATAATCTGTCAGGTTTGCTATTGATCAGTAGACATATCTTCAAGACTAAATCGCGAACAATCACCAGACACAACTTACGTGCTTCACATATAGCCACTGAATCCAGAGTACCAGACCGAATTTTTCAGCGGAATCAGTTTTGAAGATAAAGATCCTTCGCCGTTGGTGCATTTTGGTCAAAGACACATCCCACGGTTGCTCGTGATTGCAATGAACCAGTTATGCGATTGTTTTTTCTTCTGTGTGACCATTTGAGAATATTATACAGTGGTCATTTGTTTCCAATGATGATATGGTGGTGGTGGTGGTGTGATGATGATGATGGTGAGTACATATGACGATGATGGGGGAGGAGGAGCATGATGATCATTGTGATTGAGATGATGAGAGTTGTATTTGTAGCGGTAGTGGTAGACGATGATGGTAGTGGTAGCAAACGATAATGCTGCTGACCATGATGAAGATGTTTGCAGAAGCCATTTTGCAGAAGTACCCAGTCGGATTAATCTACATGCACATGTGACAGGCTGCGTGTCAACCAAGGCGTCAATGTATATCATGCATATCTATTCCATGTTTCACTCTATCTATATTTTGAATATATTATCCCCATTTATATTATATCGATAAACATGTGTATACATTGGATCAGAGAATAAAGCATAACAAACAACATAATTATAGCTTCGCCTCACCTATAAACTATGGACTGCATACATGTATAACCCCAGTGTGTGAATACAAGCCATGATCTATATGTGTAAATAATGTACATTTTATCTCATATCTCATGTTCCATGTAAAGCGTCTGGTAGTAAAGCATGTTCAGGTATCTATACGTCACTGATGTAATCTCTAACCTCTAAAAGTCTTTCCGTTAGCTGCTTTTGATGTGGATAAGCTTGTTTTGTTTTGTGTAGCAGTTATTGTACTAACGAGCTCTAGTCAAAGGGATTAGGCACATTTTACGAACATTTATTAAATACTTGTGTTTGATGTTTTAAAGCAATACCTATTTTCCTTGTAAATTTAAGTTTTATAGATATGAGTTTTTAACAATTACTGTTTTTGAGCGAAACCACCAAGTGGCTTTAAACACAAAGAACACTGATGCATCCATTTGCACTGGAAGGGCCGCGTGTCGGTTGAGCAGTGTGACTATGCCTGTACCGCTGTTTAATATGGGATAACTTCCCATATATCGCTCGAAATATTTATTGATAATTATGTTTTATTTTTCGAAAAGCACAACGACCATTTCCGCACTGTTGGATGGAACAACACTCACAAGCGTGACCAACCGTGATGACTCGTCTCATTGGAGTAAGTTGGATGACCAGTGGGCTGCGTGGGCTCGGTGGAATGCCTGGAACATCATGAATGACTATAAAAAGACAAGAAATAATCAAAATAATTGGAGCAGCTGGACTAGAACAAGAACTACATCCAACAGGTACATGTACAATGTGCATTGTGAGTTTCCACAGCTCACCTACTTGTTTGTCACTTCAGATAAACGTTTATATACAAAATACAAATAAAACTTACTTTGTGTTAGAAACTTGATTGGTTACGTAGGTTCTTGGCGCTGGTAAATTACCATGCATTAATGCATTCAATTCAGGAAAATGCACTCATTAGCGTGATGTACTTGCACATTCAACGGAATCACTGGAACTATTTATCACATCAATTGAATACACATTGCTAATGAGATTACTTTCACACTCACTGAAAAAAGCACATTTGAAGCGATGCAAAATCATTCTGACTCTGTGTCTGCATATATTAGACTCATGTATATGTATCCGCGCTGTTGAATGCATGCATGAACGTTGGTTGATTTGTTGAAATCGCGTTATGTTCACGACGTCGTACACAAGCCCAACTTGTGTATCTAGTCCAGTTGATTTAAGAAATAAATACACTACGCATCGGTGTGTATAGTACATATATAATTTGACCACAAAGAAACTGATTGTGGGACGACGCCGATGCGCAGTGTATTTATTTCTTTTGTAATTCGACTCTATGTGTTGGTCGAAATTGTAGTGATATACGTTCAACCTGCTATATAATAACTAAATTCATTATCGTGTGCCATCATGATGAATCATTCGATTGTATCTAGACATGTTATTTAGTCACAAAACAAACATGGCACCGATTAAGTACGACATTGTTTTTATATTAAGATGGATAAATACCAACACCCCGTCCGATCTATGGACGGGACAATCCATGGAGCACTCTACACTGACAATTTGTTAAGTGTTTCGACCATTTTGTTACACCATGTTTACGAACTGGTGATTTGCTCAAGGTCATCGTCAGGGGTGAGCGCTTGTACCTATCGTTCTGTGGTAAATGAACGATTAGCAAGTAGTACATGTGCCTGCATAGGAATAGTGCAAGACAACTGTTGAAGGCCATCGCTCAACTCGGCTGTCCTGAGACAGACTGTGACCACCATGCATACATGCGCACATACATGTAAGTGTCGATCCCTCAGTTTTGAGGAATCTGACGTCCGCTCTCTCCTGATGTTGACCTTGCGGGTTCACCAATTCCTAAATTATGACGAAACACTAAAAGGCAGTGTAGAGTGCTACATGGAGCGTCTCGGTCAAAGATCGGATTTGATGTTGGTATTTAGCCATCTTTATATAAAAGTTGAGGCATTGTACATGTAGCTGAGTTCATGTATGCAATAGGGTTGTTCCCATTTTATCGAGTTCACAAAAGGGTGACATCCCGATTAATCTATTTAGTTGAATATAACTAGTATAGTTGAATCCATGATGTACCTGACCTTCTTATGCGGAAAGTAATATGCACATTATGGCTGTGGTAGTTGATGAGTGCATGTACTTCACACTATAATAAACGGCAAATTATTTACATGTATATATAACGGATAATCAAGGCACGCTTTGAGATATATTCTACAAAACAAAAACATTGTATACAGAGACTAAAATTAAATATGCTGCTTTTTGTCTGAAGATTATATAGAAATATATTCAAGTTTGTTTCTATCATTTTAGTGGAAAGAATACTGATTCCAATAATACGACGGAAATGGGACTTCTAGTGGGAGTCATATTGATTGTCATAATAGCTGCGCTCATCAAATTTGCATGTCGTATTAACAACAGACCTGCAGGTGAGCTTACTTTTGTACGATTATTCATCAAAACAAGCAAAGTGTTTAAATCTTCTGGCTATATAATTTACACATTTTGTATGATGAACTACAGCAGTGTGTTCTTTCTGCCAGTTGTTGATTTTCCATATACTTAGTTAAGATTACGGGTTCAAGAAGCGAAGCATGCCAGGCGAGCTGTGCGTGCAGTCCTCGAGACCACTACTGACTATGACCTGATAACATCATAATTAAGTATACAAACTTATCACAGCAAACATAATCATATCACTTCACTGCGACCTACATGTTTGAAGGGCACTCTTTTATCAGAAACGGATTCGTAAAGTCGTCAATTCTGCGACCCGTGCGCATGCCCCAACTTGATCTCCTATTATATAGAAGCAGCTTGAAACGCGCTTCTATAATATCTTTGAAAATTCCAGCCAAATGCCCTTTCAATCGGCTTGTTGAATGTGATTATAAGAAATGGTTGTTAAAATAGCTGCGTCTCATAGACCAAACGCGGAATCATGGATGCAAGTGTGTCATCCATTTTATGTGTGTAACGCGAATGTCAGATCAACGTCCATCCATTTTATGGATCGCAAGCAAATCAGCAACCATTTCGTAAGGGGCAGACGTACGATTTGCATACAAATAATAAAATTCATAACAAATTGCAAGATAATTTCCACCAAGAAATTCTAAAGAAATATGCGGCGAAAAACATTGAATTTCACATCATCACCATCACCATCATCATCGTCATCATCATTACGTAATCATCATCATCATCATCATCATCACCATCATCATCGTCATCATCATCGTTACGTAATAATCATCATCATCACCATCACCATCAAAATCGTCATCATCGTCATTACGTAATCAGCATCATCATCATCATAATCATCATCATTATCATCATCATCAACATCATCATCAACATCATCATCATCATCATTATCAACATCATCATCATCATTATCATCATCATCATCATCATTGTATTAGGTTCTTGGACCGTCCGCAAAATGTACGACTACTATTTGATCTTGCTCATTCTTAACTGTCGTACATGTATAGTTCATTGTGTGAAAGGCGTCAATTATACTCAATACGCTGCGATGAAGCATTTTCCTTTAGAGATGGTCTTTAGAGTTGCATTGTCGCTCGGAATTCTACTAGTCGTTGAAATCCACAATAGCTAAGAATTTAGCTGATACTCACATTGTGTGTTAATTATATGAATACAATTCCTATACACACATTCATGAATCTCAGTTACTAAGGGGGGGGGGGGGGGCTCGGTGGCTCAGTCGGCTAAGGGTACAAATCCAAGCCAAGCGATGACGGTTCAAATCCACATGTTTCCATGATGGAAAATTTAACTCGAAATTGTTATATGGTCGAGTTGCCATGTACTCGCCGGTGACCGGCGGTTTGCCGCACATGGTCGGTGAGTTTATCTGCCATTGAAATCGCTGTTAGATTAGCCGTAAGTATGCGAATTTCGTCAACCACGAAAAATGGGGCAATGTCATGATTTGGCCTTAGTTGCTGAAAGCGGAATTAAACCCAAATCAATCAATAAATCAAACGTTCAATTAGTTACTCAGTTGATTTGGATGAGTGCTCTAACAAAACCGTCAGCCTACCAAATTAATAATGTATGTAATGAGAAATAAACGGTCCGCGAGAAGTATCCGGTTGATGGCAGGATGTCGACTCATTGCACCAGTATAGAGCGTCGAACTATACATACTTTTATAAACCGGTTCACACCCTCGGCCAATCAGATCGCTCCAATCCACGAACAATATTTGTTGTATGAATTTGTATTTTTCCGGAGCCAAAATATAGACTTTGAGCTAAAATTCACCAATAAAGTGGAAGGTGTGAATTATAACAATACGCCATGATAATGATCGCACCTATCACGGTCACGGGGTTGCATGGAAGTTAACTGAGCCAAAGCACATGTGTTTGGAATATATAATCCACAAAAATCATTGTTTAACAATAACATTGAGAATATTCTACACATAACATATTTGTTTTAGTCGTTTTACATGAATGCCGGTGATATTTCAACACACAAACTTCCTGTAATGTGGAACAATTTCTCTTCGGAGTCCGAATGATCGAACACTATCGGGACATTGCCGCCTGGGTTCTGAACGATAAATCCATCATGGGAACCAACATGAAAATAATATTAACAGTTTGTTGTCGCGAATAAACAATACTTCAAATTTGGAGACAGAATGTTATCGACGCTGATAAATAATCCCGATGCAACGATCATTTGACTTGTGCGGTAGGGAATATATGTAACACCACACGACATTCAATTAATCTTTGATTGAATAGTAATTGATACTTAATCATCATATTGAAAATAGCTCAATTCTGTGTTTGCATTGGGGTGTGAATCGGTTTATAGATATGCCATAACCCGCTTGGGTATCTGTACAAGAAATACAGACCGCGGCGCCTAGGTCTATATTTCTTGTACATATACCCAAGCGGGTTATAACCTATACATATGTGCCATATTAAATATGGTGGACCGTTGTTACAAAGTTTTACCATATTAAGGCCGCACACATATCGCACATGTGACACCAGCCACTCTCTTAAACGGGTAGTCCGTAAAACTGACTCAGATAATCTAGAGCCTTTCTATATCCGAGCCATGTTCTTCTCGTTTGAAATCGTGTTAGCCGCCATTGTGAAATTATCATCCGAGAGTGATTACTTGGCCTCAGTAATTCTATTGTACGTGACTATTTCTTTTTTAAAATATTTAATAGTATGGACTAATTTCAGAGAATAAAACCGATAATTTAGTATACAAACACTATCTCCTCTGGCGAAATCTAGCAAGCAACTAAGATAGTCGATAAGTCCAACCACATCGACTGTACCATTCCAGAGAACACAAAGTTTGAACAATGCAAAACTGTAAATATTTACTTCTTTATTCGGGACGAATGATTTGGTGGTAAACAATCAACAATGATTCCCCCAAACATATTCACTGCATGCAATTCGTATATAACAATGACGTTCGTTTCTGCTTATTTGGATATAAAATTTATTTTAAAAAACAACAACTAATTTTTACATTATAATATATTTGCTATCCCGTTATGAACATCAGTTTAAAGGTACGGTTGGCCTTGACGGTGGGTATCCTGTGAAAATATTTCCACCCGTCAAAAACCGCCACAAACAGAAAGAACAACAAAATGTAGACAGACTTTGTCCGTATACAAATAAGAAATATCGCATAAACAGTATGTTATTGTCATATTTTTGACCATTGTTATGTAAACAAAAGCCTAAAAGGGTTACTTTTCTGGTGTTTGTTTATATTATGATGGTAAACATAAAGAGCGTTCTTTGTTGGTGAATTCCTGATATGGAACGAATAAAGAGCGTTTATGCCATTTGTGTGTGATTAGCCAGCAGCATTGTGTCGTCTTCTGTAACACAATCAGGCTCTTGCTTAGGTAAAATACAGTAAATCTTTATGATAACATGCTGTTTACGCGATGGTCATGGTATATATGAACGAAACTGTATGCGTTTTAATGTTTTTCTGTTTACGGTGATTGGAACAAATATGAATATTTTCGACAACTAAGGCCTCACGTGCCTTTAAGCCCAGAAACACGTTTTGCTTAAATCCTGGTAATATTTGCAAGACATTTTCATTAAATAATTCCTCTGGATACACTCAGCAAAAACTCATGAATTTTACATATCATCAGCATTGCATATACTCTCTGAACACTTATTAACCCTTTCAGTGCCAAGTCCGATTTTTGTATCAACCCATATTTCCTTGATCATTTTTAAAATTTATTGATTATAATAATGTGATACATTTTGAGCTCACTCCATCAATGTATCACATTATTATAATCAATAAATTTTAAAAATGATCAAGGAAATATGGGTTGATACAAAAATCGGACTTGGCACTGAATGGGTTAAGACAAGACTAAAACTTGATTGTAATCCATGTGAGAGGTTACAATGTATTTTCTTATTGACACGTAAGGTACCAAATACTATAAATGTTAAATAATAGATAATAAAAACAATAAATCTCCAACAAGCTTATTGTCTGGGCTCCATGCACGCGAGCCTCAATGTTATCATAATGTTGTGTTACATTTCTAATTAAATCACATAACATCGTGCCCCCATATTCTGCAATGAAGAACAAAGCAGCCATAAATAGTTCAGACAATGAACAGATTTGTTATATTGCAGTCCGGGTCAGCTGGAATATTGTTATGAACCCACGAACTAGCTCTCATTTCAGCTCATTTTCCCATTAACATTCTGAACATAGACCAGTATTTATAGGTGGTTGTCCTTCTGAATGAAATTAGTTATGAAGTTTCTTTGACAATGAAGAATTAAGCTCCCTCTTATGAACTTCATAGATGATATGGATATATATAAAAGACATTCATGAAAACATTTCGAACACGGTTGGTACCAGAAAACATTGGAATTTTGAGAATTTTTCATGTATGAAAATATAGATGATGAGATCAAAATTTCCAAATGATTTATTTTCCTTGAATTTTGTGTCAAATAAATCACAAATACCAAATTTTAAAAACAGATTTGAAGCAAATCTAAGTGTGCGTCTATGCCTTACGGTATGTCGTGATTTTTTGTATAGTGTATTGGTATAGCAATCGACAAACTAAAATGTTTCCTTGATGCAGGTCGACGCAAACCACAAGACGTCGTGATACACACGACCGCTACGCCTCGTACTACACACCTTCCAGCTTCAACGAATGATTTTCCAAGAGGAAGCAACTTTGTATCCTCACCAAGCAGCACATCTACGCAATTAACCAATAATACTGTTCGCCAGCCAGTCACCGTGACGCAAGGAGCAGTGCCGTATCAGCCACAACCACCGCCCCCATATGCAACCTGTCTATCGACTGGCGGGGCCCAGCAGGATATGAACTTTCCGCAATCTCCGCCGCTGAGTCAATTTACCACAGGGAATGACTCCAGCTGTCATTCGGCTACAACTCATTCAGCCTCTCCAATAGAGAATGACGCGAATGTTCCGTCGGAACCACCCCCACCGTATCCTGGACTTGATACATATATATAGGCCACAAAAAGGAGACCATTATTATTCACCACCAGACTAAATATGTGTTAACCCTTTACCCAACAGAATGGCCCTGTGCCAATGCATTCTCTTATATATGCGAGTCGACCATATGTCGCCTCGCATATATAAGAGAATGCATTGGCTTAACACATTAAAAATTATAAAATTGTTAAAGAATGTAAGAAAAAATGGTAAAAAGTGTTAATTTTTTTTTTTAGGCCAATGCATTCTCTTATATATGCGAGGCGACCTATGGTCGACTCGCATATATAAGAGAATGCATTGGCACAGGGCATAACTGTAACTATCATAATGTGGTCAAGGAGCCGGTTCCAATGATATCCATATTTGTATGGTTCTATTGAGACAGACCGAAGATATTTTAGGTTGTTGAAGCTTTATTTGGCCGGTTTTGGCCGGTTTGTTGGGTAAAGGGTTAACTGGCTGTTTAGGCTTACATGTCGTGAATTCGTGATAATGTAGGCAACTCTTTGTTGTAACCAGAGATGTTGATGCACAGGCATGTGCATCTTTGTCCCCACCTCCGGTTCTAACTAGCAATATGATTGGCTATTGCGCCACGTTCTTCAAACCTGCACCATGCCCCCGTCACCATTGGCAGCGGGGTTTAAGAGAACGTGCGCGAAACATCGGGGTTATATGTACTTGTATATGAAAACCTAAAACATCGGGGGTATATTAATGACCCTTGAACTAGAAGTTTCCGCCACTCGTGATGTTGCTCTAGTACGCGCACCTTGACGTCACCTGACGCCGGATCCATAGGTCGGCTACCTAATTATTATAATTCTATGAAAACATATGAAAACCACACTTAAATTGAGGCCATATACGGCTATTGTTGTTGTAGCACGAGACAAAATCGTCATCTCAGGCAACATCGTGGGGTACATGGATATTTAATAACTGAGTTTCTCTATTGGAACCCCTTGTCTCCGCCTCGGGGTTAAAAATCGACATCCAGGTATTACCTCAACATGTACCACCGATGTTGCCGGATATAGTTTATAATATTCCAACTCTAGTAAGAGAAACAACTTCCTGTTTGGTCAGAGTGCAGCGCAATATAACGCATGTGTATATAGCAAGTATTTAGCCATCAACATAAGAGAAACCAATATACAACCGTCCATCCTTTATTATGATACAATATATTTTGTTATAATAAAGACTTGAATATTATGTGTGATAAAGGGGAGCGTTCTTGACACCAACGGGGCTTATTTTTAGAGTTTCTTTTGTTTACACACGAACAAATTATAATATATCATATGAAAGTAGAATATGTCAGCTTCGTATTTCGCCCAGCTGTAAAATATGAAAGTGGTCACGTTGCCATGGAAATGGCGTCTAAACATTGCAGACACATTTTAAGATAGAACCTTCTGCAGATGGTAAAAACGAATTAGTTCGGCGATTTATATAAACACTTTCTGACAATATATGTGTATTGAATAGGGTCACACATACATGTACTATATTAGCGATGTCATAATAAGGATGTTTCGCAACTCACGGATAGCAGTATGACTACATTAACTATTCGTAGTCATACAATTCATGTTGGAAAACAATTAATTTCGCAAAACTAACGACGACATTTAGGAATATTTCAATGCACGGTTAAAGGTACTCAATCCGATTCGATTGTCCCCATAAAATAAGTTTCCCACAATATTTTATTAAATGCCGCTTCAGTTATCAGAATCGATTAATTGCCCAAACATAATGCTAACCACAGTCAATTATAGTATAAAATTGCCCAAAACGTGTTATTTATCAATATTTTGTTCAACGAAATCTGGCCGGATTGTCAATTATCTGACAACATAATGCCACTTGACTTTAGAGTTATCCATCTTCATCCGCAATTTGGTCCGAGACCGTCGGTTTGACGACTTTTACCAGGCCATAAAAATACTCATCTGGAGAAATAACAAGTTTCAAAAATTGTATCTGATCCTGCTACACTCAACGTAAAATCGTAACTCTCTCCGTGTGTTTTTCGAAACCTCCATAATATGTGTGAACATGTGCCGCAATAGAGATGAAATAATGCGTGTAGGATTACTGCCTTACTACTGTGTAGTTTGGTGACAATTGTCCACCATATTTACTGTGACATAGTTAAGTACATGTATGTCGCTCGCTGATGGACTCGCCCATCGTCTGGATCATGCATTAACAATTTATGCCTCACATGCATGGTTCATTTCCACGCAACACGCAACGATATTGCATTGTGCTTTCCGTCTCCAGTAAGAAACAACGCCTTTGATTGGTCAGAGCTAGAGCCGCGCAATGTGTCACGTGTTTACGTCTAGATCCGTCACTATAAGGGGATACATGGCAACCGTTCCATCGTCAACCGGAGAGGCCGACCGAGAGGAACTGTCGACATTATGTGCTGATCACCCTTCTGGAATAAATGTCAAGTTGCTATTAATGATCCGGACTGTAATGTACGTTATTGTGTATGATTGACGGTAACATGCATGGCGTGGCATTGACGGCCTCTGGATATGAGTCAATGTTCAACAGAGTCGCGGACGCGGAACCGTTAATGCCACACCGTGCATGTTACCACCAATAAACCACATTATAATGAGGGGCCCAGCAAGAACTATTTGCATAATTATGCCTTAGTTTGTCATTAGTATTGCATGCAACATACTTAATTACTATACCTTATCGGAATTGCATTATTCGTGATGCCGCGATATAAAGTGTTGGTTCGATGTTAATGACAGAAACATGGAAATATTGGTAACGCAGAGGGGCCTGATGACATGGGGTTCGGTTGGTAGTTCCCCACAATCCTCCCAAATGTCAAAATGAGGCTGATATAGTTCTGACAACTTAACTGATCCAGTCACTATTTAGTGTAACATATCGTCAGTGGGCTACCAAAATGCTGTATCTGCAGTGCAATTGTTGTAGACCAGTTTTCTAGTTTAAGTCAAATGTTAGTCTGATTTTGGCCATCATTTGGAAAGCGTCCGACCACAGGATGTGTTTGTTGGACATGTCCAATATACTCAGAAAGTTTGAAATACCAGTTAAAGAATTTAAAACAAAGGGGTGTGTGCAAACAAAAATTTATGAATTTGGGAAATTATGTCTCGTCCACAAGGAACCAGTTTAAATTTTGTCAAATCCGGCTGAATCCGGTCGAATAGATTCGTTCAGTCGAGCAGTAAATATTTACAGTGAGCGTAGTTCAGACGATGTTTTCTACGGAGTGGTACGGTCGATTTGTTAGCGATGTTCAGCGATGTTAGTAGAATGCTATATCCCCCAGTTGGCATATCGCCAGAGTACTATCTTATCTCAACTACATGTAGCACTTGACGTCGGTCCGGGGGGCAATGATAAAGACGTAATTCTACCTCGAGCACATGCCACGGTATGATAAATAATAGCTTTCAATTGAGCAGATTCGGTCACTCCCATAATATGTCAAAATATAAATAAACTGCAAAGCAGAAGGAACTGTTCATTCCAGAGCGCGACCACTCAAAAGACATTCCGGTACGTTTAAATCGCCAAATCCCGGTTATTCTGGACACCCCGCCCCTCTCGTCCAATGTTTTGCCTTGATCATATTTCCATGGTGGGAGAATAGGACTGAAATAAAATGAACTTGCCTTACGTATGTTATAAGCATAATAACTTGATACTTGCTGATGGGTAGTAACTACGTTCAATTCATTCATGGTGCGTACATGGGGTTTTAGCTAACGAGTTCAAACAGACCAACATTTCAATAAATGAATATGAATCCATGTGCTTGTTAATTTACCCTAAATTCTATAAATATCACAAATATACACTTATCATCTTAGAGTGTACATGTTCTCACAACTGAATAGGTCAGGCACATCATAATTGAACTAGTATAGTTATATTTAACTATAATAGTTAAAGTGATGTGCAAAAACACTCATGTAGGGTGATCGAATGGCAATGGAGAATAATCGTGCTCAAAGTAGTTATTTTTACGAATACTAATCCAAATTGATCAAAAAAATTGTCATTCTTATATATGAATTAAATGCAATGGCTCTTGATGGGGAACTCATTTGCGTTATTTTATCGCCTATAGTTGCGTCCCGAATCGAGCAGTAAATATTTACAATTGAGCGTAGTTCAGACGATGTTTTCTACTGAGTGGTACGGTCGATTTCTTAGCGATGTTCAGCTATGTTAGTAGAATGCTACATCCCCTAGTTGGCATAGCATCAGAGTACTATCTTATCAGTTTCGCGCACCCGAACAAGTCCATAACATGTCCTTAAAGTTCATAGTGTGATATCCACTACTTCCCTGTTTCTGTTGAAACAATATTTAGACCAATTTAGCGTTAATGTGCCATCGTCATTAATCATTCACATGGATCTAGATATATTATTTCGTCACAAACAGACATGATAGCGATTTATTACGACTCTGTTTTTGAAGCATGTTCGTGAAATATGATAATTTTATCGAATTTACAAAATGGCGACATCTTCATTAAACTAATATGATAACATGCAAGGCATATAGAACAACCCCGGTGCATGTGATGTTAAGGGAATTATATTTACCAAAGATCGTATACATATTCATGAACCTACATGTATTTCCCTATATTTAGGCATATACGCATGTTGACGACACGAACGCTTGGGTTTTCTTGCAGATCAAAACCATGCGAGTGGAATTCGGTATGCATACATATGATAACATATATCATATAATAAAGTATAATATATAATGTTACACAATGTATGTCGCGCTAATTAAGCCTACAATTAAGCATGCCACTTTCAGAACTAATTGTTTTCTATTTAAACATATTTTATTAGTATTATGTATAAAGAATATATTACATATAAGGGATTGGAGGACAAATTCTGTGAAACTTAGATGGACCACCGCTCCATAGAGATCATACATGAAACATGAATATAACAATTTATTTTGGATTTGGTAGGGCGGGTAACTAAGTTTGCCCGACAGAGGCAAATATATGATTTGAAACATGACCATAAAGCACATGTATCACGGACGTGGTTGCCACATTCCCTGAATTGTTTATTACAATTTGGCGAACATGGCCAAGTTTAAGTGACTCTTCAACTGGACGCGTGGTTGACAGGTGTTTGTTCCAAAGACATAACTGTTGATATCGAGTCATGTATGTACGGGTTTTATTTTCCGGCTCCCGGTGGGGTTTTTTGATGGCGATGCGGCGGCATTACATTTCCACCACCGTTGTGGTTTGATGTTTCCCAATAGTTCCTTCGCATGCCTGGATAGTAGCCCAATATAAATGGATCAATAGTATTTTTTTTTTAAATATCTGATCTTGAAAATTGCAAAATCATAACATTTAGTGGTTTAAAGCCAGTCAAATTCTTTTTCTTAAGTTAGTTATCAGTTTTTGACTGGCCATTCGTGAAGTACCGGGACCAACCATGGTTCGGCCCGGTTTGAGAAAATTTTGAAATGTGAATATGAAAATTGTAAAACCCTAGCATCTACACTTTTATATATAACAGGCCATATATACACTCTAAAGTGTGTATAAGCCATGGAGTACCAACTGTGGTAACTTGTTATATTACCAGAGTATTTTATGGTCTCAGAACCAACGCAGTAGGAATTCTACTGGCTACATGTATACTATTGTGTTACACTCTAGGTATAGTACAAACTTGCCTAGACTGCATGTGTTCGTGTAGTGTGTATACTGATCATTGAATTGCTGACAGGGTTAACTCTATTGGTCATATCACAAACACGGGAGGGGGTATGTAAAAAACAACTTTATGATTATAATTCGATATTTCCTTCAGAACATCTTCGGTGTCAATTAAAATCGGTGAACAAATGTCGTGTGATATCAATTGTAAGCGGTATAACGTATTTAAGAACTAATAGAACATTCAGAAACACACCATATGTGATTATAACCTACGCATAGTGTCACGGGACATTGTTTCAACAAACACTCATATTTTTTTCCTGGTTGGAATTTAATAAACCAAATGGGGAACCCAAAGGAACAGTTTAGTTCCATGTTCTGGTTAAATCCGGGGAACCAGATAGAGAAGCAAAGCAGTCACATGCATTGGTTCTCCCATCAGGACAAACATTATAAACTTTTTTAAATTAGGTGCTCTGGTTCCATTTAATTTATTTCTTTGGAGAGCCGAAATATGTTTTGTTCTTCATTTGATTTTTAATTTTGTTTCGTGAAGAACCAAAAGATGTAAACTATTTTCTTTACTTTGGTTCTTCTCTGTGTGTTGACGATTTTAGGGATAGATCTACCGAGTCTACCCAATATTTTTCGACTTGAGCAGCGTTGGGATCACTTTTCGACCTACTTTTTCAAACTCGACCTAACATTTTTTTACGCCCTCTTCGTTAAGATGAGAGGGGGTCGGATGGAAAGGATTCGAAGTATAATGTCGGAGAGATATACATGTATTGATAGCGTCAAGTGGAAAGGAGAGAGGGGATGAGAAGGGGAAGAAATATTGGGAAAGGAACAGAGTTAACAATCATGAACCAGGTCATGACCAGGTGCGAAATATTATGTTGGTAGTAATACTGTCGAGAGAGGCGTAGAGAGGGTGAGGAGACAGCGATGAAGCTAGATAGAGATAGAGAATGGGAGAAGTGGGACTCGACAGAGTTGTGAGACCACTTACTAAGCCAGGGGTCGGCTGCCTTACCTATATATATATATTCATGAAAGAGCATATACATTTATTAGTATTCTAACATTTCGCCCATATTTGGGACTGGTGCTCTTTCGGCCCTTGGTCGCGATGTCACTGAATGCTTACATCGTTGCATGTAATGGTAGGGGCTTTAAAATAATTAAATTTACATACGCATATCAATTGACAATCCTAATAATAATCTGGCTTTCGGAGTATCTTACCTTCGAAGTATTGGACATTCGGAGTATCGGACCTTCGTAGTATCGGCCCTTCGGACTATTGGTCCTTCGGAGTATCGGACCTTCGGAGTATCGGATATTTGGAGTATCGGACCTTCGGAGTATCGGACATTCGAGGTGTTGGGTCTTCGGAATATAGGACCATCGTAGGATTGGACCTTCGTAATATGGGACCTTCGGAGTATTGGACCATCGGAGTATCGCACATTCGGAATAAAGGGTTGACACCTTACAAGCCACATGCACCTAGTGGCTAAACCTGACTAATATGTTCAACATTACAAAGTCATATTATATGGATTTGCAAATGTCGGCCAACTGTGGTGTCTATAATTGATCAAATATAAGCACGGTAGTCTACTCTTTCACCGATCGCTTTCAGGTGGGACAAAGACATTTACGTCACATTTATCAACAAACCATACACAAGGTAAAACGCACAGACTTTGTTGAACATGTCAATACAGCTGTATAGAAACTATGGATCGATTTACGCTCTTTCGCGGGGCGGTTGCTGTGTGTAGTATCGTGGCAGTCCATAAATACACAGTAGACGTCAATCGAGTTGGCATCACGGGTGCATAGCGTACTCTCTCCACAATATAAACATAGAATTATTGTCGGTGTCGGGTCGTGTATTTTCCAGTGATTTAATCCGACTTGGTTTCCCTGGATCTACCGATATTTCGCGTAAGTACACTGCCAAAAATAATTTCTTAATAAGATAAAATATCTTGAAACAAGAAAAACTATTTCCTGAAACAGGAAAATAAATCTTATTTTGGGAAATATACCCCCCAAGTCTGCTACATCAAGAAAAATTAAGAAACTCCCACCAGACAAGAGATAGTTTTCTCAAATAAGATAGATTTTAGTCTTGAAACAAGAAACAATTTCCTTACTAAGAAAATGGCTTCAAAAATTAAATATATATTTCTTGTTTCAAGATTTTTTTTCTAAGTTAAGAAATACTTAAAGAAAATATTTCTAAACCAAGAATTAATTGTTATGTAGAAATTACTGCTGTATTGGAATAACTGTAAAAGTCCAACGAGAGCAAAATTGTGATCAAAAGTTTATGGTAAACATTGAAAAAGGTCCAACCAGACCAACCTGTTGATTAAATATTCTGAAAATTCATATTCATACTTAAATATTTGAACTACATGTAATACTACAGCTATAAGATTATATAATTGTTGACAAGTCACTCACTGTAACAGTTTTGTTTACATAACATTGGAAAAGGTCCAACCTGTTGATTAAATATTCTGAAAATGTTATTCATAGTTAAATATTTGAACTAATAATACAGCTAGAATTATATATTTGTTGACAAATCACTGTAACAGTTTTGTTTACATAACAATAGTTTCAACAGATGTAATTTTGTTATTGGCAATCTGTCAGTAAGTGTTTTTATCTATTTCTCAATGCTCTTAGGGCATGCTGACCTTTATACAATTTTAATAAAAAAAACATTTGCACAATATAGTGGGTCGCCATTGAGGAGGCCTCCCTTGAAATCTCCAGTTGGCGGTTTGCCACACCATCCCGAACTAGACAAACCTCTTTGGTGGCCCCTTGCATTGAACCTATTAATTAAACCGGTACTTCAAGCTGGTATATACCCCTCTTATATAAGGATGGAAGATGCTACCAATTTCAAACCGATGGTATTTCTTCAGAGTTGACTCTCTTGTATTATGAAAGCAAGCCCAATGAGGCCATGCACCTATTGTATGTTTATAACACACAAAAGACTATATCTTAGCAGAATGTATGTCTCTGATGATACAAACAATAAAATATCCAATGTATCCATAGTTGAATTTCATTTGGCAATATAGGAAAGCATACAATGTGACTTTATTTAGTTTCCACAAAGTATTTAAAGTAAAATATCCATCAAGTGATGTATTCTGCCTTGTCCTATATATTAAAATGCATGCAATGGACATGAGAAATGCTTAATTTATTGGTAGAGATGTCCATCTGATAAGAAATACTGACATTTTAGGTTTGATACACCATTTCAGCTGGCTTGGTAACTTTTAAATTTGAAACCTAAGGGAATTTATTCAGCTTTGACTCTCTAAATTATGGAAGAAAGCCCAAATGAAGCCACTATTTGCATGTTAGTAACATGTATAAGGCTATATCTCAATAGAACACATGTCTCTGATAAAATGCACAATAAAATATCCATAGTTCAATTGCATTTGGCTATAGAGGGATGCATACAATATTGCTTTTATGTAGTTTCCACAGACTATTTTAAGTAAAATATCCATCAAATGATGTTTTCTACATAGCCTTGTATATTAAAATGCATGTAATGACCATGGGAAATGTTTAATTCATTAGTTGATATGTCCATCTGATAAGAAATACTGACATTTGAGGTTTAAAATACCATTTCATGGGATTATGGGATCATAAATATCAAACTAAGGGAATTTCTTCAGATTTGACTCTCTAAATAATGGAAGAAAGCCCATATGAAGCCACTATTTGCATGTTAATGACATGTATAAGGCTATATCTCAACATAATACATGTCGCTGATAAAATACACAATAAAATATCCATAGTTTAATTGCATTTGGCTATAGAGGGCTGCATACAATATTGCTTTTAAGTAGTTTCCACAGACTATTTTAAGTACGATATCCATCAAATAATGTTTTCTACCTTGCCCTATATATCATAATGCACACAGTGACCATGAGAAATGTTTAATTTATTGGGAGAGATGTCCATCTGATAAAAAATACTGCCATTTAAGGTTTGATACACCATTTCAGCTGTCTTGGCATCTTCAAGTTACAAATTTAAAATAAGGGAATCTCTTCAGGTTTGACTCTCTAAATTATGGAAGCAAGCCCAAATGAAGCCACTATTTGCATGTTTATAACATATATAAGGCTATATCTCAACAGAATACATGTCTCTGATGAAATCAACAATAAAATATCCATAGTTTAATTTATTTTGGCTACACAGGGATGCATACAATATGGCTTTTAGGTTGTTTCCACAGACTATTTTAAGTAAAATATCCATCAAATGTTGTTTTCTGCCTTGTCCTATATATTATAATGCATGCAGTGACTATGAGAAATGTTTAATTTATTGGTACAGATGTCCATCTGATAAGAAATACTGTCATTTGAGGTTTGATAGACCATTTCAGCTGGCTGGGCATCTTACAAATTTGAAATAAGGGAATTTATTCAGCTTTGACCCTCTAAATTATGGAAAAAAAGCCTAAATTATGCCATTATTGGCATGTTTATAACATATATAAGGCTATATATGAACAGAATACATGTCTCAGATGAAATAAACAATACAATATCCATAGTTTAATTTGATTTGGCTATACAGGGATGCATACAATATTGCTTTTATGTAGTTTCCACTGAATATTTTAAGTAAAATATCCATCAAATCATGTTTTCTATCTTGGCCTATATATTATAATGCATGCAGTGACTATGAGAAATGTTTAATTTATTGGTACAGATGTCCATCTGATAAGAAATACTGTCATTTGGGGTTTGATACACCATTTCAGCTGGCTTGGCATCTTGTAAATTTGAAATAAGGGAATCTCTTCAGGTTTGACTCTCTAAATTATGGAAGCAAACCCAAATAAAGGTACTATTTGCATGTTTATAACATATATAAGGCTATATCTCAACAGAATGCATGTCTCTAATGAAATAAACAATAAAATATCCATAGTTTAATTTCATTTGGCTATACAGGGATGCATACAATATGGCTTTTATGTAGATTTGACAGACTATTTTAATTAATATTTCCATCAAATGATGTTTCTACCTTGTCCTGTATATTAAAATGTATGCAATGACCATGAGAAATGTTTAATTTATTAGTAGAGATGTCCATCTGATAAGAAATATTGCCATTTGAGGTTTGATACACCATTTCAGTTGGCTTCGCATCTTACAAATTTGAAATAAGGGAATCTCTTCAGGTTTGACTCTCTAAATTATGGAAGCAAGCCCAAAATGAAGCCACTATTTGCATGTTTATAACATATATAAGGCAATATCTCAACCGAATACATGTCTCTGGTGAAATAAACAATAAAATATCCATAGTTTAATTTCTTTTGGCTACACAGGGATGCATACAATATGGCTTTTAGGTTGTTTCCACAGACTATTTTAAGTAAAATATCCATCAAATGATGTTTTCTAACTTGTCCTGTATATTAAAATGCATGCAATGACTATGAGAAATGTTTAATTTATTGGTAGAGATGTCCATCTGATAAGAAATACTGCCATTTGAGGTTTGATACACCATTTCAGCTGGCTTGGCATCTTATAAATTTGAAATAAGGGAATCTCTTCATGTCTGACTCTCTAATTTATGGGAGCAAGCCCAAATGAAACCACTATTTGCATGTTTTTAACATATATCTCAACAGAATACATGTCTCTGATCAAATAAACAATAAAATATCCATAGTTTAATTTCTTTTGGCTATACAGGGATGCATAGAATATGGCTTTTATGTTGTTTCCACAGACTATTTAATAAAATATCCATCAAATGGTGTAATTTATATCAGGCTCTGTGTATTAAAATGCATACAGTTGCAATGAGAAATGTTTAATTTATTGGCAGGAATGTCCATCTGACAAGAAGTAACAATATTTGATGTTTGTGACATCAACTCACCGGGCCAGGCTTGCTACAACTTTCAAACTAAGAGAATTTCCTCATGTTTGACTCACTAAATGATGGAAGTTAGCCCAAATGAAGCAACTATTTGCATGTTTATAATGTATAAGGCTATATCTTTGCAGAAGGCATGTCTCTGATAATAAAAATGATAACATGTCTATAGTTCATAGTTCAGTTGGTTAGACAGGGTTCATACAATATGGCTTTAATTATAGTTTTCACAAACTAGAAATTTTAGAATATCTATAAAATGATGTAATCTACCTTGCCCTGTGTATTAAAAGTGCATGCAATAACCTAATACATGTTCAGTTCATTGGCAAGCCTTGTAAGCCAGTGCATTCTTTTATATATGATGCGAGGCTCCATATGGATGACTCACATATATAAGAGAATGCTCTAGCACATGGTATGTTAAGACTTTAATGCTGCACCAGCGAATTCCCGCCATGGTCATATATATATGGGGGAGGCCCTTTTAACATTTATTATTTATTTAAGTTTGAGCGAAAATATTTGCATTTAAGCACACATATTTGCGCTTAAGCACACATATTTGCGCTTAAGTTCAAATAACCTCTATCATTTAGGCTTAACCGCAAATGTTTATGCCTAAGCGTAAATCATTTGCGCTTAAACGCAAATGAAAAATAATACGCATTGACCACCCCCACCCCCCCCCCCAATTAAATTTAAATGGCACAGGTCAAAACACATCACTCAAGTCTATATTGGCCCACCATCTGAGTAATCCCGAGATACCTTTTATGAACATGCAAATTGTATAGATCTGTGTGCAGAACATGTCTCTATTATAAAATATACCAGATTTCTATGATGGACGAAATTGATAAATCACAACTATACACCTTTTACTGAAGTCGGACTCGGATTACAACGTTTGGTGTGTCCGCTGTTCGCGAACGCTGTTCTTTCGTCAGCCATTTTGGCAACAAAAAAGTTTTGAGGTCGGAAATGAAGAGATAAACTGCATTTGATCTGATTTTTCAGGTAAGTAAACTGTTGTAAAGTGTTTTCTCTTCACGAAAATGTTGTTACGAGTGATATACTTAATTGATCTACGATTACACGTGCGTAATTTATTCATATTTTTCAAATGAAATGATGGTGAATTTTACTGTCGGTGAAATATGGTCGAAATTTTAGGATACGTTCAATCTGCTTGTCATTTGTTATGATTTGTCATGTTAAAATAGTAACATCTGATGGACTATGATTATATGGAATTGATCATTCGTATATTAATGTACCCATCCACAATATTCGCAAAACTGGGAAACTTGGCAAAATCGGTTTTTATTAAATTATATTTTGTGCTTAATTTCTATAGTAAATAAAAGAAAAAGTATTCCGTAACTGGGTTGAGTGGTAAATTTTACTCTGCAAAAATCAATTCTGGCATAAAGCTATGCATAATTGATGTGTATTATCGGTCGAGATTTGTATGACAATAGTTGGAAAACAAAAAGGTCACAATTATTGAAAATATAACTTAAAAGGCGATTGTATAGAAAGGTACTTCTTCATAGAATAATTTTGAACAAATGTGAACCTGATAATATTAAAAATAAAATGCTCATTCAATGATTCATTCTAGTTATTGTGTGGCCAATTCATCATTACCTGTAAGAGGCCCCCCACCCCCCCTTTTCGTACGCCGTATTCCATGCCCTGTTATGAGGTACGCCGTATTCCGGCCCCTCTGTTAGGAGGTATTCGGTATTCCAAATATACCGGTATTCCGTATTCGTACGCCGACCTTCCAAAAAATGAAGTTTTCATATATTTTTATGTATTCCATATGGCAGTTAACTGGTATTCTGTATTCCACCCTCTGTGTTAAGTGGTATTTCGTATTCCATGGGGGGTGGTGGCCTCATGTACATGTAGTGTACGTTCAGACGACCACGATTAATTTGTAAGTAGAGGAATCAGGCCCGACAAGATCGTGGATGGTTTGTTCACAAAATTGCAATGCGGCGTCGTACATGATTATACCGTAGGTTGAACATCCTAAAGCATGTGATTGACTACACCGGTCATTTTCAGCTACAATTTTTATGCACACACCACTGCGAATCTTTCGTCACAAGTGGAGGTACCGGTATAAACCAAGGATACGCCTCAATTTGGCATCTAAAAATAGTAAAATCAAACAGTGCTTGATATTATTTTTGACCTACGATTTCGATGTGAGCGTGCGCAGTCCAATTATCAGTTATTTCCTATGATGGAAAAGTTTCGACAAGTTTACGATTGAATCGTGATCATCAGAACTTTCACTAAGT